>VZTM01000887.1:116161-141288 GCA_013400555.1 Jacana jacana | reverse complement strand
CGGCCCGGCCCCGCCGGAGGGAGGACACGGCGCCGGGGGAGCCCCCCGCCGGCTTGGGGGCCCGGAGCCCGGCCTCCCCCAACCTCCTTTCTACTGGTTTAACTGGTTAACACGCCAATGATTGCCCCCCCCCGGCCAAGTGTTGTTTTTTTTTATGTAAAAAATAAATATTTATTTTAAAACACCCGAGCCATGAGAGGAGCTGCTTTGAAGGGCTGCGGAGACGGCACGGGCAGGGACGGGGACACCGGGGCCACCCCTGTTTCCTTCATGCCCTGATACACAGTGAAGACTAAAACAGTCCTCCATGGAAGGATCTTTTCATTTAATAATGTTAAAAATGAACCCGGTGGAATGTGTTTGTTTAAACCTTTAGCCCTGAAGTTGCTGACCCCGTAAGGAGATCACAGATTGGGTTGGGTTGGAAGGGACCTTAAAGCCCACCCAGTACCCATCATGGGCAGGGACACCTCCCACCACACCAGGCTGCTCCAAGCCCCCTCCAACCTGGCCTTGAACCCCTCCTGGCCCCAACCTGGGCCAGGCTCTCACCACCCTCACACCGAGGATTCTTCCCCACATCTCAGCTCCATCTCCCCTCTTTCACTGTCAAACCCTTCCCCCTCATCCTATGGCTCCCCTCCCTGATCAACAGTTCCTCCCCAGCTTTCCCTTTTCCTTTAGGGAGTGGAAGGGGCACAAAGGTCTCTCTGGACCCTTCTCTTCTCCAGGCTGAACCCCCAAACTCTCTCAGACTGTCCTCCCAGCAGAGGGGCTTCAGTCCTCGGATCATCTCTGTGGCCTCCTCTGGTCCTGCTCCAACAGGTCCACGTCCTTCCTGTGCTGAGGACTCCAAAGATGTTTGAGAGCATCTGCTGAGTGTTTGACAAGCCTGTATGAACAAGGGCAGTGCATGTCACAGCGCTGAGTGTGACAGGCACCTCTGCTTCTGAGCACTGCCCTGTCCTTCCCCAAGGTCGCCAGGAACACAGCCCCCTCTGCAACTCCCTGACAGGAGGGTGTAGAGAGGTGGGTGTTGGTCTCTTCTCCCAAGGGAACAATGCCAGGACCAGAGGAAATGGTCTGAAGTTGGGGCAGGGGAGGTTGAGACTAGACCTTAGGAAGAATGACTTGACTGAGAGAGTGGTTGGGCACTGGAACAGCCTGCCCAGGGAGGGGGTTGAGTCACCATCCCTGGAGGTGTTTAAGAACTCTGTAGAGCACTTCAGGGCGTGCTCTAGTGGCTGAGATTGTAGGGGGGTGTGTGTGTGTGGTTGGATTCTGATCTGAGGCCCTTTCCAGCCATGAGGATTCTGTGATCCTGTCTGCTCAACCCAGGCAGTCCCAAACACTCCACTGAGGCAGCTTCTCAATCCCTATCACAGCTGGGATGTGGGTCGAGCCCTGAGCAGGGAACGGCTGCCGACCTGGATGGAGCAGAACATATGGGACACGTGGATGCAGAACAATATTCCTTATTTCTGATGGAGCAGTTTTCCCTTCACACTTCCCCATTCCATTTCTGTTCAGCATCACCCTGGCTGCGCTGGTTTCTCACCCCAAGACGGAATTCCAGATAGCTTCCAGCCATTTTTGTTGCTTGGATGGAAGGGCACCAAATACTTCCTAATAGATGGTGTCCCCTCAGAAGCAGAAAGGCTGAGGGATTTGTGACAGACCAACCCACACACATCTGGATTTACAACAGCCCTTCGTCCCACCATCAGCTTCACATCCTGGGGGGCATCAGGAAGAGTGTGGCCAGCAGGTGCAGGGAGGTCATCCTCCCCCTCTGCTCTGCCCTGCCCTGGGGAGGTCCCATCTGGAGCACTGGGTCCAGTACTGAGCTCCCCATTTCCAGGACAGGGAACTGCTGGAGAGGGTCCAGCAGAGGAGCACAAAGATGATGAGGGGCCTGGAGCATCTCTCTGATGAGGGAAGGCTGAGGGACTTGGGTCTGTTTAGTCTGGAGAAGAGAAGGCTGAGGGGGATCTGATCAACAGCAATAAATACTTCAAGGGTGGGTGTCAGGAGGATGGGGCCAGGCTGTTTTCAGTGGTGCCCAGGGACAGGACAAGTGGGAACAGGCACAAACTGACCCAGTGCTCCAGATGGGGCCTCCCCAGGGCAAAGCAGAGGGGGAAGATTTCCTCCCTGGCCCTGCTGGCCACATTCTTCCTGATGCACCCCAGGATGCCAGAAGAGTCCTGCCAGGGAAAAGGGGCTGGGGACGGCTGGGCTGGTAAGAGCAGACACACCTGGAGTCATGTTTTCAATGCTGCAGCAAGAGCTGGCAGCTTCCACTCCTCCCAGCATTGAGGTTTGTCTCCAAAACACACATCCACCACAGTAAAATGCAGTCTATTTTATTGGTTAATTATATACAGAGATTCTTGATATTCACAGTAACATCAGACAAGTTGCCTCCACAAAGAGTAAGAGTAAAACCAAAAAAACACGACAGTCCACTGTAAACAAAGCTAGAAATCCCGCTGGATTTGGTGGGACTGGCTCCAGACAAACTGAAAAGGCACTCGAGGAAAAACAATAAAAGCAGCTGCTGAACACAGCCTGGATACCACCTGCACTTCTGCCAAGGTGGCAATCCCCAGCGCGTGGAGGCCAAACGTCAGGGTACAGAGAGAGGCAGGATGTCACATCCCAAGCAGGCTTACACGTGTGGTGACGGAAGAATTTCATTTATTCAAGTCTCGTAATGATTAGAGTCCTCACCTCCCCCCAAGTGCTACTTAACCCGAGTGTAGTGTGAGCAGGACAACTTTAAAAGGCTGGGACTGCACAAAAGCAGCCAGCAGAGCTCTGTCATCGGTCAGGACATAAACCACCTTCTCCAGCACTTCCCCGCTTCAGGTTTCTGACAATCACAGAATCATAGCTCATGCCAAGATAATTGGATTCTAGAATCACAGAATCACAGACCAGTGCTGTGATTTCCTTACTGGTCTTGCAGGGACTGGAAGGATCTGTTTTCTGCTCTCCTGGAGAGACATGATTGCTTTGAGGCCACAGATTTTCACCTCCACGACACACCTCATCGGTATGTCCTTCCGCAGTCTCTTGCGGCCACAACTCCCACCAAAGATCAGACCTGGGGAAGAGCTTTCCCTGCCTCTCAGCAGCAGCTGGCTAGAATTCTCCCATGAAAATAACTCCACCTCTCTCACACAGATGCTGATTTGCTACAGAAAGAAGCTGTTCAGAAACCTAAGCCTGCTTTTAACTCCTCTCCTTTCCTTGTGTGTTTGCACTGCCCAAAGAAAACAGGATGGCATCAGCCCAGGCCATCTGACTTCAGGTGGTGCAATTCCAGACCCTGACAGCGGCAGTAACTGATTCCCTCCTGCTTTTCAAAGAGGGTGGGAGGGCGAGGGTGGGCTCTGGGCTGGTGGAGTGGCCCCAAACAACCCCCAGACACAGGGATGGGCCTTGCCCTGTAAGGCTTATGGGCTACAGAAACGTGATTCCGTGTCACAGAGATGAGCACTCCTTACACAGCTGTGTGGCCACCACCAGCTCTGGAGGAAAAACGGCTACTTTCATTTCCAAAGGATTCCCTGCTCTCACAGCACGGCCCAAACACCACTCCCAGTCTGAACACAATGCTTGGGGTTTTTTTGCTTCCAAAATTCACTCCATCCTCCCTTTCAGCCAGTTACTGGCACAAACTGGGCATCCTGGGCAGAAGGAAGACTCCAGCTGTGTACTGTACCCTGCACAGCGTACCCTACAAGAAGCAGCTGTTTAATAATGAAGTGCTAAACCAAATCTGCTCCCTAGAACACCCAAAGCACGCTCTGGCCATGCAGGGAGCAGGTTTTCCCCAGGTCACAGCCTGTCCTGCGGTGAAACGTCCCTCTCAGCACTGAGAGGGAAATTCTTCACTGTGTTCCACCTCTGGCACCGACAATCCTTGCACCTCCAAGCTTATGAGGTCACAGCATGATTATTAAGACAAAGAGGAGTCATCTGGGTCAGGAATATTCTCTAATCAGCCCAAGCTACTCCGAATTTCACCTGAGAAGAGACCAAGGGCTGCTGGAGTCCTATCTTTTCCTTCTTCCTCACATCTCTCCTTTTACAGGACCACGGTTGTTTTATTTTCCTCATCTCAATCAAGGAATGCCCTCTTCTAGAAATTTTAGTCTGTAGTGTCATTAAATCACTGTTTAACTCCTGCCTGATTTACAGAACCAGTTTTAGTAAACCAAAGGTCTATCTCCAGATCCATCCAGGTGCAATTCAACATGAAGTTAACATGGGTTCAAGGGTTTATTTAGAATCTCTCTTGTCCTGTGAATATGCAATTGTTGTCCTGCGTCTACTCCCGTGTATTTCCATGATCAGGAAGTGAAAGCAGCCAAAACCCAAACGCTCCCACTCGAAGCTGAGTGAAGCTGCTGGAAACAGCAGCGGATTTAACACCAGTCATCGTACTCTGATGGGCCTGGAGGACGGAGCCCCTCAGGTCCCCTGCAGCACCTGGGTCTCGTACTCACGTCAGGGAACTCCCTTGCCAGGACACAGCCGAGCGTGTCTGATGGGCAGCACCGAGTCTTCCTCCGAGGCAGAGTCCTTCTGCATCAGAAGGTGTCATTGGCCCCAAAACCCAGAAGGCCCCGGAGGTCTCCTCTCCCAGCATCATGTGCAGTACAATTAACGCAGCTGTCCACACACGTAGGCTCCACTGCCAACTTGGATCTTTACCCCCTGTTCATAACACCCTCACAGATAAGCATTTTACAACTGAAAAATAAAATGGTTTTTTTTTTTTTTTTTAAAAAAAAAGAGTAATTTCTACATTTCTGTCAGCCAACTAATTTCAATCACGGCATAATCTATGAATAAAGCAAATCCTAGCCAAGAATGGCTACTGCAGGACCCTCAAGAGTCAGCCCTGCTGCCAGCAAGGGAGAGCAGCACCCCCCAGCTCCTCACACCCCTATGCCCCAGTCAGGAACTCGTGAACTCCAGTTGATTTTCTTTATATCGTTTCTCTTTTCAGCTTAGGAATGATCCAGTCCTTGTGACGGCTGCACTTCAGGAGAGCAGTGGGGCTTAATGCCTGCTGTTAATGGCAGTGCTCCGTGATATCCACAACCACCGCCTTTTTCCAGCTGAAGAAGAAATAGCCGGTCCCGGCCCCTGCCGCCACCGCTATGCAGAGGTACCCGTTGTATGTCATGAAGATCAGCATGAGGAAATAACTGACCACAACCTGGATGATGTGCAGCACAGTCTGCAGGAGGTGAGAGAAGCTCAGCATCTGCTGTCTGAGAACACAAACCCCAGAGAAGGGTCAGCACCCGCGAGACACAGCTGGGAAAAAGCACATCCCGAGAGCGAACTTGGCTCTGGGGCTGCCCGGGTGCCACGGGGGGGCTGAGGGGGCAGAGGAGGTAACAAAGCTGGCTGGACACAGACTTCTGCGGGCAGCTCTCACTTGTAACTGTGTTTTCCCCCACAGGCCTGACTGATAACAGAGAAAGGTTGGTACTCGCTGGGAGGTGAAAACTTTTAGCTGAGAAAGAGACTTCTACAAGGTTATTTTAGCCCTACATTCAAGAAGCAGAATGGCTTCTTCTCTGACTACATAGACTCTAAGAATTGTCCAGGTTGGAAGGGACCTTTGAGATCATCTAGTCCAACCATCACTAACCCCTGTCTCCAAGCACCATGTCAACCTGGCTTTTCAATCCCTCCAGGGATGGTGCCTCAACCCCTGCCCTGGGCAGCCCAGTCCAAGGTTTAAGAACCCTTTCCCTGTAAACATTTCTCCTGATCTCCAATCTGAACCTCCCCTGGTGCAACTTGAGGCCGTTTCCTCTCGTCCCATCACCTGTGACTTGGGAGAAGAGACCAACACACCCCCCCCAGCTACCCCCTCTTTTCAGGGAGTTGTAGAGAGCAAGAAGGTCTCCCCTCAGCCTCCTTTTCTCCAGGCTGAACACCCCCAGCTCCCTCAGTCTCTCCTCATATGACTCCTTTGACTACAAGTCAACAGAAGGATCCTAAGTATTTTCTGTCAGGGTCACTGGCTATAACACCCAAATTCTATGCCTGGAAACTCCCCAGATGTGCTCATTCCTGCTCTGGGGTAAAAACCAAGCTTATTTGACCCCTTTTCTGCTTTCCTCCCTTCGTCCCCTATCCTAAAAGGTGACCAAGTGACTCAAGCACACATTCAAGCAGTGTCCCAGTCTGGACTCAATAAACTTTGCAGAGAGTAATACCAGCTGCATAAGGCTTTTCTGTCCCAGTTTTTGCCTTTGGCAGCTGCTGAAGAAATGTGTCTTAGAATGAAGGGAAGTTCTTACCCAACAGTTTTGTGTGTCTCCATCAAGATGGTGCCATTGGGACCCGGCACTGGCATGGAGTTGTAGCGAATGCTGACCTGGGATTTACGGAGCAGACACTCTCGAGCAATCTTAAGGCCTTCATAAAACATGGCCAGGAGGAAGACAGCCACAAAAGCACCAGCCATTTCTGACAAAAGAGGAAACAGTATTTTAGGTGTGCAACAAGAGACTTTTGTTTGAAGAAACATGTCAGAAGGGACACGGTGGGAGTCAACAACCGCATCACAGTGCGCAGGCCTCGGCCGGGCACCGCACACACAGCTGCACAGGGCAAACGTCAACAGTTCATCCATCCCCTAATTGGAATTTCACCCACCAGCTGAAACCAGCAATCATTGGTGCTAGTGAGACAACTCAAATTCTCAAACTATGGGAAGTTTGTTCTTTCACCACAGAAATGCCATTTTCAACGGGTTCAATGCAGGGGGTCTGCACATTTTGGCCATAAATAGCAAGGTAATTCCTGAAAGGTGAATCAATTGCAATCTTTTTGCTTGGAGTGGACAAGACAGTTTTACTAACCTCCAGGAGTATTGATTGTAAGTCCAGAAAACAGCAATGGCACATTCTTATAGCTGAACTGGAAAGTCATTGCCTGCCCAAAAACATAAAGGACATCAAGATGAGCCTGAATAGCTCACCCCGGGATGGAGCTCACAGGAAGATTTAGCAAAGGTTTTTATATTGTTAGAGGAACTTAGACCATTTCAGTTGGCCACCAGACAGACCCAAAGAAGCTCTTCAGTAATTCTAGCTTAACACACACCAGCGAGACGTGGGTTTTGATGCTTGGGGCTCTAGTTCTAGCAGACGGCTCTTCAGCAGTGCCCTGGGCAGAAGGCACTGTCCTTCACAGCACCTGCTATGGAAAAGTGCCTTCTCCTTGCTTCTGGAGCTGCTCTCCTCCTCAGCACCAGATTAGGGATTGGGGATGTCTCTGTGGAGCTCATTGTTGGGTCGCCAGGACTAACACGTGGGCACTTTCTTCTCCCCACCTCGACCCCATGTAAGCTCATACAGATTGTACAGCTCAACCCTCTGGTCCTGCCCTGCACTGTACAGGCAGACTAGTCTCCTACAAAACCTCCTAAGATCCTATGGGAAACAGAGGCCTAAATACAAGCACAACAAAGAGTATTATATATAATAATGCAGGGCTGCAGCTTGCCCTGGGTGGAAACAAGGGCTCCTGAGCCTGCCTTGGGAGTGCTGTGGGAAGGGGAGACACCAGCGATCCCCCAGGCAGCTAGAGTTCATATCATCTCCCCACACTGTGATTCAGCATGTCTTGACCGTAGCCACATACAGGCTTTTCACACGTAAAGTGCTCTCTAAGCTACAGGAACTCCTCTTTGAACTCCCCTCATTGCTTAATTAAGGGTTTTTGCTGAAGAGCAGAAAGATGATTAATTTCAGCATCCATAAAAATCAGCAGACATTCATTACCCCCAGAGCACAAATTACTTTAAAAATTCTTTTAGACAATACTTCTATTTCTTTAATGAACTTAACATTTTTACATTTCAAACAAAACCCACACAAACCAAAGAGCGTTGCAGCCCAGGTCCATAAACCACAGCTGAAACACAGCTTGTTATTTGGTGCAAGTGAGGAATGAGAACATGCATGCACTGAAATGTGCTCAGTCTATTTCTAAGATGCTGTACCTATTTACTTCCTTTCCTGGCAGTTTTATGTGCAATATCAATTCAATATACTGTACTCAGCACTGGTGAGGCCGCACCTTGAGTCTTGTGTCCAGTTCTGGGCACCTCAGCACAAGAGAGATATCGAGGTGCTGGAGTGAGTGCAGAGGAGGGCAACAAAGCTGGTGAGAGGCTGGAGAACAAGGCTTATGAGGATCGATTGAGGGAGTTGGGGTTGTTTAGTTTGAGGAAGAGGAGGCTGAGGGGAGACCTCATCCCTCTCTACAACTGCTTGAAAGGGCATTGTAGGGAGGTTGGTGCTGGTCTCTTCTCACAGGCAATGAGCGATAGAAGGAGAGGGAATGGCTGCAAGCTGCAGCAGGGTAGGGTTAGGCTGGACATGAGGAAAAGGTTTTTCCCAGAGAGAGTGGTCAGTCAGTGGAATCAGCTGCCCAGGGAGGGGGTGGAGTCACCCTCCCTGACTGTGTTTAAGAGCAGATTAGATGTGGTGTTGAGGGATCTGGTGTAGGGGAGAACTTGTAGAGTGGGGCTGATGGTTGGACTTGATGATCCCAGGGGTCTCTTCCAACCTGAATGATTCTATGATTCTATGATTCTAATATCTTGTATTAAACATGACAGTTTTCAGTTGCAGGGGAAAGCAGGGTCCTGGAACTATCCATGGAAGGTAACTGCACTTGCCACTTGTAAAGCAACAACATGTATATGGGAAGTAATGGATCAGAGAATGCCAAAGACCTGCTACATTATATGAAGAACTGCACAAGGGCACCAACGACAATGCTGGGCTGCCCCAGTGAGAACGCTGGGCTGCCCAAAGGACTGGCCTTTGTGCTGGGCCACACTCTCAAAGGGGAAGGCTGTTCTAGTCCTCTCTTCTCCTGCTACAATACTGTCTGCAATAGAAGCAGAGGCAGTGATTCTTGATCCCTTCTTTGGGGCACAGAGCTGGCAGGCAAACTGGAACTGAAGGCTGGCAAAACATACTCCGGAGTGATTCTCATTTGAAGTGGAAATGCACACTCTCCCCTCCTTTCAAAGTTTAAACATGAACAGTCATGTTTTAATAATGTGAAATTCACTCCAAAAGCATTTAGAAAGAGGAGAAAAAGCTATAAAACTCCTTAGAATTGGCTCCACACAAACACAGATCCTACAGTCATCTCCATGGAAACTCTGGCCAGGATCTCTGCACAGCTCCAGCAATGCCAGTGTGCACAAGTCTCAACTGGTTTAAATCAAAGTTAGCAAGATCAGCAGCATTCAGGGCCAATGCAGCCTTAATGCCCATGTGGCAGAGAGCCCTCCTAGCACTTTACTCCTCAAACCAAGCACACACTTAAAAGTTCAAGAGGAAAAAAGGCACAGAGGTCGGTGACCCAGTCAGCACAACCCATCACAATAGTGTGCAATCTTCTTGGTGCCAGCTAAGGCTTTCGCTGTCACAAACAGCCCCAAGGAACTCCATCCAGCACCTCTTGCAGGTAAATGCTTACTTTGCCTTTAGCTGGCTAGAGAGCAGACACCAGACTGGCTGCTAGAAAGGTTTGTGCAAGAGAAGACCATTTTGCCAAAGATCTCCAGCCTTGAAACACATACCCTGTTGCATATCACCTCATGCCACTCCTTCATCCCAGAAGGACACAAATGGGGTCTGTGTTTTACCTGGACTGATTGACACCTCCCAAAGCTAAGATCTAACTTCTGACCCTCAAGAGCCTAGTCTTCATGGCAACAAGTCACCCTGAATCACACTCAAGGAAAAGCTCTCTGGTTAATTATGACTTTTCCACTTACCATCATCATCATGTCAGGTCCATGCCCGTGTCCTGGGGCAGCCGTTGAGTGCTGGTGTTCGGGAGGGTGCGTGGCTGGCACCATGGAGCTGTTCATGGGGTGAGACATCTTCACTGCAGAGCTATTCAAAAAGGCACGTAGGAAAAAGGAACTCTGAAAACAAAGAAACAAGTAATGAAAGCAATTTTCTGAACAGAATCTGGCGTCTCTGCTGCCGCTGCAGGAGGAAATATCCAAAGTCACCAAGAACTACCGCCTCTGGATAAAACTTCTGGAGCATCCTCATGGTCCTGCACTGACTGCAGAGACACCCAGTGGAGCAGGCAGGACAATTTAAAGGAGGTGTGTCCCTCTGGTCTTTACATCATCACAATATCTGCACCATCCTAAACATTCTCGCCAGAAAGGCAGCCTAATCTGATTGAGGTAGCACATGGGAGCAGGCACTCAGCATAAAGGAACAGTTCTTATCTGTAAAAGGAAAAAAAAAACCCATGTATCTCCTTAATTGCAGTCAGGCAAGAGGCAAAATTATCCCAACCCCCTTTTTAAATTGCATATACTAAAGGACCAGATTACAATATTCCTCTTAATTGACAGTTATCCATTTTATTGGGAACATGTGTAAGAAAGAAATGATGTTAGGTAGGCCAAGATCTACTACCGGGTAAAGGTCTGCAATAGCCACTGGCAACCCAATTTCATTTCCATGAGCTTTGCATTGTCACATCTCCCTGCTAATCACATCACACACAATGAGAGAAACGCTCCAAGAGCTGCCAGTCCAAATCCCTAATCTGGTTACTGCCCATCAGCTGTGTCTGGACACGCTACGTTATAAATAAAGAACCACCTCGTGGTTAGATGTGGCCAAGGCTTCTGCACCCCAGCAGGACTGTGGATGGAACCTGGGACAGTGTCTGGTGTGAAAGAAAAGGTCACCGGCTGGAAAGAGCAACAGGAGACACAACAACCTGGCAATACCAGTCAGTCCTGAAACTACAGTGTGTGTCAGGCGAAAGCAACCCCAGCACAAGCCAGGGGAGACGAGCGGTGAGGCTGCTGTGCTAGACCCTGTCTGGAATAGCATGTGCCCTCCCAGGCTAGCCCAGCTCTCAAATAAAACCAAGTGAAATAAGAAACAAAGTACAGACACTTTTCAAATCGAGAGAGGAAACTTACTGCATTTCAGACAAATCATCAGGAGTGTTTAAAACGGGGACAAAAAAGACCTTTTTAAGCTAAAAGACAGCACGGTGTTTGAAGGGATAGGTATATAAATATATTTAGATTGGGAAGGGGAAATGAAACTCTAGAAGAGCTTTCTGAACCAAAAGCAGCACCAGCAAACAAAACCCCATACAGCAATAGGCTGGCAGTGGAGCTCATTCAGCTGGTGACAGTGACCCTGTGACTCAGTGGTGCAGGAGCCACCGGTGGCCCAGGACAGGACTGGCAAAGCACCAGTGATGGGGTGACCTCGAAAGGCTGTGGGTTTAAATTAAAAAGAGCAACAAGAGTAGAACTGGAAGTTTGTAGCCAGCCTCTTACTGCATGAGACAACAACTCCCCTGAAAAGTTAACTTGTCATACAATCCAATGGCACTGCCTACAAGCAGAATGTATTCCCTGCCTGTATTTCTGCTAATATTTTTAGTTCACTCCGCCCCTGATTTGTGCTTCAATATCAAGACCAGAAAAACAGCTCAGAAAAGTGTTCAGTGGGAAGAGAAAAAACCAGAGAGACTAATGCAAGAAGATGCTCACCTGACTCAGAAAAGCATTACCCAACGGTGTGAAGGCTATACTGTTCCAGAGATTCAGTGCTCAAGCACCAAACTGAAGTCTCAAAATACAAACACTTGGGAAAGGAATCCTCTGCCGAGAGACACAAACTTCAACTCACCTTTAGCAGCAGAGAAGGAAGAAGAACAGCCAAAGTGCCATAAGATCAAAGCAAGAGGAAAGAAGTAACGTACGAACCTCCCCTACTCCAGCCAAAGTCTTCTCCCTATTCTTCTGTCAGTTGACTGATATATTGGTTCTGCTTTGCATACAACACTCTCCCCAGGGACTACTGTCCAATTCCATTAGTTATTCATGTTCGGATTTCAAGCTCCTGCCAAACTCAGCAGGTTCCAACACACTCCACAGAAGCCCTGGCTTTTTACCACATGAAAAACTCCCTTCGTGGCTGGGTCGTCTCCAACTTTTCACTAATCATATGGTCCTCATCACTTGGTCTTCAGAAAGGGAGAAAGAGGGGACGTATTCTCTTGGTACGAGAAGGTGGAGTGGTCCCAAGTGGCTGCCTGTGGACGGGCAGGGTCTCAGGCCATGCTGGATGCTCACCTGCATAGGTCCATCCCAGTCTGCTGAGCTTGTGCTCCCAGACCAAACCCAGCCCCTGCTGCAGTTACCCAACACTGAGTGGCATTTTATGAGATCCTGAAAAGGATGGGATATTAAGCAGCAAAAAAGGAAAGAACCCAGACTGAGCCACGTCAGTTCTCTTGTGTTCTTAAAGGTAACCGACACCGGGATGAAAATTCAGTTTACCAAAATAAAACATGTCCTGTGGAACACCCCAGCACAACCAGCCTGTGAGTTACAACCCAGGAGGTCTCCCCCTGTGCTCTGGGGTGACAAACAGTATCCAGGGCAGCAGCAGCAGCAGCAACAACGGGTTAATGGCTGTGTAATACTTCAATCTGCAAGTCTTGCTGACTCTTCAGCTGACTGCCACAGGGCTGTGCCATCACAAAAAGAAGGGCACTGTTTTTAACAAGTCTGACTCCGCTCCTGGAGGAAAAAAATCCAGACACACGGGTTTGTTATCACAAATTCTTTAAATAGGTTTAGTCTCAAACCCAGGAGTTCAGGAGCAGGTCTTTTTGTCTGAGTGGGTGACTTGACCTCCCAACTGCTGCCGGCTGCACATGTTTGCACAAAAAGAAAGAGGCACCAGAGAGGTTCCTGAGCACGCCTTGGAGAGGGGAGCTGGAACGGGCTGCGGCAGGATCAGGGATTCAGAAGCATTTCCACCCCTGAAGGGCACAGACCTCAGGGGCACGGGTGTCACTGCTGCACTGTTAACCAGGGACACACACACACACACAGGGTTTGTTTTGTAGTCTGCAGTAGCCTTCTGCACAGGAAAACAAACAGGGTGGGACGGGAAGAGAGGAATGAGGAAATTCTCTCCAGGGCCTTGGTGCCCATCATCCCAGGTCAGAGGAACCACAGCCTCCACTTCATGACTTCCTCAAATTCTTAAGTAAAACAGAAAGACTCAGAGCTGCACACAGGACTCCTCTTTCTTCACAGCATCACCTTGGAGCAGGACCGACCCCTGCCCTCAGGGAGGGCTCTGTTGAGACAGAGGTCTCCATCCCTCTGCTGCGATGCCAGCTTGGCCGCTCGGCACAGCAGGGGGATGTGCAGCCAGGAGCAGGATCTGACAACAAACCGTCAGCTCAAGTTCATGATTAGGACTTTCTTTCACCCTCCACCAATATTTAACCAGTGCCGCTTCATCTCACACACACAAATAAGCCACCTCTGGCAACACCAGGGCACAGGGAGGGGGAGGAAGAATAGGTATCTGACACCCATGCACAACCACAGGTAAATGAACTGGACCTGGTGAGGTGCCAAACAAAATCATCTTCTCAAGCAGATCTAAGCCATAAGCAACTGCCATTATACGTAACCTCCACAGCAGTTTCCCCTTCTATTGCTTCTGGCCTGGAAGAATCCGGTTAATCCAGAATCCTGCCACTCCACAGTAAATCAGAGTTTTTCCTGTGGCAAACAGCCTTCCAGACTCCCGAGGGAGATACTTCTCTTAATGCAGAGACACAGGGCGTGCAGAAACAGGATAGTTTATGGGAAGGATCTGCCAAGCTCCCAGAAGGTACTTTACAGATCAGTTCGGTCTGAGACACAGTGTGCAAACAGAGCTACCTTAAAGTCACATTCAAAAGGAACAAAGCCCCTTTCCAAAGCAGAAGTCTAACAGGATTAACAACCCAGTCCTAAATCAAAGCTTGTTACAGCAGCCAACTCTTCCCTTCCAAAAAGCCCCTCATCCTTCCCTTGCCAGCTCCGAAAAAGCAAGAAATAAAACTAATTCCCCTGGCTCTGCCCAAAGGGAAGAGACCCTTAAAAAACACCTCTTCGGTCTCTTTCATGCTAGTCACTTGTTCAACCACGACAGGGTGCTCGCCACAATGACCCACCAGCTGGCTTCTCTCTCCCACACGATGGGGTGATCCTTACCTAGGTCTCTCCACCAACACCTCCGGTAGCACCAACAGGGTCAGGGGTCCCTCTCTTCTTCTGAGCAAGAAGTGAAAAAGACCCGGTAAGATTTCCTGAGAATTAAAAGGAACACTCCCGAGAGAAATCCAAGGGAAAAACGCTTAAACCCAGCAGGTGGGAAAGGCACAGATCTCTGGCTTGCACGTCACGTACGTCTCGGTCCCGTGTGACACAAGGAATGCTAGATATAAAGCACAGCAGCAATGGAAAAGGCAACCCAAAGTGATCAGTGCTCTACTTACAGCAGCCCAGCTGGCAGACTATTTGAGCTCGACTGGCTCAGAGCTTGTGGTCTCTAGACCTTTTATTTTTTTTCCAGAAGTGCTGTAAATGGAGGTGGGAGGGGAGGCAGGGCGTCTGCAGACACTACAGCACTGTTCACTGCCTCCAACCCTGGTCTCCACTGAATGGTCCGAGACTCAAGCGCTGCTTCTACTTTATTCAGTTTCCTGTCAAACTTGACAGCTTTTAACTGCTGCCTTTCCAAACGTGTGGACTTGCTGTGACTCCTCTGGGGTCCCAGCCTTAGCATCAGAGCTGGTAAAGGCACAGCTGAGGGGCAGACAACTCTACCTGTTCACACCGTAGGAGTAACCAGCAACAGCCCTCCCGTGTCAAGCTACACTGGCAGACTTTAAAGATAGAGGGAACAGACAGATTATTCTTCAGTAACAGAATATAATGTACTTTACAGGTACAAACTGTTGTTCTCCAAAGCCAAAACTCCCCTCACAGCTCTCCCCAGCAGCTTCAGCAACCCCAGGCTGGCTGGGACTGGGATGCACAGGGAGGGACTGTGCTGTGCCCAGCACGCAGTCGTGTCTGACCCCACACACCACCGGTTCTGCCTTGCACGACTCCTGAAGAAGGAGCTCTTTCTTAGTGCTATATTAAGCGTTTAAGCTATGTTTGCAAGGTCAGAGCAGAAGTGTGTAGCTTGGCCTGGGACTGCGTCACCACCTTAAAGTCCCAACAAGCCTTCACCAGTTTAAGGCTTCCTAAAAGCTGGACACACTAGAAGAGGTTTGGATAAAGAGCAAAAAAAGAGAAGGGAAGGGCTCTGGAGAGGAGCTCCGATACGTTTGGAGGGTGAGGCTGGCAGGCTGTGTTTGTTATTTCCTGGATTTTGTCTGTGCCCAAAGAAGCTTGTAAATCAATTCCAGCCAGATCAGCTGAGTCAGGCAGAAAAACACACCCCCATGGGACAGAGGGCACATTCTCCCTCTCCACCTGTACGCTGAAGGGATACAGCTGAGCTGTTCCATACGGATGGGTTTCATAAGCTCTTCAAGGGAGAAGATGGGGGCTCCAGAGGATCTCCAGCCTGGGATGCCAGAGGGTGGAGTGCAGGGAGTAGAGAATGATGGGCAAAAAACCAAAGAGCTGAGCAGGGCTACAGAGCTACAGACAGCCCCTCGTGTTCAGCTGCGAAGGGGGACTATGTCTCGGCCGACTGTGACAGGCAGAGGTGGAAGCAGTCAGCAGGGACGATGGAAGGGAGACACAGCCAAGCTGGTAGCACAGAGACCAGCTCTTCAGCAGCCATCATGCACAATAAGAACACAAGAATGAGCTTCTAGAAATAACCTATAGGGTTGTTGGTTTTTCATCCGGGGAGAAAGCCCCACAGGAGAACTGATCCTCTGTCATCACCTCCATCCAGGATGCCGGGCTGGAACCATGACAGCACGGTGGATGCTGAACATGCTGGCAAAGGACATGGCATACCAAAAATGCCCCCTTGTTCATGAGCCATGCCCAGGACTGATGGTTTTCACCCAGACTGAGGCAGAGCCTTTCTTAAGGTGATCCTGACAAACCCTAGAGGCAGGACCTGAGAGGAAGGTGGAGCAAAGCCTCGTGCCAACCCCCACACGGAGGTCTGGGAGTGAAGGATTATTCCAGGGTTCAGTTCAGGTTCTCTGCAGCCAAATCACACAGCTGGAGCAAACCATCACGCTCTGTGGGTACATGCCCCTTCCTCAGCACCAGGGGGAATTCACAAGAACCCTGTGGGTCTTTGCAAAGATCACAACAGAGCTCTGCCAAATGTACTAATTTTGCTGCTTTCTCACACTTACCTGAGCTGCAAACCTTCAGGGCTTCTGGCTGCCACTGCTTCCTTATTTTATTCTTACCAAATCCTTGCGTTTCTTTCCCATATTCCCCACTTATCCCAATGCATGTTTGTCCCTGTCATGGTAGAGCTGCTCTGTCCCCGAGACCACGCTGCCCATTCCCCACAGAACCATCGCATCGCACTCACGGGCAGAGCAAGGACAGCCCCAAGTGGCTGGATTTCAGACTATGGATTCCATCTGAGACACTGCCTCACACAGCCTCCCTGGAGCTGCACAGGATTATTTGGCACAGTTCTATACATGAATCAACTTTTAATGAAACTGAAGATTACAGGAAGTTGATAAAGTATAAACATTGGTTCAACCCTTAAGGTTCTGTCCTTTGCTTTGAACCAAAGCAACGCTCAGCTCTACAGCTGAGGCGAAGCTGGTTCCACTCACTCCACACAACCCCCATTACTAGAGGAGGGGCTGGAGCTCTTCCTCTCAGCATGGCTACAACCACGTCCCTTTGAGGAGTGTTTATTTTCATAGCAAACACGTCTGGTCACCTTCTGTTAGAGACCCTGCTTGATCTGCTTCCCTGAAAGGGGGTGGTCATTCCTAATCTTTCAGCCTCTTGCAGACTCCTCAGGAAATCTCCACATCTTTGAACAAGGAGAAAAAAAAAACCAAACTAACTTAGGACAGAGTGTTCTTTCCAGGACAATGCACTGGACTTCATGAAGCGGAGCATCAGTCCAGCCCATGTCATTACTGACGCGCCCAACAAAGTGAAAGGCAGCAGAAAACAATCCTGCAGAGCAGAAAACCTGGGACTGTAAGACTGATAACATCAGAGGAAAGGCTGAGAAATGCTGGTGAGAGATTTATACAGGTGGAGAAAACAACGGTGAGTTAGGTGGGCTGAGCAACGGACAGACTCCTCTCCGGACAAGCTTTTTGCTCAGCCACACTGGAATTACAGGAGCTGGAAGAGCAATAAATGAAGGATACTCCTGAGAAGCGTGGCAAATGGAGGAGTCCTTGCCACTGCTCTCCTGACCATAACCTCACTTCTGCTGGTGAAGTCTGACACAGACTGGGCTCAAGCACCTGGAGGCTTTGCATCGAGATCCAAGAGTGATCCTCTGCTGCCTCACAAAGGGTCCCAAACTCCATCAAGCTACAACCTGGCAGACTAAATGATTGGTGTAGGTCCCTTCCAACTTAACTAACCTATTCCTATCCTATCCTATCCTATCCTATCCTATCCTATCCTATCCTATCCTATCCTATCCTATCCTATCCTATCCTATCCTATCCTATCCTATCCTATCCTATCCTATCCCTATCCTATCCTATCCCTATCCTATCTTATCCCTATCCTATCCCTATCCTATCCTATCCCTATCCTATCCCTATCCTAATCCTATCCCTATCCTATCCCTATCCTATCCTATCCTATCCTATCCCTATCCTATCCCTATCCTATCCTATCCCTATCCTATCCTATCCTATCCCTATCCTATCGTCTTTTACAACAGCTCCTCCACTTGTGCTGGCCACCTCTCAACCCTTGCCTCAGTAGAACAAGTAAGATCACACCAAGGTGACGCCGAGTTGCTGTCGCTCCTTGGTTTGTCTCTTTTTCTCACAAATTCTAGGTCAGCAGTGCAGGGGGGAACTACACCAGCACAGGAATCACTAGAAACTCCCGTCAAGGCCACATTCCCACACAGACTAGTGAACATTAAATCTTCCTTTGAAAGAACTGCAATCTCAGAGACTGCTCCGTGCCTCCAACTGGTGGGCCACGTCCTCTCCAGGCTGTCCCGCTCTTGGCAGGACACGAGACAGTAACACCATCCCTTCAGCACAGCAGCATCAAGCTGCTTCTTACCATCCCCTACACCCTGCTAAAAGAGAAGGCATTTCTGCAGGTGCACAACAGGCTTTTGGGCTCAGAATGCAGCAGTGGGTACATCTGACCATCATTTTCACGCTGTTGCAAATACACAGTCTTTGCCCAGACAAATGCAAAACAACGGTGGGAAGGATGCGATACTGGGAAGGAGACTGGAATTGGGCCTGGCAGCTCCTGCGAATACCACAGGGCAGAGGATCACAGAAGACAGCCTAGGGCTCGTCTGCTTTGCAGATGTTGCTGAGTGCACATCTGCCAGACAAAAGTGGCTCAAGGGAGGTATTTTTGGGTGAAATAGATTCTGAAAGCTGTCCCGAAGATGAGGAGAGGTGGTAAACTGCGAATGCGCGGCTCTTCCACACGGACAGCCAGGCAGGGTACGGCAACGGGTTACAGAGATGCCCGAAACGACACGAATTGGAAGTATTCTATTACACCAGTAATAACCTGCTACCATCCTGATAAAACACTAGTACT
The DNA here is from genome assembly GCA_013400555.1 of Jacana jacana. Classification (NCBI taxonomy): domain Eukaryota; kingdom Metazoa; phylum Chordata; class Aves; order Charadriiformes; family Jacanidae; genus Jacana; species Jacana jacana. Next base: position 122,660 of record VZTM01000887.1, on the reverse strand, counting down.
TTTAACCTGAGTGACTGCAAAGGAACCCGAAGTCCCCAGTGGGGGATCTTTGATCTGAGGGATCTGAGGACATTCTGCCCTTGGCCTTCTCTGACAGGCCAAGGCAGAGGGGCTACTCTGAGCTGAGCGAATCCAACGTGCAGTTCAGGGAACAAAGCACAGGCTCACCCAGAGCCACCCACCCACTGACCAGAAGCACGCAGCCAGGAACAGACACGTCAACTAAGGCGATTTAGGATCTCTTCAGTAGCTCAAATTTTCCTGTTCATCTCCACCGTCACCAAAGCTTCCCCTTATTCATATCAGTGCTCTAGCTCCAACAGAACAGCACCCACCTCCAGCCAGCTCTTCTCGCCGGGCACAGAAAACAAGGACATGCAAGTGTCCTTTCAGGTGCCAAAGCCAAAGCAGATCAGTTCTGGAGCAGGCCCGTGACTTCTGCGCTTGAAGAAGCCATTTGCCATGCTCAGGCCCATCACCACGAGGACAATTTCTTCTGTTCTGTCTATATGCAGTATTTCCCCCCTCTGTTTTCATGTCTCTAATTTCTTCCAACACTAGCCTCTATTTGCTCTGCGCTGTTTATTGTCCTCCTTTCTCTCTCACTGGATGAGGCAGTCGCTCCCCTTTGCTGACACCCAGGAGTTTCTGGAGAGCAGCAGAACTGAGGCACCTCAAAACATGCAAGACAGGAGGAGTGATGGTCCCACAGCCCCCAAAGCAGAGAAGATGCCACACAAAAGCTGACTCAAGCACTTGTCTGGAGAGAAAAGAATGGCATTGGAGATGCCAAAACTGACAGAGGATGCTACATTAACAACTTCCTTCTAAAACATCCAGGGCTTCCACGAAAGCATATCAGACACTGAAATTCATTACAGACAGTGCCAGCCTGAATTCAGAGCTAGTACGAACAAGTTTCCATCAAAGGCAATTCCCAGAAGGCATCTAGAGAAGCACCTCTTCAGCATTCCCTCAAGCAATTACCCCAGGACCGCAGCCTTGGCAGGGCACTTTATCACAGCTTCATCTCCCTCACCTCATCAAGGGTTCAAGGGTGTGAAGCAGTACCAGAGTAATAGGCGCCCATGTCACAAAACACCCTGTCTTCAGCATCCGGGGAGAAACCCGAAGGCCTTCCTCCCAGGGCCCATGCTGTGTTTAAGCAGAGATAAGGCAGAATGGTTGCAGTCCCAGTGGCTTTACAGGCCTTGCTGAGACGCCAGCAGAGCGGAGCGTGGGCTGCTTACCATTCACGGCCTTCGGTCTGAAATCACACGAGGACCCTCTCACTAAAACCCACTTTGAGCTCACTTGCCAGCTGAAGAAAGCTGCTGAACCCTCCTTCTGACCCGTGGAGAGAGACAGGACAAGATCAGCGCAGAGGGGACAGAAAGAAGTGCCACGTGACCCGAATTTTCCAAGATTACGTAACTCATTGAATAAATACACTTCCTCATCCTTAGCGGTGGTTTCTGCCGGAGTGTTGCTCAACTGAGCACCCCAACAGCGAGCAGGGAGGTGGGATCCACGGGGCCAGAGAGCAGGAAAGATCCTGCTGCCCCACCTTACGCTGCGGAACAAGCGGGAGAGAACCTTGAGACTCACCATGCACTTCAAAAAGTTTTTAACCTAAAAAAAATTAGCATTTGGGACTGTATTGTGCAAGACATTAGACAACACCCATTTTATTAGAAACCCCAGGCCAGGTAAGGAATTTCTTTTCCTTTTAATATGCTCTAAGCAAGAACAGCTTCTAGCATGCATTCTTCTTTTAACCTCAGCCTTTTTCTTTTAAATGAAATCTGAAATTTTAAAATTAATTAAAAAAAAAACCTTCTGTGCACAAGGTTCTCCATCAAGCTCACTAATTTAGCCACCAGATTCCTGCAGGTTCACACCACCTGCAGCCCTGGTATGTCTGAAAAAGGAGCCAGCCTGTCTCCCACAGAAAGGGTGTCTGCCACAGAATCCTCACGGCTGGAAAGGGCCTCTGAGATCACCGAGTCCAAACACACACACACACACACACACCCCTACAATCTCAGCCACTAGAGCACGCCCTGAAGTGCTCTACAGAGTTCTTAAACACCTCCAGGGATGGTGACTCAACCCCCTCCCTGGGCAGGCTGTTCCAGTGCCCAACCACTCTCTCAGTCAAGTCATTCTTCCTAAGGTCTAGTCTCATAGTCTCAACCTCTCCTGCCCAACTTCAGACCATTTCCTCTGGTCCTGGCATTGTTCCCTTGGGAGAAGAGACCAACACCCACCTCTCTACACCCTCCTGTCAGGGAGTTGTAGAGGGCAAGGAGGTCTCCCCTCAGCCTCCTCTTCTCCAAACTAAACATGCCCAGTTCCTCAGCCTCTCCTCACAGGACTTGTTCTCCAGACCCCTCACCAGTTTGGTGGCTCTCCTCTGGACACGCTTCAACGCTTCAATGTCCTTCCTGTAGTGAGGGGCCCAGAACTGAACACAGCACTCGAGGGGAGGCCTCACCAGTGCCCAGTACAGAGGCACCATCACCTCCCTACTTCTGCTGGTCACGCTATTCCTGATACAGGCCAGGATGCTGTTGGCCTTCTTGGCCACCTGGGCACACTGCTGGCCCACGTTCAGCCCACAGTCCACCAGCACCCCCAGGTCCTTTTCTGCTGGGCAGCTTTCCTGGGTTATTGTGACCAGAGGGCAAGGAGTTGTGTTATTGTTTGTGACCAGTGGCCACATGCAGAAGGAGTCGATCTCTAAGGAACATGAGGTATCAGGATGAGAGACAAAGTACTACTTGCAAGTTAATACCTGATAAACCACTGCTACACGGTTTGCTGAAGTGGGAAGGACACACACAAAGCTTAGCAGTATAAACACCTCTGACCAGATTTATTTTAAAGGATAACTTCTAGCCTTAAACCCTGTGAGACTGTAAAATAATCCCAAGAGCCACAGAATTAAACCAGGAGTCAGCAAATGCATTCCCAAGCAAGCGAGAAAAAGTTTCCTCAGCTGCAAAAATATCAATGTTACTTAATGGCCCTAAAAGTGTATTACCCGGCCTTTAATACAGGTGCAAGATTACAGATGCTATCGAGCCCCACCACGAATACCTTTGCCCCACACAGATAAAGCTAATGCTGAGGGTGATAAAATGGATAGCACTGGTTTATTATGGGCCTCATAAAGGGGAGTGTAAAGTCCACTGACGCAGATGATTCAGAAGACTCACAAAAGATTCCCAGATCCTACCCTACTTGTCCTTGTTCGACATATCACCACGGAAGGACTTGTGGTGAAGATTTTCAGTCCCAGAACCACCCACAGAATCACCAGGAGGTTTAGGAGATGTCCTGAGATCACCTGGTCCAGCTTCTGTGCTCAAGCAGGTTGCTCAGTCAGCACACCCTGAGTACTAGGATGAGGGGGAACCATTTTAAACTGAAAGAGGGCATGTCAGGAAGAACTTCTTTGCTGTGAGGGTGGTGAGAGCCTGGAACAGGTTGCCCAGAGAAGCTGTGGCTGCCCCATCCCTGGAGGGGTTCAAGGCCAGGTTGGAGGGGGCCTGGAGCAACCTGGTGTGGTGGGAGGTGTCCCTGCCCAGGGCAGGGGGGTTGGAACTGGGTGGTCTTTAAGATCCCTTCCAGCTCAAACCATTCTTGGTTCTATGATGACTGCAGCTGTAGTCTGATAACCTGTACACACCAAGGACTTACCTGTCCTCACAGAGACAGTGAGGAGCTGCTGCGCAATCTCACAGCAAGGCCATCAGCTATGGACCCAGATACAGATCCTGGAGTTGAACTAAAAAGCTGTTCTTTAACATCCCCTGAATCCTTTGGCAGAGGAATCTTCCCTCCAGTGGGCTCAGGCAATGCCTGAGGCACTGCAGCGCACTGGTTACAAAGCCAGCTTGAAGTTAATGGATCAGCTGATAACAACCTAACCATGGCCACAAACCTGCACTGGGGAGAGCAGCCCAGTTTCCCCGCTGGCTGTTTTTCATCATCACAACCAGACTTAGCCTGGAGAAGGCAACGTTTGTAAAAGTTCTGAATTGGCTTTCAGGTACGTTTTGAGACTCTGGACAAGAGGAAAACAATCCTCCACAATGACTTATTAATTAAAATTTGGACTCCTTTACATGCATTTCCTCCACTTCACCCTTGTGAGGCTCCTCCTGGAGTATCGTGTCCAGCTTTGGAGCCCTCAGCACAGGAAGGACACGTTTGAACAGGTTCAGAGGAGGCCATGGAGATGAACCAAAGGGCTGGAGCCCCTCTGCTGGGAGGACAGGCTGAGAGAGTTGGGGGGTTTAGCCTGGAGAAGAGAAGGCTCCAGAGAGACCTTAGAGCCCCTTCCAGTCCCTAAATGGGCTCCAGGAAAGCTGGGGAGGGACTCTTGATGAGGGAGGGGAGCCATAGGATGAGGGGGAAGGGTTTGACAGTGAAAGAGGGGAGATTGAGATGAAATGTGGGGAAAAACTTCTTTGGTGTGAGGGTGGCGAGACCCTGGCCCAGGTTGCCCAGAGAAGCTGTGGCTGCCCCATCCCTGGAGGGGTTCAAGGCCAGGTTGGAGGGGGCTTGAAGCAACCTGGGCTGGTGGGAGGTGTCCCTGCCTGGGGCAGGGGGTGGCACTGGATGGGCTTTAAGGTCCCTTCCAACCTAAACCATTCTGTGATTCTATGATATGAGACATATCGGTTTAAGCAATTAACCACATTTTTCCTTCTCCAGTACTGCCACACACTCATCATGGAGAAACACCTTCATTAGCTTTCACATGGTGACAACCTACCACACGTGAAAGCTTCCTTGAATAACCACCCCAGGAGCACACTTCATTCCTTTATTTTAGTGTTTAAGTAGTTGTTAGTTTACAGTTACTGTTAAACTGTAAACAGCTGTAAATGTAAACACATTACAGACATGCATGTCCATGTGCAGATGCAACACTTTGAGGAGCCACCCAACCCCTCACCACCCCTGGAACTGCCAGGGATTTCCAGCCTGTGCCAGAAATTGTCAGCTCCTACGGGAATACGCTGGGCCTTCCAGTTCCTGCTCTGCCACATCAGGCTCACCCTTTAACCACAGACTTTTCCCTGAAGACCTCACAGCTCGCAAGACTGACTTTTAGAAAAATACTTACGTTTTCCCTGCTTGTGGAAGCGAAATGAGTAAGTGTTCATTTCACTTTGCATCACTGTCTATGGCTCTCCCTCAAAACAAAAGCTTGTCCTACCATTGCCAAGCACCAAATTCTTTTGTGCTTCCATTGTTCCAAACATCTGTTGTTTTGAGAAGATTGAAGCTGCTTCTGAGCAAAATGCGAGGCAGGACATTGATCAGCAGCGGCAAAATCCTTTCCACTGTGGTTTTAACTAAGCCCAAGAAGTCCATCACTGCTTCAGCAAATGGGCAAGACCAAAATATACAGCACCAGAGGCACCTTCCTACTTTTGCTCCATGGTAACAGCAGGAAGATAGAATAGGTGACATATAACAACTTCACAGCAGTAATGTAAATACCTTTAAGAGTTTGGAGAACAAATTCCTAGCCTTAGTCCATAGAACAGAGCACTCTACATCTTTATTTTTGGAAATGCAAAAATACAGTCCCATCTTCCCTCTTTGCCAGCTCAGCAAGGCAGGAGATCCTGTGGTATCAAGAAGAGGGAACGGGCAATCAAATGATGCCGTTCTCCAGGAAGGAACTTGGCTTTGGCAGAGACTTGGCCTTATGACTCTCTTCTGGCAGGACTACCTCTAGGGCATGGAAAGCTAGAACAAAGAGCAACCAACAGATTTTTTTTTACTTTAGTTGTATGTGATGATAAACCAGCTCTGGGAGAAAGCTTCAAACACTGCCTTTTTGGTCCAGCTTCCAAACCCTTGGACTGTCACAGAGCTCAAAGCAGCCCAAAGCAGAAATGATTCAGAGGTAAAATAAGCTGAGTACTTACTACTGCAGAGACAGGTTTTTCCCTCTGCTGCCTCCAGGAGAACAGTCTTCTCCAAACAGGCAACACGTCTGAGACAGATCAAAGTTTCTAAGCTGTCAGATAATGCTGACAAGCAGAGTGCATATCATCTATATCAAAGGCTATCAAAGGCTAATCATTAACCCCTGCTTGCATCCAGCTATGAACGCTTTTTATTCCACTTTAAGACTATTTATTGCCTGACCCGCAGCCCATTTCAAACCCAACCCACTACTTTCAACATGATCAGTGGGAAACGTTTATATTCAGCTTCTCCAAGCTGTGCAAAACCAGGGGTAAGGACTGAAGCAGGAGCAATTTCTGCCACGTTCTACTTGGGGTGAAACCATCCCTCACAAAACACTGACGATCCCCATTGTTACAGCCAAAGATTTTATATGACCCAAGATAAATATTTGCTTGCTTTGGTGCTCAATGGAGTTCAATCCAGCTGGCGGCCGGTCACAAGTGGTGTTCCTCGGGGCTCAGTACTGGGGCCTTTCCTTTTTAATATCTTCATTGATGAT
>VZTM01000887.1:43076-111321 GCA_013400555.1 Jacana jacana | reverse complement strand
AAGAGAGAAAGAGAGAAAGAGAGAAAGAGAGAAAGAGAGAAAGAGAGAAAGAGAGAAAGAGAGAAAGAGAGAAAGAGAGAAAGAGAGAAAGAGAGAAAGAGAGAAAGAGAGAAAGAGAGAAAGAGAGAAAAGTAATGAATAATCCAAAGCTTGATTAAAGCCTCAGGAAATATTACCTCATAAATTCTATGAATTGGGGTCATAAAATTGAATGCTAACTTACTGTCTAAGACTGCATATTGTTAGTCATGAAAAATACTGTAAAAGCATTATTTACCTCAGGCTCAAGCAGAGACAAGTTACGATCAAACACATTAAAAGTGAAGTTAATAAATACTTGTGAAGAGAGTTTAAGCCACCTTTGCACAAAGTGCCATACCACTAAGCATTCTGAAGCTTGAATCTGAGCACAAACAGGAAAAATTGGTCTGTGAGGGATGGAGTGAAGCTCCACATACGCTGGCAGCGCGCACTGGCGACTCAGAAAGCCAGCTGCATCCTGGGCTGCATCAGAAGTGTGGCCAGTGGGTCACGGGAGGTGATTCTCCCCCTCTACTCTGCTACAGAGCTGGAGCACTGTGTCCAGCTCTGGAGTCCTCAGCACAGGAAGGATATGAACCTGCTGGAAGGGGTCCAGCAGAGGGCCATGAAGATGATCCAAGGGCTGGAGCACCTCTCCTACGGAGACAGGCTGAGAGAGCTGGGGTTCATCAGCCTGGAGAAGGCTCCAGGGAGACCTTAGAGCAGACTTCCAGTACCTGAAGGGAGCTACGGGAGAGAGGGGGAGGGACTCTTTGTCAGGGAGTGCAGTGATACTATGAGAGGTAGTGGCTTCAGACTGAAAGAAGGAAGATTTTGATGAGATCTCAGGAAGAAATTTTCACTGTGAGGGTGGTGAGAGCCTGGCCCAGGTTGCCCAGAGCAGCTGTGGCTGCCCCATCCCTGGAGAGGTTCAAGGCCAGGTTGGAGGGGGCTTGGAGCCACCTGGGCTGGTGGGAGGGGTGGCACTGGATGAGCTTTAAGGTCCCTTCTAACCCAACCCGTTCTATGGTTCTATGACAATGAACTCATGGAGAGCCACGAGCCCACACTGCAAACTCAGATGCAGAAGAAGGCTATGAACAAGGCTTGAATAAAAAAAGTAAGAAGTGAAGATACAGTGCTGCCTGTACTGCTGGTAGGGACTCCTAACAGCTTGTTCACTAGACAGCAATCCTTGGCTGTACCAGAACTGTTATTCTTCTGCTTCCAAAAGTCCAAGCTAAACTTTATAAAATAATAAAGAGGAAAAAAAGTTGGGTACGGACCTAATATACCTATACCAAAAAAACCCACCCAGATTCAAGTGCAACACGAGGACTCAGCCACAGAGGTCTTCGCTGTTCAAAAAAAAAATCTCAAGTGCTAACATGACAGAAATACAGAAGGAGGCAAAGCAGAGACTGTCTTCACCTGAGGAACACAGGAAACACATCCCCCAGTTGAAGCTTGGGTCCACCTGCCCTATCAGGGCAGGCACAGTCTGCTCCCATGAGGAATTTACACCAAATTACCGTATAATTATTGTGTGCGTGCACCTTTGTGGGGGGGGTTTTAAACCGAAACAAGCGTTTTGATCCTTTGCAGGCTTAATTGTAAAACACTCAAACCCTCTGCAACAACAACAAGAAAAAGCTACTCAATACTTCCCCCCACCTCTCGTCCCTTGAGAACTGAAATCACTGTTATCCGCACCCACTCCGTCTCCTTCGCGGCAATAAAACCCCCCAGATCACCTCAAACACAGGGCGACAACAGACCTGGCAACGTGGCGCTCAGTCCCGACCATCCTAAGGGTAGCTGTTATTACAAACTCCCAGTTGGTGCCAGAAACTATATATAACACTGGATATAATATAATATAATTTGGATATAATATTGGAAATAATACTGCCCTGTTGGCACACGCAGCCCCCGGTTCTGAGGCGCTGAATTTAAAGACAAGCCCCCGGGCTTCACGAAGCACCGGGAGAGACAAGCTCTTCAAGAGGAGAAAAAACAAAACAAAACAAAACAAAACAACCCCACACCAGTATCAAACGAATAACTGGGACCTATTTTTGGAGCTATGAGGCAAAGGTGGAAAATTGCTTAACGAGGGTCAGTTTTAAAGGCAAGGGACTATTCTGGATGCTAAGGAGAACGTGTATTACACAGCAGGCGTCGTCCCTCGACGGGGTAGCAGTAGGAGAACCAAATCTGGAGTGTAACAGCGCCCGTGTGCCCCTCACCTCCCGCACCCCGGGTCCCCAGAGGCATCGAGGAGGTGATGAAACCAACCCCCGGCCAAGCGCGGCCAGCCCGGGGACAGGCCAGCGACCGACTGCCGGAGGTGCCGCGGCTTCCCCTCAGCCCTGGGGCAGGACGGTGAGAGGCATTCACAGCAAGGGTCACACATGGCTGCGCCCGGCTGTCACCTTGTCACTGCCAGGCCGGCAGCTCCAGCGCNCCGACCCCGCACATCACTCACCAAGCGACCGCCAAGAGAACGCTCCTCCGCTCCGCCAGCCCCGCGCCGAAAACCCCGCCCGCTCCGCTAAGCCCCGCCCTTTCCGTTGAACCCCTCCCCCGCGCATCATTCCTCTCGCTTCTCCCCTCCCTTCCCCGCACTGGGTCCGTCCCGCCGCCGCCGGAAAGCGCGGCGCTGCTGGGCAACGCGTTTTACGACATCGAGGGGTGGCGGTGGCCTCCGGTCCGTGATCATGTTCGGGGCGGCGGAGGAGGACGACGCCGACTTTCTGTCCCCCGCCAGCGGGTGAGCGGCCGGCGGGGCTACCCCTCCCTTCCCCGCCGCCGGGAGGACCCAGCGGCCCAGACAGGCCGCGGTGACAGGGCCCACGGCCTGCGAGGTGCCCCCTGGGTTCTTCTCTAGTGGGCCGAGAACGGCCTGGCCGGTTCGGGTCCGAGGCGGGCCGCTGAATGGGTTCAGCCCTGGGTCTGTGCCCCCCACTCTGGTGGGGGTGGAGGGGCAGCCCGGTGCCCGAAGCAGGCCCTTCGGTGGACCCGGTGGTGGGGAGGGGGCCTCCAGGTCCGAGCCCGCTGCCTCAAGGCCCGGGCTGGGTGTTCTCCGTGAGCCTCTTCCCGTAGGGAAAGGGGCGGCTGCTCCGGGCTTGTGGGGATGGCGGAGGGAAATGGGGTGTTTTCACTTCAGTAGGGATATAACGGGAAGTCCCGAAACTGCCGGATTGAGGGATTTTTAAACAAGGATTGCTACTTCCAGCCTGTTCAGAACTGTTCAGCTTTTGTTGGTACCGTTTTAAGGTACAGCGTGTTCAGTTCTTCTTACACCGTGTAATTTGCTGCCACTTGAAGATTTCTCAGCCGCTGCAGGTCGGCCCTGCTCACTCCCCACCCTCTCACGGAGCTTCTCTTTATCCAGACTTGTAAACTAACACTCTCACCTCTCAGCAAATAGTTATTTTTTTTAAAAGCACCTCATGTAAAATGCTGCAGATGCACTGACAGTGGCGGTGTCCTTTGTGGATTCTGCCTTGTGGTCTGAATTATTTCACTTGTCCCGTGATACTGGGGGTGAGTGAGTTTAAAGGGGTTCAGAGCAGTAAAACTGCAGGTGAGGTGTCTTGTAGGACCCATCTGCTTCTCTGCAGCGTTAAACCTTCTGCCCTTTGACCAAACAGCATCTGCCCTCGTAAAGCTTAACAAGAGACGTTTCAAGAAGAAAAGTCTTGGTGCTCAATGGTGGCTTCTCTGTTGCCACCTTTTTTCAGTATTGTAACAAGCAGCTCTTTCAGATGAAAGTAGTCTGAGCTGTTGCTGTAAAGTGATTTCCTTTTTGGTGTAGCTTCAGTCTCCTTACAGTAGCTTTTGAGGAAACGAAACACAGTTGTACTACGTAGCTCTGCTTCTTTGTCTAAAAGTTCTGCTTATTCAAAATTAAATGGCTGATTAGTAAAGAGCTGCTTAAAACACATCCCTTTTTTTATCTATGAAGTGATGGTAAATGCCTTATAACTTACAGAATGGAATAGTTAGAGTTGGAAGGGACCTTAAAGCCCATCCAGTGCCACCCCCTGCCCTGGGCAGGGACGCCTCCCATCACACCAGGTTGCTCCAAGCCCCCTCCAACCTGGCCTTGAACCCCTTCAGGGATGGGGCAGCCACAGTTTCTCTGGGCAACCTGGGCCAGGCTCTCGCCACCCTCACACCAAAGAAGTTCTTTCTGGTATCTATAAAGCCCATGTTAAATAAGGTGAATTTATTAGTTTCTTTTTCTAGTGCCAGGTTGGCCTCTCTCTTTGGTCTGGATCAAACAGTCTCAAGCCATGGAAACGAATTCTTCCAGTACACGGCCCCAAAGCAGCCTAAGAAGGGTCAAACAACAGCTGGTGAGTAACTGGGCTTGGGTGCTACAAAGAGGGAAACCTTGCAGCAAATGTCTTGCTGGGAGAACAGGGGCCTTTGTGAGGAGCAGCACTGCAAATAACTCATTTAGCTTTTCTTCAGTTATATTTTCTTCCTTTAGTACCTCTGCACCTGGGTACTCTAGAGGCCTTTTAGTGACTTTGCGATATCACACCTTGTTTTTCAATCCTCTGCTGGAGTTATTTATCCCTGGGGGGAAGGTGTGTGCAGTGGCATTGTCACTGGCAGGTGGACAACAAAAAAAGACATTGAGGGAATGGAGCAGGTCCAGAGAAGGACAGTGGAGCTGGTGAGGGGTCTGGAGAATAAGTCTTGTGAGAATCTGTTGAGGGAGCTGGGGGTGTTCAGCCTGGAGAAGAGGAGGCTGAGGGGAGACCTTCTGGCTCCTTGCAACTCCCTGAAAGGAGGGTGTAGCCAGGGGGGTCGGTGGCTTCTCTCCCAAGTCACAGGCGATGGGACAAGAGGAAATGGCCTTGAGTTGCACCAGGGGAGGTTCAGATTGGAGATCAGGAGAAATGTTTACAGGGAAAGGGTTCTTAAACCTTGGACTGGGCTGCCCAGGGCAGGGGTTGAGGCACCATCCCTGGAGGGATTGAAAAGCCGGGCTGACAGAGCGCTCAGTGACATGGGTTAGTGATGGGCTTTATCAGAGTTATGTTGATGGCTGGACTCAATGATCTTAAAGGTTCCTTCCAAACCAGACAATTCTATGATTTTATGTGGCAGTTCTGTGTCACTGGGGGGTAATTCCATCTTTTAATTCTTCAGCAGGTCAGGCAGTCCAGAAGGCTCCTGTGGCCCCAGCACCTTCAGGAGCACCATCAGTCTTTGTGGCCACCGCGGTTCATGCTTATCGATAGTAAGTGTGGATGGTTTTGAGCATTACCTTTAGAGTTGGTGTCTGTGGGAGCTTAAGACCTAATTGCAAAGGGGAAGACGTTTTTGGATGAGTATGAAGACACCACTGGTTATAGACTTGTGTCTGCACCGTACAAATGCTATCAGTTGATGCAAGTATCTGCTCAAAGAAAGTTTTGGTCATTGTGCTCCAGTTTGAGTTTATGCAGTTGTTAAATAAATAGCAAGTTCTGGATTTGGCTGTGACAGGCAATAGCATCCTGGGGTCCTGGCCTGACGGTTGCACTTTTTCCAGGCAACTCTTGTCAGATGTTTATGTCTCATGGGCTCCCTCGTGGAGAACTGAGGCCTGAGTGTACTGAGTGACAGCAGTAAAATTCTCTCTTCGTCTGACACTGCCATCACGTAAAAACCTGTTTACCCTACATCTGTGGAAAAAAGCAGTTTTCAACTGGAACTCTTTAGTGTATGCTCCTGGAATCCAGGAACAAGCCAGAGAGCTGTGGTTGCTTTAAGCTGAGAGGCTGCCTAACATTAATAGGCCTGAGGCAAGGGAGCTGAACCCTAAAGGGGAAGAACTCGGCATTGGTGGAGAGAAATCTGAGGCAGGGACAGTTCTGCAGCTGAGCATCTCACTTGTCTTCCAGTACCAATGGGCAGTACTTGAAGCAAGGCAAGTATGGAGCAGCTGTGGTGGGGAACCATGCTACTAAAGAGGTGAGAAACACTTCACTACTGTCGTGTTTTCATGCCGAGAGCGTGCTGGTATGAGGCAGTGTTTCTCTCCGAGCTCACCAGGGTGCCTTTGCTTTTGATGCTGGAGGTTTTAGTTCCGCTGCTGCATATGCCTTCCTGCCCTCCTGGGTTTGCTTGTGGCTTATCCTCGTGATACTTTCCTTTCCTGCAACCCACAAGTGTGTAAGGTCTCTTACAACTTGTGCCTGAACTATTTTTCAGTGTTTCAGAAAGTGATATTTCTGGAAGTTTTTAACATTTCTGGAAGCGATTTTGACTTTTATTCAGAATGTCTTTGACAGCTGGATCACAAATCTGTGCATGGGGAAATCAATAGAAAGCAAAACTTTGTCCAGTAGTGCAGAGATGCTTTGCTTAAGTTTTGTTACTTTGGTATCAAAGCTATTCCTCCTTCCCTCGTGCTCGCCCGGGAACACAGCACTGGGGTGCTCGGGAAGATACTTGGAATACTCGGATCTGTCCTTGCTGTTGGTATTTATGGTGTTCCGTATCCCTCAGTTCCTAATCCGTGTTGTCTCACTGAGCTGCTGCTTTGGCAAGAACAAATAACAGAGCAGTTTAGTAAACTAATTCCCGAGTCCCTGATGTGAGAGGTGTTCGGGAGGGGTGTTTGTGGGGGAGCTGGGAGGGAGCTGGCTGGGGAAACTCAAAGATTGCAGCTGGGGCCAGCGGCTCACTCCCAGCTCTGCCCTGCTGTGCTGAGTGAAGAAGCCATTGGAAAAGCACTTTTCCTCATCAGGTCAGGTCTACTAGAACCAGATATAACATTATATTGATGTATCTGCATTGTTTTGTACTTGGAAAGCTCCCTCCACGTCATTGTTGTTGTTACTGAGTCTTTTACGTTGTTTTATGCCTGTGTACCATGTATTACGAGCTTTCTCTATCCAAGGGTTAGTGCACCATCTTCTTATGCAGTAACTGTAAAAAATGTGAGATTAGTTAAAGCATTTTGTTTACTACAAAGTAATTAGTTTTAATTGCTTGATGCTAAATAGAGTGTGTGTATTTTCAAGGGGGTTTAATTGGTGTTACACAACTCTGTAAAGTATTTCTGCTGTGAACAATGTTGCTGGAAGGTGGATTTGGCTAAGGAATACTGTAGTCTTAGGCTCAGAATTTACCAAAGCACATTAGGATTGAAGATGTTTTTATAGTTTTTGCTATTTGTTTTTCTTCCCTGCCCCATTCCTTGTGGAATCCAGTACAGGCTCCTCCTTTACATCAGTCAGCAGCAGCAGGTTGCAACGGCGAGGATCCATCCGGGTTTCGTGCTCACGGTAAGAGTCTGGATGAGCAAAACATCCCGTGATCTGTGCCCTTCACAGCAAGCAAGAGCTGACTCTAAAATGCCTTCCTAAGCCTTTGATGGTAGCCTTTGAGATCAAACATCTGCCTGGCACTGCAAGAGGTGTCAGGGGGACCGTTCTGCTCCTCCTCCTCAGGTGTGTTGCAGAAGAGGCTGTTGCCTTTGCCTTTGGCAGGGCACTTTGTCGGTAGATTTCGGAGTGCGGGTGTGTACGCTGTGGGAGGTGTGTTGCTGCCTCCAGATCACAGAGGAGAGGTCCTGAGTTTTGCAGTCCTGCAACGCATAGAACAAAATGGAACAAAATTTCTTCCTCTTCCTTACGATTTGTGATGAAGTGACTGAGAGAACAGGGCTGAGCAAGCAGAAGGAAATGGCAGTGAGGAAGTGTTTTCTCACAGAAATGCGACACTCTGCATTTTCTTGTTGATATGAACAATTTGGAGCATTCTAAGCCCTAAAACAGGATCTCGGGAAGTTGTGGTTTCTTCCAGTTTTACAGAAAACCAGTGTTGGTTTGTGCTCTTAGTTTGTCATGAGATGACTTAAAATTTCGTGCTTGATTAGACAGATGGACATTCTACTCTGCAATAGAATTTTGGTCCAAATTTCTGGCCAGGATGCTGGTTTGCTCTTTAGTTTAAGTGCATTTTGAAAGATTAATGGGTTTATGTACTCAGCTGGCGCTGACGTGGGTTTTTTAGAAGTGAGGAAAGAGTGACTCCTGATCAGTTCTGGAAGTCTAAATATAATCAGTGCTTATGAAAAGAAGACTACTTACATTTTTAAAATCTCAGTAGATTTTATAGAACTGATCTTCAGTGAAGCTTGTGAAAGCTTTTATCTTGTGAAAGCTCCAGCATCTATGAAGATGCTACTTAAGTGTTTGGGTTTTAATAATGAGCACATAAATAAAAGCCAATTTGTGCATTCTGAGCAGGGTTCATCCTCTGCTTAATTTCAGTACCCTTTACTTTAAGCTTCTTTTGGGTGTGGAATTTCATATTTTACTTGGAAGCATCTTTTCACATTTAACACAGGACTGATTTCCTTTCCCACAGGTTCAGCCCAACAATTACAGTACCTTCTATGACGACCAGAGACAAAACTGGTCCATCATGTTTGAGTCAGAAAAGGCAGCGATGGATTTCAGTAAACAGGTAACTGCTTACTCTGTGCAAGGTGTGACTTTGGAACAATGGGCAGGTCAGGCTGTATCTCTGAGAGCACCTTATTGCTGAAGGGCTCTAAGTCTGAGTTGTGCTTTTTCACTCAAGTTCAGCTTAAGTATCTGCATCGTGGCAGGTCTGTGGTGCCTGAGTTCATTCATCAGATGCAGGTCTCTCTGAGGCAGGGAGCCTGCTAACTTCTGATGGGATTTGTAACCAGGATTCTCAAGTACTGTAAGACCAGCAGCTCTGTAGAGCAGAGGGGATTTGCTTATGTAGCTCAGCACAAAGAAACATGGAACAACTCTTACATGTGTCTGTAACCTGGGCTTGATCAGAACAGTAAGAAATGGATCAGATTGGTAATGAGTCATAGTGGAACTCGCCTCTCTTTTTGTGGCCAGGGCCACTGACAGGCTTCCCCTCTGCAGGTCTGCATCGCCAAATGCAACAGCTCCCCGGGGCTTGACTCGGTCCTCTGCCAGGATCTGCTCCTTGGAGAAGGGCAGGGAGTAGAAGGAGGAGACTCTCTGGAGGTTGCCTACACAGGTTGGCTCTTCCAGAACAACGGGCTTGGACAGGTAAAGATGTTTCTCCTAATCCCAAGTGAATGTGATCATCTCCAGAAAGAATCTGTTCCATCTAGCATAGTATTGGTAGTATTAAAGGTGCTTTTTCAGTCACTTAATGGCACCATAAGTGAGGTCATGTGTGTTACCTGTAGAATAATAAGGGATTCCATGCTGTTCAGGAGGAGGTGATTGGGATGCTTCATAGGTATTCTCACTCAGTGCTAATGAAAATAGTGAGAGGGGACAATGAAGGGTGAGAAGGAACTATGTTCCTTTGGAAACAGCTTGAGGAAGTATAAGAAGGGCCTTGTCTGACACAAATCACATCTCCAGATATTAACAGAACGAGATTGCTTTTACGTCCTCTGCAGCTGTGTCCAATCCAGCTTGCTAATAAACAGAAATGCTTTGATGTTTCAAAGTATGACCTTTAAAATACTTCTGGTTCTACTGTTAGTGAAATTCATGGTGAAGAGTTTTGCATTTGCATCCATCTGCAGTTGAATCTCTGCTATAAAAAAGGCCTCTCTGTTTTTCACCTATAGGATGTTTTTTGTTTCTGCCTCATGCTTGTCTCTGTGTACCACTGGTACAGAGCAGAGCTTACTGCTCATCTGAAAGCTGTTGAGCTGAATATGCCTTGGTTTAATGTACAAAATTCCTAGACAGTTATTTGCTACTTGATATAAGCCTGTTGTGGAGTGTTGTGCTTGGCCCGATCCTGTCCTGACCATTCAACTCAAAGCAGTTTTAAAGTCTCTCATTCACTTCAAGAAACCCTACTGTGCAACGGGCTAGAAGCTCTGGCCATGCTCTGTCTTAGGTCTGTGGAGAGACAATTTTGGAAATACCACATAAGAGATTGTAAGAGTGCATGCAGTATGCAAAGTAGTGTGTGGAACTTTGAAACTGTTGGGAAATCCATGTCTTGTGTGGTTTTTGTTCTGCAACTCCTTAGGTGTTTGACTCCAATGTGAACAAGGACAAGCTGTTGCGTCTGAAGCTGGGATCTGGGAAGGTCATCAAGGTAGGACGTCTGGCACTTTCATTATAATAATTGAAGCCTCTGAGCTTAGAATTACTTAAAATGTTGTTCAGAATTCACATGCTGTTTCTGTTACATATTTCATGTGATAGGAATCGCTGTAACAGCGACTTGCTCAAACTTTTTGTTTTCTTCTTAACTTGGACGGTGTGGTCACGGCTCCCTCGCGATGGCAGGGTTAGAAAGAAGCTGTCCTGGTTGGTAAAAAAAAGGAGCTTCCTGTTTTCAAGAAGCTAGGGTTTTGGGGTTTTTTTAATCTTTATTTCTCTGGAAGGGGAATGCTATTTCTAAGGGAGGATTTCAATTTGAGAAGGATTTCTGATTCCTCCCCACTTGCTGCACCCCGGTAGCAGAGCGGCAGGGAGCTCTGGGACAAGAGCTGGGCGAAGGGCATGGGAGATGCCTGGGAGAGCGGGAAGACAATGGACAAGATTTAGGATGGTCTAGTAACTGATCCTGCCAAGAGCTGTTTTACTCTCTGAGTTAATTCACAGAGGGGTTGATTGTAGTAATTTTTCAGTCCATGTGCTTTGGTGCTCTGTCTTGTTGTTCCATAAAATCAGGTTGTGAGTTGGAAGTGCTTTTGTTCAGGTCACTTCTGTTACGTGAGTAATTCATATACAGCCTGTTACAAGCTGTCCTTCACTGAAGGCAGGCTATTTTTCTCATGTATGGGTTCTTAACATGTACCTTATTAGTGTTGCCTGGATGTAGTGGTTGTTCAATTAAATACTGGCATCCATTTGCCAGTTTGCACTGCTCTGATTTCTAAATCTCCTTCAGTATAACCGTTTCCTGTGGGTGGTTTGTAAACCTGACCGTAGCAACTCCGCAGTGCTCTCTCTCCATGCCATGGAGTCCATCCTTTTCCAGAATGCAGAGAGGTCACCACTGGCCTGTGTGCCCTGCAGAATTTGTGCACAGAGTGCGCAGTTCTTTTCTCCAGGACTCCAGGATATCAGTGTGAGGTGTGAAAGCTGCTTCAGTTCTGATATTCAGTGCTTTAACCAGGTTTCCAGGACTGTATGGAGACCTGGAAACCTCCAGCCTTCAGGCTAGAGATAGCTGTATCTGATTGCATTCTCAACGTATTGGGAGCTGCATCTTTATTCTCAAGCAAATGTTGCAGTTTATAATTGGCCATTATGACTCTTTGTAAGACAAAGGTTTAGTGCTGCAAGCTGAGAAAGGATAGGATTTTAGAAGAAAATTCTATGTTCTGGGATCTTCTGCCTGAAGCAGTCTTAATCAGTGTAATTAAAAGGAACTCTGTCACTGATCAAACTGTTTGCTTTCTCTTTTGTTATGCCTTTGAAAACCAAAGGGCTGGGAAGAGGGGATGATGGGGATGAAGAAAGGAGGACGAAGGTACCTCATCATTCCTCCAGCCTGGGCCTATGGTGCCCAGGGAGTGGCTGGCCGGGTCCCTCCAGACTCCACCTTGGTGTTTGAGGTGGAGGTGAGACGGGTGAGTGTCTCCTGCCAAGCCTTTGTTTTACCTCTGCTTTGTGGCTGTTGGGTGGCAGCATCTGTCTGAAAGGTGAAAAACTTGTTGGCTTGAGAAGGACAGCACAGAAACTGTTATAAACCACATACCTCAGGAAGATGTGTATCTTTAATTTAAAAACAAAGAGCCAAACACAAAACCTTGAACACCCAAAATCCCTCTAGGCTGTTTTCTAAGACATGTCTATTCTAACTGTCTTGGGACCTTTTTATTGTCTTGTTTGTGGGCCACTTGGGAAAAGAAAATGCTCATAATGAGGACTAACAGCATGTAAAGACTCAGCTTCTCCAGTTCTGAATTAGTTCTGTGCTTTTACTTGAAGCACATGAGCTTAACATCAAAAGTACCAAATTGCTGGCAACTTTTTTTGGAACCCAGAAAAACATCATCTTTATTCTGTGCTTCTTAAGGTGAAGCTGGTGAAGGAATGCTCTGCTTTGGATGGACAGAGTGTGAGTTCAAGGGATTCTCCTGCACCTTCTCCAGTGCCCAGTTCTGATGGCTTCTCTGCAGACACTGGTTTGTTGCCTCCAGCTTCCATACCACCAAAGCCTGGGTAAGGAGCAGCTCGGTTAAGAATCATAGAATCATTCAGGTTGGAAAAGACCCCTGGGATCATCCAGTCCAACCATCAGCCCCACTCTACAAGTTCTCCCCTACACCAGATCCCTCAACACCACATCTAATCTACTCTTAAACACAGTCAGGGATGGGGACTCCACCACCTCCCTGGGCAGCTGATTAAGGCAAGTTTCTGTGTGACAGAGTGGGAATGCTGGCAAACATCTGGCACAAGACTGCCTTCACACATCGTTTGGGTTCTCTCTCTGCCAGCTTTGTGCCCTGGGTGTGGCAGAGGAATGCTTGCTAGCAAGAGCTGCAGGAAATTGTCTGCTTGACTGCTGACCTTCAGATTTAAAGATAATTGAGATGGGCAGAGATCAAATTAGTCCTTCCTCCCCAGACAGGCGTGATTTAGCTGTATAGGTCTTGCTGCAACAGTGCCCTCATCTCAGGTGGTGGCATAGTCACAAGGTGGTCTTGGGTAATGGCCAGTTTAATTGGAAATTTTACACTGTTGTCTATTTCTTAAATTAACTAAATGGCTCAGTCACCCTTTTTGAGGAGTTCAGGTATAAGTGCTGGTTTTGTTGCTCTAGGTAGTTTGTTACTGGACTTGGTTAAAATTGTACCAGAATGGGGTTGTTGCAGCAATTAACGACGTTATCTTGCTGTAATCAGATGTTCTACAGCTGTGGAACTTGCCCCTAATGATGTTGTTGTACATCTGCAGATGTATAACAGATAATATTGTAGAGAATCTTCAAAAGTCAGCTAAAATAATTGCTCATTGTACAAGAGAATGGTTTTCCTTAGAGGGAGGTGTGTTTTGACAGTATTTAGAAGTGCAGGATATTGGATGTTGAGTTTCATCTCCAGTATCAATATACACCCCTTTGGCTTTCCAGGGAACTGGCTGTTCGGGCCAAGTCGAATTCCATCAGTGAACAACTAGCAGTAAGTGCTGTTGGTTTTGGTTTTTTTTATCCTAATGAATTCAAAGCCTTAAGTAGGGAAGGTTGGCTGGTTTCACCTCTGCATTCAGCACTGCTGAAGATAAAGTGAAGATAAAGACGCTCTGAAGCGTTCACCGTTCGGCCGATCAAGGCTGTGCTTTTGAGGGGTTTAGCAGAACGGGAGGAACCTCAGTCTCTGCCTACTCTTAAATGTAAAGTTACCTTGGCCTTGTAGATACTCACGTGGCTAATTGTCTTCCTGGATAAATGGACAAGTTTAAAATGGATGACAAAGGGTAGTTGGGCCATCCAGTGAAAGTCTGCGTGGCTACGGGAGAAGATGACTTCTTGCTTGTGCCTCGGGATAGAATAAGCTTCTAAACAGCTTCCTTAATTAACACATTCTCTTCCTGTCGCTGTGTTTTGTGCAGGGAGAGAATTTTCTGTGCAATGACAATAATATCATCCCAGAAGGAAAGTATATAAACCAACCCAGATTAACAAATCCAGGGTGTTATCTTGTGTCCTTGAAAAGTCATTTTTCTCAAGCAGTCATTGAAAAATTGAAAGAACCAGGAAGTGAAGTTGAAAGAACCAGTCAGTGATGTAGGAGAGTCTGTTCCTGATAAATGTCTCTCTAATGCCTGTAAAGCCTGGGAGACAAAGGAAGAGTAACTGCAAATGTTTATTCTAGAATCCAGACATGGCAAAGGCGAAGCTCATCTCTCGGATGGCGAAGATGGGCCAGCCCATGCTGCCCTTCCTTGCTGGGACAGCGGGCAACCAGCCTGACTCCAGTGACTCGGAAATGGAGGTACATCACCAGTCATAAGTGTTGACTGATGCTTCTTCCTCAGTGTGAATTCCATAAAGAGGAGCCCGTAGCAGTAGCTCTCCCTTTGTACAGGAAAGTGTCCTCTGTCTCTGTGGCAAAAGGCTTTAATAATTGCACTGTTTTGATCTAGTTTAATTGGGTTAATTGGATAACACCCAATATCAAGTGGCCTTGGGTTCAAAGAGTTTGCTTGTTCTTTAGCATCCCTTGTAATGTGCAGAATTGTTTTTAGGATCCAAATACGCTGAGAGGGATGGCACAACCAGTGGCTTCATCTTCAGTGAGACCATCGCAGCCAGCTCACGCAGTGCTGCCCACAGTGTCCACACAAGGTAATGTACTGGTCAGGCTGGGATTGGTACAGAGAAGTGTCACCTACTGGCAGGCATCAAGTACAAGAGCTCTGTGAATAGAAGGTGTCTTTCAGGAGCTGAAACAGGACCTTGATAGATACTTCTAATAACCTTGCTGATCCAAAGGTAGGGTAATTCATAAAGCACAAGGTGGAAGTCCTTGGAGTAGATCTTGGTGGATCTTGGGCACATATTGGTGCTTGAGGAGGAGCAGGCACAGGGTGAGAGCTGCTCTGTCATTGTGAGTGCTGGGGTGACACTGAGACTTCCAGGACATGTGATTTGTAAATAGGCCTGTTACAAATCCTTTCCCAGTGAGCAGCATTATTTTTGTTTTCATTTGGAAATGATGGAAGCAATAGCAAAGGCCATCAGAGAGCTGGCAGCTCTGCTGTGGGCTTGACTTATCTTCCCATGATGGAACGATCAAACCAGCTGCTGGTCAGCTGAGCAGTCGTTGGAGTCGGTCTGAGTAAGGTCTTGTGTCAGGAAACTTCTGTGCCACGTTTGTTTGAGGGAAAAGAGGTTGTCTAAATGTAGCTGGAAGTGACATTTCTGTGGAAGATGATGCTTTTCTTGACCTTCTATCGCTTGTTTGACTGGATTTAATTTTCACAAGGCTGCAGACAGGCTGGTGGTGAATTTTTGTCTGCCTCACGCTGAGTGAGTTAAACTATTTCTAGCTACTTCATGGCATGCTGAATTTCTTTCTTCCCTTTCAGTACCTCAAGCATCTGGTTCTACACCCCCAGTATCTTCTGCTGCTTTAATACCTGCAACGATCCAGCCCCATTCAGCTCTGTCTGGAGGGACACAGGGCTTTCAGGTACCAAAATGAAATCAAGAATATTGGCACTTCTGTCCTTTCTCCTAAGTCTCACTGTTGTCTTTGTTGCTGGGAGCAGGAATTCTATACAGAGTGCACGGGTGAGAGTCCCAGGCTGCTCTTTCTGACTCTTCTTTGCCATTCTCAGGTTTGGAAACACATGCCTCTTAGAATTTAATCAAAAAAAGGCTACTTTTCTGCCTGCTGATGGCTTCTTAAAGTGGAGCTAAGAATTAACCATGGTTTGTTATTAACTGCTTCAGTAGTGGGTAAAATAAAACTTTCTGAGTACCTGTAGGGCAGGTGGGAACAAAAGCCCTTTAGTTTGTTTTTCTGGACTGTTTTTCTGTGAGAGCTCATTTGCACACTTAAGGGGTTTGTGTGTCATTTCATTCAGCAAAAGAATAATCCTTTTAAAAGGCTTGTAGTGCCACTGTAAGGTGATGCAATCTGCCTGCTAAGGTGGGAACTGGGGGTTCAACACACCATGGCTTTGCCACCTGAGGTGGTGAGGACTGAGTACGGAGCCTTTGTACACGCAGTTCTGTGAAGTCTGAAACCAAGCTTGTTATCTTACAGTTTCTGTAGTTATTTTTACTTAACCAATTACCTGGAGGGTTTGGAAATCAAACAGTGGCTTATGCCACGTAGAAGCACTGTTTATTTTTAAAGGGACCAAGAAAATAGTTTGTAATAAATACAAATACTATGTATATATATATATAAAACAACCACCAACTCCCCCCCCACAAAAAAAACCCAGCCCCCCTGGTGCATTGCTTTGGCTGTGCATTTTCCTTGTATTGAGAATGAGGAAGTTGTGGTGAGTAAAAATGAAAAAAGATAAGCTTTTCTGTTTGATGAAACAGAAACCAGTCATTAAAGTGAAGTTTAAATCTGACAGCAATTTGGATTTATTGGTTTGAAAGTCTGACCCTGATGTCCTGAATTCTTCTGGAAACTTGACCTGAGTTGTACTGTGATTTTGTTTTCCCTTGCCTGACAGAGTAAATTGCTCTGAGGTCCTTGAGGCATTTAACTCATTCTTCAGTCTGTGTAGCTGCTCCAAGGAGTAAGGCTGCCATCAAGTTGGTTGGGTTACTTTCTGGTATGCCTTTCTGGGTTACTTTCTTTCTATGCCTGGTATGCCTTTCTAGGCATAGCCTTGTGCTCCAGTTGGCATGAATTCAGGTTACTGCACACCCACTAACCCCCAGTGAGCCGTTCACATCTGATCTTTGCTTCTGATAGACAAGGAGGAACATGCTTTTGCTTAAACTTCAGGGAAGGTACTTATTAAATACACGTCCAAGTTCCCACAGCTTAGGCCTTGAGAAGAGGGTTTGGTTTGTGATCTTTTTTCCCTTTACTGTGACTGTTGTGTAACTTGACTTTCTGCTCCCCAGTTCTGTAGTTGGTTTTGGTTTTTTCCTTTCTAAATATGGTCATTGCTCTGGGGATTAAAAATCATGAAAACCACTTAAGTGTGAGTGAGTGGGGAGAAACATCAGAATATGTGCTGATCTGTTGAATTTGTTCCACGAGGCGTATCCGGGCATGGCGTTTGCTTATCCCCAGACTGCTGCATCTCCTTCTCAGCTCCAGCCTGTAGGACAGATGTATCCTGCCCCTTACCAAGGTATGTTTCAAAAAGTACACTCTTCAGAAGAAATAACCTGCAGTAAACTGTTTATAACGGTGATTTAGGCAGCAAAGGTGGCACTGTTCACCTTTCTGTAATGCTGTGCTGTTTCCCAAATTCTTATTTTTGGATACCAAATTAGGGACAAACATTTTCCAGTAAATATTCATCTTACCTCGAGGAAATTCAAGTAGTGTGAAAGGAGGGGGAGGAACTTCTAGGTATTTTCCCAAGGCTGTTTTACTAAAGGTATTTTATAGCTGGTTCTTCCAGTTACAACTATAACTGTACCAGTACTGAGCTCTTCTGCCAGCCAAGGAAAGAATTTAAGTGTGTGTATTGGAGTCTTCCTGGGAGGATGTAACACCCAAAAAAGGTGCAGCCTAAGAGGGACTAAATGTAATTAAAGAACCCTGTAGGTAATCTCTGTTGGTGAAGACTTCAGTGTAACTGAACATTTCTTGGAGTGCAGTTTTTCACTTCAAAGTATCAGGAGCCAACCTGATACAGAGCCTTCACTTCTGTTGTTTGTTCCTCTTTGTGTACTGCTCTCTTGGTCTGGGGGCTGCCCTCTTGTTGACCTAAGTGCTGTCACATGGCCCAAGGATTTCCTGTAGTCATAAACCTGCCTATTCATGTTATTTGGAAAATACCTACATTATTAGTTTTGCAGGTCCTATTTCCAAATGCCATCTATTTCTGGGAAGAGAGTGGCTGTTCTGTCTGGCAGGCTTCAGACTCCTGCACATTGCTTTTGATATGTCTGTGTGCAGGCATTTCTCCCCTGTGACTATAGATTTCTCTCCTTTCCATTGAAGCACCTGGGGATGTTACTTCCTTTCTGATGACGGAAGCTCGGCAGCACAACACCGAAATCCGAATGGCTGTTAGCAAAGTAGTAGATAAAATGGATCATCTGGCTGCCAAGGTAACGTGGGGTATAGACAGGCCCGTTACCACTGCTGCTGTTGGCTCTCCAGATGTGGTCTGAGGAGCTGGCTCTACCTAAATGCCAGCATTAAGCTTATACGTGATGTGTTAACTTAGAGAAAGTTCCAGCATCATCGGACCTTGAAGTGGTAGCAATTCAGCTACTGTGAACGAGCTGAGATGAGGCTGGGGGGAGGCTGTTGTTACAGAATGGTGGGGGTTAGAAGGGATCTCTGGAGATCACCCAGTCCAGCCCTCTGCCAGAGCAGGGGCACCCAGAGCAGGTCTCACAGGAATGTGTCCAGGGGGGTTTGAATGTCTCCAGAGATGGAGACCCCACCACCTCTCTAGGCAGGCTCTGCCACCCTCACAGCAAAGAAGGTCCTCCTCATGTTGAGAAGGAATTTCCTGTGTTCCAGTTTGTGTCAGTTCCATCTTGTCTTGTCCCTGGGCACCACTGAAAACAGCCTGGCCCCATCCTCCTGACACCCACCCTTGAAGTATTTATTGGTGTTGATCAGATCCCCCCTCAGCCTTCTCTTCTCCAGATTAAACAGACCCAAGTCCCTCAGCCTTCCCTCATCAGAGAGATGCTCCAGACTCCTCCTCATCTTTGTGCTCCTCTGCTGGACCCTCTCCAGCAGTTCCCTGTCCTTCTGGAACTGAGAATCCCGGAACTGGACCCAGTGCTCCAGATGGGGCCTCCCCAGGACAGAACAGAGCGGGAGGATGACCACCCTCCACCTGCTGGCCACACTCTTCCTGATGCCCCCCAGGATGCCATTTTCCTTTTTGGCCCCAGGGGCCCATTGCTGGTTCCTGGGCATCCTGCTGTCCAGCAGGACTAGGACTCTTTCCTCAGAGCTGCTCTCCAGCAGGTCAGCCCCAACCTGTCCTGGTGCCAGGGGGTTATTCCTTGTTGAATTTCACCAGGTTTCTCTCTGCCCAACTCTCCAGCCTGCCCAGGTCTTGCTGGATGGTGGCACATCCTTCTGGGCTGTCAGCCACCCCTCCCAGTGCTGTCTCTTAATCTTGTACCATGTGTTGTCTGCAGCCCTTTGGGAGCTGTTGCAGTTGATACACAGGCATATTCCCTACATCTGCTCAGGTGGAACGGTGAAGCGAATCTTCACACGTGTCTGACCCTTACCTACGTACACAACTTCATTTCATCTGGTTTACAAACAGCTTTTGCTTACAGGTGGAGGAGCTGAAGAAACAAAACGCTGCTAACAGCTCCCTGCTGCCTGGTATCTCTTCTGTGACTATGGAAGCCTCCATGATCATGAGCAATATCCAGCGCATAATTCAGGTGAGCGTGGCCAGCCTCGTTTGACTCCTGCCATAAAGAACTGAAGCCCACTGTGTTAGTCCTAATGAGGACAGCTCTACTGGCTTAGCCCAGGTGTCCATCCACCTGTGTGTTCTATTTTTTCCATGGCCAAAACCAACTTTCTAGTTCAGAGCATGAGATAGTCAGCAATTTCCAACCCTCTCCCTGCAGAAAAGCTGTTCTCAACAGTTTGTGGTTTGGGTACTTTCCAAGCCAGAGTTGATGTGTTGGGATTTAATAGGCCTTGGTGTTCGTGTGAAAGAAATTCCACCTTTTCTTATGCACTTCTGGACGTAACCTCCAGCATCCCACAGGATGGAGTTTCACTGCTGAAGTGTTGAGTTGCAAGAACCACTTACTTCTGGTTTTCACCACTTAGCCTTAAAGCTTTGTAGGTTTTTTTAACCAGCAGACTTACAATCTAGGGGTTTTTGTGGGAGACAAAGTTAACCTGACACAGCACTTCTAGAATGTGGTTTGGGCACCCTCTGTCCTGTGCCAGGATTCCTGCTAAGTGCAGCGTGGCACCTTCCCATTAGGTGACCAGCAAAGGGGAGCAGTCTCACTGCTGTCCTACAGCTGGACAAAACACAGGCTTGGATACTGCTGCAAGGAAATCTGAGTAAGGTGAATATTCATGCTGGGCTGTGCTTTAGGAGAATGAGAGGCTGAAGCAAGAGATATTTGAGAAGAGCAGTCGGATTGAGGAGCAGAATGAGAAGATCAGCGAGTTGATTGAGCGGAATCAGAGGTAAGGACTGGGAGAGTACGGCCTCCCTGCACCTGCAAAGTCTTCCTCGCCTACACCTTGTTGGGCATAACCAGGAGAGGCACTCTTTAGCACAGAGACATTCTGTTTTAAGGTGGGTTGTTCTTTTTTCAAGGCATTAAAAGTGTGGTTCCCCACCCCCTCAGGGCATATCTCCAAAACTGCAGTTTACTTGAATGTGTTAAAGGTGGAGAAAAAACCAGTTCACGCCGTCTTCTGTGAGTAGACAGGCTCTGCTTCTGGGAGTTAGCCTACTTCTGCTAGCTTTTCAGTAAGGTGGAAGAAATTGTAGGGGATGTGGTGTCCCTAGTTCCACAGCTGGGTCTGTGTTCAAGGCAGTGAAAGAAGTTATTCCCCTTCTTAGAAGAAATGGTAAAGGCCAGTGGATATCAGGTTCTCAAAGCCCTTTAACTGGGCGATAGGAAAGCTAGACTCGTTGTGGAGAGGTGAAGCGCTTACTGGAGCGGATATGATCTCTGCTGTGGCAGGCATACCCATCCCATCCCCTTGAGATCGGGCTCTTCAGTGCAGGGCAGTCTGCAAAATTGCCTGGGACTCATCCTGGAGAAAACCTGCTTTGAAATATCACCTTGTCTGTCTGCCCCTTTTGCTCCCAGCCATGTGTTTACAGAAACGCTTACGTGGCCTTCCCCTCTTCACAGGTACGTCGAGCAAAGTAACCTGCTGATGGAGCAGAGGAACCATTCACTGCAAACCACAAATGAAAACACACAGGCAAGAGTGCTGCATGCGGAGCAGGAGAAGGTAATGGGGACAAGGAGCCACAGAGCTCTTCCTGCAGCTGGGACAGAGCTGTTTGTTGCACTAACACACACCGGAGCCACCGTAGTTGAGGCTGGAGTCCGTTCTTCTACCAGGCAACAGCAGTTCTGAACTTAATGTTTTGAAACTGCTTTGAGAAACAGTTTGAATATTTCCTGGCTTTAACAAAAGCAGCACAGAGGATATGAATGTAGATTTTTTTATGCTGACATAGCTTGAATATTCTTATCTCACAGGAAAGTTTCTGATCTATTGTTAAAACTGTAGGTATATGGCCAGTGTGTTGAGGAATTGTGTGTATCACAGGATGTTAGCTTTAAAATATACTCCATTTATCCAGTTTCACTTGACAGCTTCAGAAGTCTTTTTTATTCCTTCTGTTTAACTGCCACAGAGTGAACATAACTAAGAAAAAATATTTCCTACTAGAGTTTCATAACTGTACTTTTTTACACCTTTTGTACTAATCAAAAACTGGTCGTTTCTACTAACAATGTACTGTGCTTGTGTGAAAGGGGCTGTTGGGAAACAGCTTTCAAACCAGTTAAAGGCACTAAGGCATGGCTGCATGTGCTGTAAGACCCACTGGTCCCAGCCCAGGGAGGCTCTGAGTTCTGGAATCGCATGGTGTTGTCTATGCTCTTCTCAAGCACCGACTCCTTAATTTACACCGAGGCCAGCGTTGCACTGTGCCCCCTTGCTGAGCTGTGTATCTCTCCCAGTCAAATGTGAGATGATAAATGCTTGCTCTGCATGAGAACCCTAACTCAGTACATCAAAAAATGGCAGAAACTGCAACTTTTTGAAGTACATTAGCAAATATGCTAAAGAATAGAGCAGTATATGGCTGAAAACTGTGTGCTGGGCTGAGCAGACAATGAGGAGAGCTGCGTTTTTCCACTGAGAGCCCAGGTCACACACCCATAATATGTCGGGAACGTGAGAGGTTCTGACCAAGAGTAATTCAGATTTGGCAATAATAAATAAAATTCCTTTCTGCCAGCGAGCACAGCATCCAGGCTGTGGGATAAGTTACTTGGGGAGGAAGCATCTTTTGGAAGGAAGAGTTATGATGATCAGGAATCTTTTGGGCTTCGTCTTTCAGTAGGACTCCACCTGGTTCAGACATCACTGCCTGAGCCATAGCCCTGTCACGTGAATAGACTTCAGGCTGGACCAGAAAAAACACAGTTTGCACTGGGAGAAGATTTCCCCAAATTTTATGAGAGTATTTACTATAAATATGAAGGCTGGGATTCCTTCTTCTTTATATCTAACCTAGCTTGCTCTGTGACTGCCGTGCCAAGATGACTACGGACAGAGTCAGGGCAGAGAACTTTAAGCTATTTTATCGATCCTGTACTTAAAAATAGGGACTCACCTTGTATTTTGTGACCCAGGCCAGGCATCTCTCCCCGGGATCACCGAGAGGAGGTACTCGTTGCTTGCTGCTTTGGGTCCTGGATCTCTGACCCTGGCAGAGCACGTCACAGCTTTAGCTGCAGGCTTCGTGTGCCGCAGGGATAGGTAACACACCACCCTCCCCAGTGCCACAGTGCTCACTATGGGACTGCTCCTGCTTCTGGGGGGTGTGATGTACCTCTGAAGGTCCCTTTAGCTTCTTTCTTTTTAAGCCAGGCTTTGCTACCTTTTTCTGTCTAAGCTTTTACAGCTCTTGAAATAATATGAAGGCTTCTCTGGCATGTCGTAGGCTCCTGTAATGAAGCACTTTGCTTTTCTGATGATGATTAATGCCTCTGCCTTTCAAGTTGTGTTCTTAACTCTTTGCTGTTTCCTGTTGCTGCTTTCTCTTCCCTAGCACATGCTGCCAGCGGAGCGGGGCTGGGACCAGGTGAGGCAGTGTCTGCTGACCGTGAGGTGACACAGAACTGTGCCCTAGATAGTGCCAGCCCAGCTTCCTCTTGAGCTAGCTACAGGCTGACTGGGATTCAAACAATTGCCTCAGCTCTTGAATTAGCACAGATGGATCTTCAACTTGGAAAAGGGCTTTATAACTGGCAGCCTCACCACTGGCCTCCTTTTTCCTGGGGAGCCCTTTCAAAGAGCTTTGTCACACGCTGCTCATTTCACCTCCCCCAGGGGAGACGCCAGCCACGATCGTGTAGTTGTCAGAGCAGACGCAGATCACGAAAGATTCTGGGTACCTGAAAGCTGGAGGCTGGAGCTGAGCTGGTATAGACATGAAACATTCACTGCAGAAACTTAAGTCTAGTTAACAGTTCCTGGCATAAGATTTCCACTTCACTTTTCTTTATTTGTCTTTAGAAACAAAGTCGAGCGTTAAAATAACCTTTAGATGATGCCATGGATTTTGGGTTGATTTTGGCACGTGAGGAGTTAGTGCCTTGACCCTGCAGGAAGACATTCATGGAAACGTAAGAGGAAGGCAGATTGGTTTTAGTCAGTCTCTGTTGAAATGCTGCCTCCTCTTTTTAAAATGAATGACCCTCAAGGTCAGCGCTTGCTCATCCTCACCACAGTTGGAACAATTTTCCTCACAGCTCTTCTCTGCCAGAAGGCAGTGGTCCTGCTCTGAATAGAAGCACTTTAGTTCTCTTATGGGGGCAAAGCAGAGAGACATTCCAGTTCTCCTGCAGTTTCCAGTTACACAACGGTGAAAGGCTGTTGGGAATCTGGATGTAGGTGTGGATACAGATGCTGTGCAGGAATTGCCTGCAGCAAGTGAGGTTCTCTGGCTCGTGTAGCTCTGTCTCTGCAGAGCATCCCCTGAACTTTGTGTTGTACAGCAAAACTGGGAATGTGACTTTGTGTCTTTGACTTGATGCCTTCAGCCTCCCCTGACATACTGTTTACAAGTTGTCTAACAAGCTGTATTGTACCTGGTTGACATGAGTCACTGACTGAGCAACACTGAGTCCAAAGACATCAACAAATTCCTGTGAGAGCTCTGCTACAAACGATGGCCTTGCCTGTGTGGGCACCTCAAGGTGACAACAAGCTGCGTGCTCTGAGGGAAGGTGCTCTTCTGGCTGGAACAAGCCTATGCTTTGTGTGGCTTTTCAGTGAGTTGTATTGAAGATAATTGGATGTTGTAGTCCAGGCTTTTACTTGAATAGGTGCTGTCATAGCCTGACAGCTCTGAGCAGAGCCACCAGCTGCTAGTGCAAGTCTTTAAACACACCTTTAAACTTCTGGGAAGAACTCACTGAGTTGAATTCATGTGATGATGAGGCTGTTGATGGCCTTGTGCAGAGTCCTAGCCAGTCTGGACAGGTTACAGCCAAAGCATTTAGTTACATGGCAAAAAAGTTATCGTTACCTCTTCCATTTGGAGGTGTCTGCGAGGTGCTGGATCCCAGCACTTCCCCATTAAGGTCTCCAGTACCTTATTGGCTCTTCCTGTGAGAGCAGCTCTGGTGTCTCCTCACGCTCACATCCCTTTTCCCTACTCCGTGTTGTGACACAGGCCAAAGTTGCAGAGGAGTTAGCAACTGCCACGGCGCAGGTTTCCCAGCTGCAGCTGGAGCTGACAGCCCACCAGAAGAAGGAGATGGACCTGCGGAAGCAGTTGTCCGCTGCCCTCCAGGAGGCAGAGCGACATGAGACGCAGCTCAACAAACTGCAGGCACAGTTGGCAGGTAAGAGTCCTCGTGGCTGTTCCACGAGAGCTCCTTAATGTCACTCTCATGTTGAAGTCTTAGGCTTTTCCTTTCTTTTGGGATAATGTCCTGGTTCCAGCAGGGATAGGCTTAATTTTCCCCAGGATCTGGCAAGGACACAGGTACCCATCCCAGTCAGCCGTGCCCAGTCTAAAGCTGGGGGTGGTGGCAGGAAGAAGGCACTGCGGAGTGGGCTGGGGCGTCCTGGTTCCAGTGGGTGAGCGGTGGTGCCATAATTAGTGTTTGTACATTCCTCTGGTGGTGTTTTCCTGTTCCCTTTGTCTCATCTCACAAGTTTTGCCTTTTTCTTCTGATTCTCCCCATGGTTGGGGTGGGTGCGAGAGCGGTTACATGGTTCTTCATTGCCACCTGAGGCTGAACCATGATCGTCCTCTTTGGCGCCCAATGTGGGACTTCATCTGCAAGAGTCACCTCCTCCTCTGGTGACATTCCAAAATCCTTGCCTTCTGGCCAGCCCATGATCACTTCTAGAATTCCTGGGTGACCAGGGTTTCCCACTTGAGTTTGCTGTGTGATCAGTGCAATCCACTTACTCCATGTGGCAGGGACTCTTGCTTTGAAAATCCAGCCCAGCGCTGGCAGTCGAGATGCTCAGAGGAGCTGTGCTTCTCTACCCACCACTTCCAAAGCAGCTCAAACACCTTCATAGGCTGCCAGTATCTCTTTCTCTATTGGAATATGGCAGGCTTAAGATCCTCTGTATCCCAAACTCCCAAAACCCCCGGGGTTGACCTCAAAGCTCCCCTGGTTGCTTTCTGCCAGAGGCTCCAGGTGGGACCGTTCTCCCCGGCTGCTGAGCACCGACCTCATGTCCATCCCTGCTTTCCCTGGGATCAGTCACAGGGGTATCAAAGGAGGATATTGATGCACTGAAATGCCTGAAGGGTATGTGCATCTTTGTTACTACCACGAGGAAAGTGGGATGAATCAATGAATAGAATCATCCCATCATGGAGATGCCTCCTGTAGGAGCAATCTCTTGGCCTTGCTGTCTAACATCTCTTAAAGGAACCAGAGACTTCTCTGTGGTTGAAAAGTTAAGGTAGAAGGTTGAAAAGTTAAGGTAGAAGCTGAGGTATAAGCAGAAGAAATTGATAAATTCTAGTTCCCACTGCGGGTGAAGCCATTGGGTTGGTTTCATTATGCAAGAGATAATGTTCTTTCATGTCAACCCCCAAAAGCTCTAACCTGAAATACAGGGAGCACTGAAACTCATGGAGAAGTGTGGCTTTTTACAGAGCTTCAGGAAGCCTCTGAGGACACTCAGAGTAGGTTCAAAGCTGAGAAGCAGAGCCGCAAGCAGCTGGACATGAAGATCTCGGCGCTGGAAGAAGAGCTGACGGACCTAAAAGTGGAAATGCTTACTCTGGAAAGGGTATGCCAGTGCCAGAGTTACAGAGATGCAGAGTTTCGGTTGTTTGCTGAAATTTAACCTGAAGTTCTTGCTTGTAAACATACAAGTTTGGTAAATCCTGACTCGTTCACAGGCAAGGATCCTTGTGCTGGTGGATCCTTTATGCTTACATGATTTTTATTGTTGTTTTTTTTAACATCTTAGTAATACATTAGCCTTCTTGGTGCATTCTGGCCTATTCTGTGTCCTGTTCTGGATTGCAGAATCTTGCAGAGAGGAAGAAGAAATCCCTCTCAGAGAGAGCTCAAGCTG
This sequence comes from Jacana jacana, assembly GCA_013400555.1. Lineage (NCBI taxonomy): Eukaryota > Metazoa > Chordata > Aves > Charadriiformes > Jacanidae > Jacana > Jacana jacana. Next base: position 85,370 of record VZTM01000887.1, on the reverse strand, counting down.
AGGAAGAGATGGAAGAAATACGCAGATCGTACCAGCAGGAGCTGGACAAGCTTCGACAGCTGCTGAAAAAGGCACGGACTTCGACTGACCAGGCAGCAGCAGAGCAGGTGAGGAGCTTCTCCACGAAGGGTCTGGAAGGCTTGTAGGAACCTGCAGGTGGGAAACAGTCAGGTAGTAGAAGGATGAAGATGTTGCCTGCTTGATTTTAGAGGTTGCCTTTAACACAGGGTTCACTTTGTCTTTCTAAAATATCTTTGCTGGTGCTTTTTGGCCCTGCTTCTGCCTTTGGGCTTTACACTGAACTCTCTGTAAGGAAGTGGGTGATGGGAACAGGCAGGAAGGTTCCAGGTCCCGGGCCTTCTCTGACTCCATCCACGGTCCCCTGTTGTGGCTGCGGAGTTTTGGTGCGGCTTCGATGGGGGCTGGCACCCAGCATCAGGGTCAGGCTGCCTTAGAGTGTCAGGCTGAGGAAAGGAGAGGCACCAAACTGAGCTTACAGCGGAGAGGAGAATTCAGGACTGCTGCCAAGTGAAAAGAGGTCTAAAAATACACCAAGGGATCTGAAATCTGCACCAGAGCTTCAGTCCGGCCTGAGAGATTGTGGCTGGAACTGGACCCTGAGGAGTGGGCAGGAGCTGGTGCCCACTGCAGGGCTGCCATTCTCCTGTGAGTGTTCCAGCTGAGGGCAGGAGATGTTTGTGCAAATACAGGGGGTGTGGGGGTGTGTGTGTGTGTGTGTGTGTGTGTGTGTGTTCCTCACGATCTCTCTCACATGATGGGCAGCTGTCGCTCGTCCAGGCAGAGCTGGAATCCCAGTGGGAAGCCAAATGTGAGCGGGCACTGGCCTCTGCCAAGGAGCAGCATGTCAGACAGTACCAGGAGGTGTGTGAGCAGAGAGAGTCCCTGCAGCAGCAGCTCTCCCAGCTGGAAGAGAAGGTAAAAGGGCTGGGTTTGTTGCTGAAATATAATGCCAAATAACCAGTAATTGTAACTGACTGTCCTCTCCCACCTAATTGTCATTTGACTTCAATTTTGTGACTGTTGTGGAATTTAATCTTGTCAGCAGGATGTATTTATTTCACCTGTTGGGTTGGGATGGTGAACTACTGGGCTAGGGAATTTACTGCCCAGTTCAGAGCCAAGATGCTGTCAGTCTTAGATGAAAACAACAGCTACAGTCTCCTCTGCTCATCTGTCCTGTTCTGAGTGACTGCTTTTGAGCAGAAGCTGTTTTGCAGTGGGTGACACTGAAAGGAGCTGTAAACTGGTGGGCTCTGGTTCTTGTCTTTCAGATTGCAGCTCTAAAACACTCAAAAAAAGCAGAGGAGCAAAAATCATCTGAGTTTCAGCAACGTTTGGAGCAACTGGAGCCTATCAAAGAGAAGGTAAAGAGAAGAACGTAGCTGCTGCTGATCTGGAGGGCAGTGGTCACTAACCCTAGGCTACCTGTGTCCAGAGTAATAGCATGAGCTCCAGAGTATGAGAGTGAAGGAACTACTCCCAGCAAACCAGAACAGGTCCAATGGTGAGATCCAGCCCTCATTTCACTGGGATCTCAGTAACGCTGTGCCCATTCTTGGTGTAACTTGAAGAGCTGATGACTTTTGTGTGTCTCCAGAGTTTTGGCTTGGTTGAATATTTTGGTGCTTGTACTTTCAGCCAAGTCTTCTGCAACTCTCTATCAAAGCCCATTTTAAAACTCCACCCACCAATTCTACCCCTCACTAAGAAGCTATACAGGACGAGGGGCAACGGGCACAAGCTGGAACACAGGAAGTTTTCATTCAAATATGAGGAGAGACTTGTTTGGGGTGGGGGTGTCAGAGCCCTGGCAGAGGCTGCCCAGGGAGGGTGTGGAGTCCCCTTCTCTGGAGACCTTCCAGCTCCACCTGGATGCAGCCCTGAGTGCTGTGCTCTGGGCAGCCCTGCTTTAGCAGGGGAGTTGGGCTGGGGGAGCTCTGGAGGTCCCTTCCAATGTAACAGTGCCATGATTCCGTGAGTGAAGCTGTTTCCAGATCCAGTTTCCCCATCCCCTGTAAGGTCTGTTCTGGTGGTGTCCAGAGCTGCTCTAACTCCTGGTTTCCCTTGGCAGTACTTGGCCCTGCAGGTGGATGTTGAGGCGCTGAGGGCTCGCTATGAGGAACGCATCAGAGACCTGGAGAGGGAGCAGGGTGGCTCTTCACCTGCAGACTTCACAGAAGAAGTGAGCTTCTCTATCCAGCATTTGTCCTTGCTAAGCAAGTCCATTTGCCTTAAATTACTGCTCTTCAAGCAGACATAAGAAGGAAAAGCAGTATTTTCTCCACAGAAACACGGTGTTTATCTGAAGTGCAGTGTTTCTAGGATCAGGGTCTGCAGAGCAGGAAGGATGTGATCTTCCTGCTGCCCACTTGGTTGCTTAATTTTTATTTTTTGGGGGGGTGTGGGTGTTAAAGTTTAAGATTTGAGGCTTAGATTTAAAAATTCTGAGAATGATAAGAAATGAGTATCAGTCTGCCTTCTGGGTTTGCACAACTGCCTCAGTTTTGGAGGGATGGGGTTGGTGTGTGTATGTGGTGGTTCTGAATGAAGCCAGTGTGATGCATTCTGCTTTGCTGCAGGGATTTCTGATTTGAAAAGGGGATTATTTGAAAACCACTCGTGTGTGTGTGTGTCCATTGATTGTTCCTTCACCTGGCAAAGCATCTCCTGTTGAGTCCAGTGCTTCGCATGTTAATGAATCGTACCCTTTTTTCCTCTCTTGCTCTTTCCAGGTAAAGAAGATAATGAATGGTGTGTTTCAGTCTCTTCGTGGTGAATTTGAGCTGGAGGAGACCTACAGCGGGAGGACAGTTCTGAGTGTTGTCATGAACACCATTAAGGTATGGGAGCAAGAAGAGATACAGGGTGATGGGCTGGACAGCACGAGTCTGGGGCTAAAATCCCATACTGCTCTTGAACTAACTGTGAAGCAGCAACTTGTTGTGGGTGGCAAAGCAGCCCAGGAGTAGAAGATGATACAGGGACTTAATACACTTAGGGTATAACCTACCTTCTCTCTACCCAACTTCCCAGACTGTAACACTGCAGCTACTCAGCAGGCAGCAGGAGAAACCAGATGATGCCAGCAAAAAGGAGGAATCTGGAAGAGGAGCAGCAAGACAGGGGACATCACCTGAAGCCAAGACTGACCCTGAAGAGCCCGTGCAGCGTAGCCCAGCACAAAGTGTGGGATTCCCACCTGCTCTTGGGGAAGCCACCACAGGCTCCACAGAGTCTGACCAGGAAGGCGAGTCTGCTCCTCTGCCTGCCAGGCCCAGAACTGCTGATGAAGAGCAGGTGACACAGAGCAGTGGGGTGTCAGAAGAGGAGAAGGTTCAGGCTGAGCCCCTCTCTTCCACAGCTGAATCCTGCCTGGATCCTGATCCTGCAGGGCAGCCTGTTCCCCAGGTGGATGCAGACTCTGTTCCCTCTGAGGAAAGGCAGAAAAGCAGTCCCATGGGAAGAGCTGAGACTGAGCATGGTCCCTCCAGAGTATCTTTGCAGGTAGAAGCTGCAGAACCTTCTGTTCTAGAAGCCCAGCCAGGAGAAGCAGATGTGGCAGTGCCTCCAGAAAAGCCAGCTCTGGAGCAAGAGGCAGAGGAGCCTATCGGTGGGTTAGAGCCCCCTCCCTTAAATGGTGAGGGAGGGAACTGCACAGACCCATCAGATGGAAGTAGCCCTGAGAAGGAGCTTTCTTCAGCACCCAGCCCAGCAGTGCAGAGCCCAGCTCTCAGAGAAACCCCAGGACGGCAGGAACTGGGCTCCAGCCCCAGGCAGAGAGATTCCAGGTGAGGGGTAGCTGCTGGGGCATCCACAGCCCCATTTTCTTGCTGATGTGCTGGCTCTTGTCCAGCAGGCCCCCAGGGCTTGGTACAACTGTGCCCCAGCTGTGGGGCAGCGCCTGGTGGGGCTGAAACACCATTGTGGTGCTGGCAGAGACCAGGCTGTTGGAGACAGGTTCTGCTGGGAGGATGGCTGTGGAACAGATTGGTGTCTGGGAGGATATGGGTGCTGTTATCCCTGGTAAACAGGTCCCAGCTGAGCACAGAGGGGAGTGTGCAGCTTCTTTAGGATATGATACTGGGACTGCCAGGTCCCAGTATTGTTCTGCCCTGGTAAATAGTACATACCCCAAGAGTTTGGTTCTGTGACAAGACTTCTACAGCATTCTTTAATAGAACTCACAGATGATGGGATCCTGGTTCTACAAGTGAGCTGTTAATTCTTTATCTTCTTCCAGCCTCTTTGAGGATGACAACTTCTTTGAAACGGCATCTCCTAAACCGCTGAAGCCTCGAGTTCCTTCTGAAGAAGAGGATGAGGAGGAAGTGGTAGGTGGTTGTGTCTTTCCACTCCTACTAAACTGGTTTAGGCTTTAACCTGTAGCATGTCTGAAACCTTTCCCCGTGGTGGTGGTGGGGGACTGCCTGGCTCCAGCTGAGAGCTTCCCCTGTGCTCTCTGTATAGATCAGGATAAATCTGGGTTTGTTTCTCATTGAGCTCAGAAGGGTTCCATGGGCTGGAAGCGATGACAAACTCCTGCTGGCATGAAATCAGTGAGACTTGCTAGGGTCATTGCAGGGTTTCAGTGTCTCACCCCTCTCCTGTCCCTTTTGGCCCCTCAGTCTCTCTCCTGGGGTATTAAGCCATTGTATGAAAAGTACAAAAACACCAGTAATGAGGCTTCTTGAAATCACCTCCCTAAAGCTGCTGGAGAGTCCAGAGCCAGGACTGTGTAGCAGTTACTAAATACTGGAAAGCTGTCGAGAATGGTGTGTTTCCCTCTGGTTTTACTTCCAGAGCATGAAGGGGCGTCCCCCTCCGGCTCCTCTCTTTGGCGATGATGAAGATGATGACCTGGACTGGCTGGGGTGAAGAGCTGGCCGGTGAGCGTCTGTGAGCCCTCTCCTCTGGCCACGGCCTCTTCCTGTGCACTGGGCAATTCACTAGCTGCAGACATGGGACAGTTGTGAACAACCTGGGACTTGCCAGGCTCTTGTCCTGCAGCCCCGTGGGGCTGAGAGCTGGTGGCTCTTGGCACGTGTGGGCACTTGGACCCCTTGCTCTAACCTGCCAGAGGCTGGGGATGGGCTGAAGGAACCCCCTGCTCTCCCTGCACCTCTGTAGCGCTCTCCTGCTTCTGTCAACCCTCCATTCATTAATCTGAAACTTTAAGCAAATGTGAACTTTGGGAAGTGCTTCAGAAGAACAAGTCTGGCAGGACCCTGCAGGAGTAACTACTTTTTTTAAAAAAAAAAAACAAAAAACAGTCTCAAATCTCTCCTCCTCCCTGAGCAAAGGTCTCTTTTTGGAAGGTTCCCATTAGTTCCCAGGACTGCACACCGGTTTATCCCCAGGTATAAGCCATGTGCAGTGTGAGACGTGGCCCAGAGCCCCTGGGTGGGTGTCTCCATGGGCTGGGGGCTCCCCACCAGGGGCTGAGGGCAGCCCTCGGGGCTGGGGCGGTTCATGTGGGTGCTCTCAGTCGTTGAGAGCTCCTGGCACCTCTGGTGCTCACTGCCCCACAGCCAGGGCGCTTGGCCTCTGTTAGAGCAATGCTCCAAGCAGAGCTGTAGTGTCCTGTAACTGCTGGTGTGAGGGGGCAAATCCCCAGCTGGGTTTGAGGGAGGAGCCTGAGGCTCCCACAGGCCTCACCCAGATGATGCCCTGTGCAGCCAGCTCCTCTCTTCTCCTGGGGGGAGGTTATTTTTTTCCTGGGTTGTGTTTCCCTGGCGGTGGAAGCAGTTCTACAGGTGTGTAATGTGCTCCTCTGGAGGCAGCCCAGCCCCTCTTCTGTGCCTTTTTCTCTGTTGCTGCTGAAGTGTGACGGTCTCGGCACAAGTTAAAACTCGGTGGTGGTGGGACAGAAGCTGTAACCAGCCTCCTGGGGCTCTGCAGGGCAGCCTGGGCTGGGGGGAGTAACTTTCCAACCCTAGTGGACCATGATGGGACAGAGTGAGGACAGGACTTTCCAACCCTAGTGGACCGTGATGGGACAGAGTGAGGACAGGGGCCTGGGTACACGCCTTGGAGTTCTCGTAGCACTTTTACCTCTGCCCTCGTGGGTGCTAACACAACTTAAACTGTGAGCAGGTCTTAGGATCTCTCAAGCTCCTAACTGCCCTCCCTTCACTTAATAAAATGGAAGTGCTTAAAATAATTCCACTAGAGTTTAGTTTCTACACCTGCCTCTCATCTCTGATGAGGATTTGATCTGTGTCCTTCTAAAGGCAATGTGTGGGAAGGGGAGGGGGAAAAAAAAGAGTACCTGCTCTGGAGTGGGGCTGGTCCCTGTCCCCTCACCCCCCACTCAGGGCTGGCAACTGCCCAAACGCAGCCAAAACTGAGGAAAGAGCTGCCCCCTCTGTCCCCTGAGCGCTCCTGTCACAGGGATTGTGACTCTGGGGTTTCCTGGGGAGCTGCTCCCTGAGTCAAAGCACCAAACAGGAGTGTGTGCCTTCCTAACACTGACAAATCCCACTGCTCCTTCCCTGGGGCAGACAGACAGCCTTTGCCTCTCACTTCCCCAAAAATAAAGTGCAATTAAACCTGTTGGTTTTGCTGGTGTGGGGTTTACTGTGCAGTCGGGCTCCAGCTCTCTCTACGCCCTTGAAAACTGACTTTAGCTCTGGCTCAAGACTAATTTGATGTAGAAAATCTTCTGGAAAATGTTTGCTGCTTAAACCCTCTCATGGGAAAGGAGGGAAGGTCCCTTTGTGCTGTGACTGCACCTCCTGCAGCTGCTGCCTTGTGCTGTGGTGGTGTCAAGCTGCAGGCCAGGTGATGGATGTGCACAGGGAGCACTGGCTTGGCTCTCCAGGAGGACCCTTGGGCATCTCACAGGGATTTGCAGTCCACCTGGTCTCTTGAATTGGGGTCCATGGGTGCAGGAGGGTCCCTGCTCAGCTCTGCAGGGACTAGAGCGCAGGGGTTGGGATCTGACACTTGTCCCTCTAGAAGGTGGGCACAGCAGGTACCACAGCCCCTTCCCTATGTTGGCATCTCCCTCTACCTTAATTTTTTTCCTGGCTCAATCTCAGGACCTAAATAAACTGTGTTTGTCCTCTGTGCCCATCCACACACTGGTCTTGGGCACAGGAAGGGTGATGGTAAGAAAACTCTGGGCTCCCTGTCAGGGGGACAGTGGCCTCTCTGGCTCTTGGGAGTGATGGAGGCACCAGGTCCCAAGGAGGGAGCAGATGCCACCATGGGGGGCTGCAAAGGCGCCTTGTCCTGCATCTGGGCTCTGTTTGGGGCTGGGAGGTGGGTGCACAGTACCAGGGAGGGAGGGACAGCACTGAGGCTGGGTCTAGGAGGGTGCTGGAGGTAGGAGAGGGCACCCCTTTCTCCATGTCTGGGCTCCAGTTGTCCCACCCACCTCTGCCTGCTGAGAGGGAAGGAGATGCCTTTTCCTTGGTACAAACCTCTCCCGGCCTCAAGCACAGAGAAAAACCACTGGAGACAGTGCTGGGTCAACGTCTGGCTTTAATGGCTTGTGTCTCAGCAGGGCTGGGTCCTTCCCCGACCACCGTGTCCCTCTACATGTCCCCCACTAGAAGAGACCATGGGGACCTTCTGCCCTCTCCACGCTGACGGTGACACGGGCTGAAGCGCAGCCGTGGGAGTTTTCCAGCCTCTGGGACTGTGGCCCTGGGAATCGTGTGTGGCCACATGCCGTGACTCCTGCCGAGCTGTCGCCGGGGGGGGTCCGGAGGCACCAGGAGCGTTACAGGCAGGAGGTGAGCGCAGCCAGACCCCGGGGGAGGAAGGAAAGTGCTGCAATAAGTTAATTTTTAAAGAGCCTGATGCCCCAGGGCTCATGTGTGGGGCAGCCGAGCGTCCTGCGGTCCCCAACGTGCCTGGGCTGGATCCTGGGGGGTGCTGAGCCCCCAGCCCCATCCTGGGACCTCTCCCTGCCCATGTTGTGGCCCAAGAAGCCCCTGCCCCACCGCTGGCTCCATCCTGGCTGCTCCGGGAGGGACAGGAGCCCCTTCTCCCCCCATGGGACCTACTTGAGGAAGACGAGCAGGAAGAAGGTGGAGACGATGAGGATGAGGATGCCGGCGGCAAAGCCAAGGCGCAGGTTCTCCATGGAGGCCAGGGGGGGCTGCGTATCCAGCAGCAGGCCCTGCCCTGGCAGCCCCAGCACAAAGGTGCCAGGCACCTCAGGGCCACGGCGGAGGCCACAGGGGGCTACCATCCCGCTCACCGCGAAGACCGGGCCGTGAGTCACGCACGCCATCTCCACAGGGCGCACCGGGGCTTGGGGGGTAGCTGGGGGTGCACCGTTGCCTTCCTCCTCCTCCTCTTCCTCCTCCCCATGCGGGGTCCCCAAGGCCAGCATCGTCCCAGGCCCACCTGGCAGCAGCTCGGGCACCAGCGTCACCGTCCTGCAGAAGGGGCAGCTGACAAAGGCGACGGTGGCAGCGTGACACACCAGCTTGCGCAGGCAGCTCAGGCAGAGGGAATGGCGGCAGGGCAGCTGCTGGGGGGCCCGGACCCCCCCGGGACCCCGATACGCCTCGTAGCAGATCCCGCACTCCCCTCTGGCCTCTGGCCCCACCGTCATGGCGCTCCAGGGGCGCTCAGCCCGACCACCGCCGCTTTTGAAGGCAGGAGGCAGGTGGTGGCCGTGCCCGGGCGTGGGGGACGATGGTGGCCACCCCCCGCTGAACTTCAGCCCGGCCCAGGGGTGCTGGGCAGGCGCTGGACCGACACGCTCCTCCCTCCCCGGCCTGGGAAAGGGGCTGCCCACACAAAAACCTGCTTTTCTTCCCCTTTCCTCTCAGGGACACCGATACAGTCGGGGCTTGTTATTTCCCAAGCACAAGGTGGGGAATTGTTCTTACTACTTTGGTGAGCTCACCGGGGGCAGGAAAGAGCTTTCCCCCCACCCCAGCCCAGTGCATTCATTTCACACCAGAGCTGGGACAGACTTGGTCCCCAGCACAGGACACGTTCATGGCCACCATCCTGTCCCCCGTGATGGTTGTGAAGAGCAGTTGCAGAGCACCCTGACCCTGCTCCGGGCTGGGTGTGGGTGAAGGGCAAGGGTGTTTTTATTTTTAATTCCTTTTTTTATTCTCTCTCCTCCCAGTCAGTGCCAATGCCTGGGCACAGGATGGGTGACACAGCTCAGTGGAAATGAGCTAGCAGTCACAGAATCCCAGAATGGTACGGGGTTGGAATGGATCCCTGGAGATCACCCAGGCAAACCCCCTGCCAGAGCAGGGGCACCCAGAGCAGGTCTCACAAGGAACGTGTCTGGGGGGGGTTTGAATGTCTCCAGAGACAAAGACTCCCCCACCTCTCTGGGCAGCCTCTGCCAGGGCTCTGCCACCCTCACAGCAAAGAAGTTCCTCCTCATCTTTAGATGGAACTTCCCATGTTCCAGTTTGTGCCAGGTCCCTCTTGTCCTGTCCCTGGGCACCACTGAGAACAGCCTGGCCCCATCCTCCTGACACCCACCCTTGAAGTATTTATGGGTGTTGATCAGATCCCCCCTCAGCCTTCTCTTCTCCAGCCTAACCAGACCCAAGTCCCTCAGCCTTCCCTCATCAGAGAGATGTTCTAGTCCCCTCATTGTCTTTGTGGTCCCCAGGCAATGCTCCAGTTGTGGTGTCCCCAGCTGGGGTTGGGGGACAAGGAACAGCCTGGGCAGCACTGTCACCCTAGGAAAGGTTGGCACTTGCTTACAGGCAGGCAGTGGACCTTGCTCCTGTCACTCATTACCCCCCCCAAAGGCAAGTGCTGCTCACTGGTGGGATGGGACAGAGAGCAGAGTCTGGAGCATGGCTGCTGCTGAGGCCTTGGGGCACCCAGGAGAACTGGGGTGTCACTGTCCCTCTCCAGACCTGTGGGGCTCCCAGCATGGTCCCTGGCTGCCCTGGGGGTGTTGGGGGGCCTTCTTGTGGGGCTGGGGCTCTGCAGATGATGGCTGGGACCTGCCACCCCCCCAGACCCCTAGTCCCTGCCGTGCCATCCCCTGGCAGTTCAGTGGCTGACTCCCTGCCAGGGCTCTGTTTGCCGCACCCCAAATGCCAGTGGCTTCCATGTCCCCCCCACCTGCTTGTCATGTCCCCACCTAAACACTCATCAAGTCCCTGGATGGCACCCACAGCAGTGCAGCGTCCCCAGGGCTGTCCCCAAAGGGCTCAGCCAGGGCCAGGCAGCCCCGTCCCCCAGCGTGTCTGGTGGCCACCCAGCCACCCCCACGAGACCACTCACGTGCCCTGCATGGGTGTAGGATACAGGAGGCAGCCCCAGCCCAGGATCCAAGGTCTGGCCCTGCCTGCAAGTCCCCAGAGCTGTTCCACCGTGAGGAACACTTGTGGAGACGTCCAAGAGCCTCAAATTCTTCTTGGTTTGAGGTGGGAGGAGATGACCCCAGGCCGGTGGCGCAGGCAGTGGCTCTGCCATCGCTCTGCAGCCCCCCCTCTCACCCCCCAGAAGGAAAAAGGCAGCTAACACCCACCCACCCCCGAAAAAAAGAGCTGCTTTTTCAGGGCTGCTGCTGGGGGAAGGGGCAGCCACCAGGACTGGCCTTCTCTTGCTGGTTTGTACTTCAAGATCCAGAGACAAGAGAGTGACGGAGACGTTACTTATTAATGACAATGGCAAACAACCCCCCTGCACAAGAGGCTTTGCAGAGCCACACCGGGCACAGCCCCAGCCCACCCGCTGGCCACGGGACTTGTGCCACCTCTCGGGTGGGAGCCACATTTCCACTCACAAGCTGTCGGTTCTTTGGGTGAGGGGACCCCACTGGGCCCCTCCAGCCAGAGCGAGTCCCTCCTGTCCTGCCTCTGTGGACTCTCCCCTAGAGCATGAGAATGAACAAGGGGGTTGGGGAGCCCCTGGCTCTGCCCAGCACCCCCTGCCCATGGCCACAGCCACCAGCATCCCAGACAGGCTCCCTCGGGTCACCAGAGCAAAGCCCCAGAGTTTTGGTGTGACACACGGCCCCATCAGGCTGTGGGCATTGCATCCCTGGCCACGTCCTCCCAGGGGAGATTCACCCACTCCAGGCAACAGCACTTGGTGCAGGAGCGCAGCCCTGGCCACAGTAGGGCAGGTTGCAAGGTCACGGCTTCAGAGCTGGCACTGACTGTGTCCCTGCTGAGCATGGGGCATCTCTGAAGACAAATACAGCAGCTGGAGAGGAAGAGGCAAGAATTGCACCCAGTTCCATCACCCGGTGCTCCCAGGCAAGAGGAGGCTGGGTGGCTTGGAGGCTGCCGGGTGATGGAACTGGGTGCAATGAGGAGAAGGAGACAGAGATGAAGAAGGAATCCAAGGTGGAGGCTGAGAAGCCGCCAGGGACCACAGAGGATGCTGAGACCTCTGGGTGCAGCTGGGCCAGGCCGTGCATGGGGAGGGGACAGTGCTGGCCATGCTGTGCGGGTGCCCCTTTAATACTGACAGGGAGCAGAGGAGGGGCATCACCCCTGGGAAAAGGGGTGACAGAGGTGGTGGCAGACAGGGTCCCCTTCTTCTGCCCTGCCCTAGCCACTGTGGAAGATGCGGATGCGCTGCGTGATGTCCTTGCGGCACAGGGGACAAGTGTGCAGCCGCTGGCAACAGGTCTGGCAGCAGCAGACGTGGCCACAGGGCAGGAAAATCATCTGGGTCTGGGAGAAGAGAGAGAGGAGAGGACACAGTGAGTGCTGTTGTCTCATAACACACATCTCGGCACAGCAGGGAAGGGGCCTGGAGGAGATAGAACCACAGAACCACAGAATGGTTTAGGTTGGAAAGGGACCTTAAAGACCATCCAGTCCCACCCCCTGCCCTGGGCAGGGACACCTCCCACCACACCAGGTTGCTCCAAGCCCCCTCCAACCTGGCCTTGAACCCCTCCAGGGATGGGGCAGCCACAGCTTCTCTGGACAACCTGGGCCAGGCTCTCACCATCCTCACACCAAAGAAGTTCTTTCTAGTATCCAAATGGGATCTAGATGGGGATCACCCGGGGGTGTCACAGTGGGGGAGGCAGAGCCTCAACAGCCCCATCTTCCAGGGTGTGTGCAGGTGGGTCTGTGCTGTGCAGGGAGCAGAAGGGAAGGACACAGATCAGGGCTGACCCAAGCTGCCCCACAAAAGTCCCCACAGCTGCTCCACGGACAGAGCACCCAGGAGCTCAGCCAGTGCCTTCCCAAACCCACTGGAAGCCCCCCTGCCCTGCCCTGTCCTCCCTCCTTCCCTCCCTGCTGCAGTGCCAAAGCCCAGTTGCAATCTGGAGCTGGAGGGACGAGCACTCAGGACCTGCCCCTGCCCAGGGACCCCGATATGAGGATGTGCTGGATTCTGCCCTCAGCCCACTCCCTGCTCCATCCTCTGCAGGGTCTCACCTCTTGCTCCATGCAGACAACACATTCCGTCTTTTTCTCATCCCAGCACAGCTGGGGAGCCGTCGGGATCACAGGGCTGGGAGGCTCCTCCAAGGGAGCGCTGGGCTCTGGGCCTGCAGGGACCTCAGTGTCCACTGTCCTCAGCAGCTCTGCAACCACAAGCAGGAGGTCTGAGCTGCCCATCTCCCACCCATCCAACACGCGTGGGGCTGGCTCCAAGTCGATGGTACTAACAGCGATGGTAACAGTGATGCAACGGTGCAGCCTGAGCTCTGCCAGCCATCCCTGCCCCTCCTTGCACACCAGCCCTGCAGGGCTCCACTCCACAAAGGGAAGGATCTGGCCCCACAGATGTCCCCCCATTCAAGGCTCAGGTACTTGCTGAGAGGTGGAAAAGAACTGATGGTACCTGGGATTGTCTTGGCCACAGCCAGGATCTCCTGGGCTCGCTTGAGGATGGCTCGCTGCAGGCCAGCCTCCATCACGCCAATCTACAGTGCAAGAGGAAGAGTGTTACCTCTGTGGGGAAAGGAGGAGACACATGTCCCCAAGGGGACACTGCAAACTGGCAGTACCCAGCCATGCCAAGGGAAGCACCTCTGCCAGGTGCCAAAGGCAGAGGAAAGAATGCCCCTGGCACCATTTAGAATCATAGAATCATTTAGGTTGGAAGAGACCCTTGGGATCATGAAGTCCAACCATCAAACATTTCTACTACAAAGAACAGCCAAGGGGTGTCAAAAGACAAAGCCAAGCTACAGCTCACCCCACAAGTGCTCCAGGAGAGCTCTCACCTACTTGGACGCAGCACAGAGCACCAATGACACCTCTCCCTGCTGGGAGGTGACACCAAGGAGCACCAACACCCCCTCCTGCCAGACCGTGGGCACAGCCATGAGCATGGGCAGGCTCAGGGCAAGGACAGGTTCAGTCTCAGCACACTTGGTCTCATCCTGTGCTGTGTATTTGCTGTCTCGTACCTTTTCCAGGTCACCAGCAGTCATGGTGCTGAGCGCCTGCAGGGATACCCGATGGTGTGCAAAGACTGGCAAGTACCGCTCAGCAGAGAGCTCCATCAGAAGGTTCACCAGCTGCCTCTCCAAGCCCTCTTCCTGCAAAAAACAAACAACAGGGAGCTTCCAGACTTGGCTCTCCAGGAAAAGCCCGAGGCCAGGCAGCAGCACGGCCAGACAGTGTCCTCATTCCTGCCCTCTGCCCCCCTTGAAGCACTTCACATCCCTGAGGACACTAAAGCTCCAAAGCCCAACAGCTGGAGGAGCTCTGCCCTGGGCCTTCTATGAGCACAATTCAAAATGCTGTGGCTGGGGAAGAATGGAACATCATGGGTTTGGTAGCTGGTGTCTGCCACAGCCCCTGCTTTGCAAACTGGAGCAGCTCCACAGCTCGGGCAGGGCTCAGCTCCATCCCTTTGTGCCCGCACCCCACACACACCCCTCAGGTGTTTTACCAGCACAAAGTTCTGGCTCAACACCTTAGGGCAGGAATGAACAGGAGTTACATTCAGAGGGATTTGCAGGGGAGTTTGGGGGTTTATCTGGAATAAAAAGCCCTGCCTGGAAGGTGCCAGAGCCTTCTGCTCCTGGCAGGCAGCGGGAGAGTGGGATGGCGGTGCCCAGCGGCAGAGAGCTGAGAGGTGGGCACTTTATAGCCCTGGGCAGCCCCAGTCAGAGCTTGGTGGCTAAATGCAGGGCAGCCAGGGGTCCCCCCCAGCTGTCAGCCTGTCTGAAGGCTCTGTGCCCCGCTCCCTGCCTAGGCAGAGCCCATGGGTCTGGGCAGGGCTGCCCTCACTCCCCTCACACTCTGCAGCACAGAGCACAGCTCTACGCTGGAAGCACAAACTGCAGCAGCGACCTGGAGTTTCAGGGAGAGGGGCTTCTGGTTCAGCAGACGCTGGTACTGGATCAGCCAGTAGTTCTCCTGCTTGGTTTCGCTCTTTGCCTCCATTTCCAGCTGAAAAAGAGACTCATTTATTAAGAGCCCGAGATAACATTCCCAGAGGTGTTTAGGGAAGCCTGAGGTGGACATGTGGGAGGGGAAGCCAACCCCCTGGGCTGTGCAGAGCCAGCTCACAGCACTGCCATGGGCACAGCCATGGCACAACGGGCACTGCCGGCCTCCCGCAGGCTGGTCCCACTTTGCTCCCCACGTCCAGTCCAGGATTGTGCTTTCCCCTGCTTGCTTTGCCCCAGCAATGAAGCCTGGTCTCCTGAAGCTCAGGAGAGTCTGGGAGGCTTCAGGGCTGCAAGACCACACACAGGGCCCCTGTTGAGACCATGCTCAGCCCCCTGCCACGACTCCCTTTCCTGACGGGGGAGACTGATGGTACCTCAAGCAGCACCAGGGCCTGGCAGTAACAGTGCCCTCGAGAGCTTACAGCAGCACTTCCTAAAACTAAATCAGTCTCTGGATCTGGACACAACCCCTCAGAGCCCTCCTCTGCCCCCTTCATCCCTGTGCTGACCCATGGACTGTCTCCCTGCAGCCAGCCAGCCCATGCTCTTCCTCATCTACAGCACATAACTAGACTAGGGGCCTTCATTACCAGTATTTGTTGCAGTTCTTCTTCCCTTTGCTTCTTTTCCTTGAGCAGCTGCTGCAGCAGGTAGCCGAGTGCTTGGCGCTGCTCTGTGATCACCCCCTGCAACAGAAGGACTCTGGCACCCACGTTTCCATCCCGTACGGCCGCAAGCAACCAGCAAAGCACTTCTCACACACCAACCCACCCCAGCAGATGTGAGCCCTGTGCTCCAAGGGCCCTCAGCCCAGCTGAGCAGATGGCCTGAGTCCTCTCCCAGCAGCTGACATGGCAGAACCACGCTAAACTCATTTGTTTCAGCTCACTATCATCTGGCCTTGGCAACCCCCAGCACCCCGACGCTGGTCTGCAGCAGCTCTTCATCACTCCAGCAGAAGTTCAGTCAGTGGCACCACAAGTGTTCATGGTGCCCCTCCTTAACTGAGAAAAAACACCCAAAACTAGGTCTAGAAGCCTGCAGACACGTGGGACAGGTAGCAACCTCCTCCTGCTTTCACTGGGGTCCCACAGCAAGCCCCACCGGATACCAGGACAGGGTAAGTCATCACTGCAGGAGATGGTTAATTGTTTCAGGAACCTCAGACTGTGTGGCATCTCGGCACAGCTCACTCCCAGGAAGCTCACACTAAGCAGAGGCCAGTAGTCATCACCCACAAGGACTTCAGATGTCCATGGACAAAGGGGTAAGGCTGACCTCCCAAAGAAGTGTGGGGAAACCCTCACTGATTCTCACCTGTACCCTGTTCTCTGTTCAAGCAGAAGACAGGAACACCTGCCTCTTGCAGGCAAAACCCACCAAAGCATCAGAAGTGCTTTCCCCTGACGGAGGCAGGAAAGTTCTCCTGCATCAGGGCCTGCACAAAGGTCAGAGGGACAACTAATGACACAGGGGAGCTGCTCCAGACCAGACCACCAGGCAGCTTCAGCTGACCTTGAGAATAGACAGGGTTGCTCTCTCCCAGACTGACCTTGTCAGAGACCTGTGCAAAGACATCCCTTTCTCAGGGTGCTTTTGGTTCTTCCCATTTTCCAAGGATTTATCAAAGCCATTCCTAAAGCACTGCATACTGGGGGAGGAAGCAACTGCCTCCTTCACAGGAGGTATCAAGTGTGACTGCAGAAGAGCTCCTGCCAAAGCACCGTGTGGGCACTGCCCATGCACTGGGGGTAGGGGTTCAGTCACAACAGGGAAACCTGGGGCTGTAGATGGGGGTACCCAGAGAGATGAAGATGCCTTACGCCTCCTTTCCTGATGTCCAGTGCTGGAGTTGCAACCACGCTGTGCTGCCTGCTGGGCAGAGCCTCGTCTTCTGCCCTCCCCTAGAGCTCCCGAGGTCACCTAACAGGAATCACCTCTATCACTTGAACTACATCTGCCTTGGCAGGTTGCCCAGAGCAGCTGTGGCTGCCCCATCCCTGGAGGGGTTCAAGGCCAGGTTGGAGGGGGCTTGGAGCAACCTGGACTGGTGGGAGGTGTCCCTGCCCAGGGCAGGGGGTGGCACTGGATGGGCTTTAAGGTCCCTTTCCAACCCAAACCATTCTGTGATTCTATGATGATTCTATGAGTTCACCTGCATGAACTCTGGATGGTCCCTCATCACCGGGCCTCCAACATCGCAGCATTAGAGGGAGGAGCTGCATGAGTAGCATAACCCAAATCTGACACTCCAAAGTGTCCAGCACAGGGCTCAGAGGCCACCTTGTCTTCAGTCGGCGCTTACCAGCCCGTGAGTGCACCACTCTTGGGAACTTTATAGAATCACAGAATCATTCAGGTTGGAAGAGACCCCTGGGATCATCAAGTCCAACCATCAGCCCTACTCTACAAGTTCTCCCCTACACCAGATCCCTCAACACCACATCTCATCGACTCTGAAACACAGTCAGGGATGGGGACTCCACCACCTCCCTGGGCAGCTGATTCCACTGACTGACCACTCTCTCTGAGAAAAACCTTTTCCTCATGTCCAGCCTAACCCTGCCCTGCTGCAGCTTGCAGCCATTCCCCCTTTGGTGTTTGCTACTGATTTTGGGGTTTACTAAACGGGTGACCCAACCTGGCAAACAGCACACACGAGAAAACAACTGAAGCAAAGACACAATAACTAAATTCAAAGCCGAGCTGCTTAAGCCAAACTTGACATTCCTCAAGGTGTGACTGCTGACGAAGGCGGCCCGTCGAAGGGTGGGATGGTGGGGCAGCGCAGCTGGGGCCACGAGGCTGGGAAATGGAGGGGGAGAGCTGACAGGCGGCACTGGTGGGTACTTCAGAGCACAACAAACATGACGATGTAGGAAGCCATGCGATGCATGGCGGGCAGGTGTCTCTGGGACAGCCAACTACTGGATGGCAAACTCCTTCCCCACCCAGCAAACCTGGAGCCGCCCATTGCTGTTGGCTCATCCATCTCCACCCCCTGAAAACTCACCGAGGTGTTTAGGGGCAGAGCAATGTTCCCCCATTCCCACAACAAAGAGGGGTTTGTGGTGTCCTGGGTGAAGAACCCTCCTGCCTAAGCATAAAACCACCTGGAAACTGCGAGGAGCCAAAGAAGAAAGTGGAGCTTTTGCAATCCCAGAGCAGAGAGAGGGTGGTGGGGCAGCCCCAGGGCCCTACATACCTGCAGCGTCTCTGTGTCCAGTTCTTGCCTCTTTAATTCCAGCTGTGTCAACTGCAATAACTCTGTTTCTATTAATTTAATCTAAACAGAAGACGAAACATTTTTTACTGACATTTGTAATGACTTTAATTAATGACTCTTAAATTGAGGCCTAGCTGCTGCCCTGGGAGGGAAGGCACTGCAGAGCCCCCCAGAAGTGTGGGGAACCTGCCAGTGCCCTTCCCTGATGCCCTTCCCTCTTGGGGTGTCTCTCCCTCTCTTGCCTGAGGAGCTGTGTCCCCTGCTAATTGTCTCTCTGCTCTAACCACCTTCTGTTCAAGTCTAGAAGCACCTGGCAATCAGTTTGCTCGGCCAAACCTTTTGCAGCCACTCTGGAAGGCAGCAACTGATTGTCAAATCCTCCCAGCACCACCTGCAACTGGGGCAGGGTCCTGGTTTCCAGATGCTCCAGCAAATCCCATAATGGTACATCCTCTTTCGGGTAGGGCAACTGAGACACAGAGAGGTGAAGTGAGTTGCCCAAGATCCCCCAGCAAAGCCAAGATGAGAGCCCAGTTCGCCTATCTGCCAGGCCATCTGTCACCCCCAGGCCACGCTCCTTATCATGTGCCACCCACCACCAAACTCCTGCCACCACTGGGGCTCTGCAGCAGGCGGTCCCCGGGGCTCCTGCCCGATCACTGCCTCTGCAGGATATGGTGGGATGGGCTGGATTTCAATAGGAAAAGGTCCAGGATCCAGCCATGGTATCAAGGGAAAAACTCCTCTTGTGCACAGAGAAAACACGAGCAAACTGCAGGGCTCTTATTGATGAACTCAAGCAATGGAGAGTTGTTAGACTCATCTCCTGGATTGTCCATGCACATTCCACAGGCTTCCAGCACAATGCAGAGTGGTCACAGAGTGACTCAATGTATCCAAGCTCTTAAGCTTATCCTCCAGCTCCTGACCAGAGACATTTCTGCGAGTGTCAGATCAGGAGATCCTGGAGCTCTGTGTCAGAAACCAGCCACCCATCTTCAGGCACCACCACTACTCTCTGCACCAGCTCTGGCTCTTCCCCCCACCTATGGCACTGCAGGTTCTGCAGAATGGAGCTCAGAAAGGCAGGCTGAGAATGGGAAAGAAAAGGTGAACTTATGGCTCAGGGTGCGGATCCGACGTGCTGGATGGAGATGCAGCAACTCACGGTGAAAAAGCAGCCCTGCTAAGTACAACCTGAAGGAAACTGTAGTTGCAATCGCAGACCACCCCACAGAGACAACACAGGTCTGTCCTCCAGTGACCACTCTCCAGCACTTCCTCCACATCAGTGCTGGGATGACTGAAGCAATGCCAGTTCCACCATGTAGATTCTCCTGAATCTAAACTCTGCATTGACGTCCCTCTCCTCTGGAGCTGGGAGCCTGCAGTTTAACCACCCAACTGTGTTACACCCCACGCTGTGTTACACAGCACTTAGCCACACCAGAGCTCTTCATTCCCTCCAGACCCTGCTCTATGCTCACAGCACTTTGATCCTCCTCAGAAGCATCTCATTGAGTCGCGTTTGAGCTGAGAAAGAGCTGGTTGTTCTTCCTTCTGTTTCTGACTCACCTGGTTCCTGATCTGCCTGTGCATAAGATCCTTCTTCACCTGGAGAGCTTCAAAGGCAGCTTTCTGCATCTCAATCTAAGGGACAGGCAAAATCCTGCTTAGAGAGGCTGCTGATGCAGCTGCAAATGGGCTGAGAATCCCTTTTACCTCCCAGTGACTCACATTCAAGCACCTGAAGTGCTTGCTCTGAGCAACAGCGTCCTCATAACGCTGTGACTTAGAACCCACAGCCCCGAACAGTAAAACCCACTTTACAGACACAGAAGTTATATTCCAGTTCTTCAAACACACATTTTGAACGCTCTGTATGAACCCTCCACCTCTCCTGTTCAGCAGCAGGGAGCCCCCAGACTGTGCAGCAGGGCATGGCTGCCCAGCACCTCTGAGAAATGAGCTGCAGAGGTTTCGGGTTCAAAAGGAGCAGCGGCTTTGAAAATGCTTCCTGTAGGCACCTTGTCCCAAGTCATCCAGGAAATCTGCCCAAAAGACAGGACTTCGGTCTCAAAATCCTTTCTATTAATCACTCATCAGAGCAGTTTTGCTCCCCATGGTCTGTGCTGTCTTTTCTGAAAATTTGCTGCCTGGATAAAAAATAAGTACATTTTTCTTTCAACCCCCCAAGTCAGTTCATGAGAATACCAGAGAGTCTCCCAATTCAGCACCTAGTGTCCAGTAACACGACTTTTGTGCAGCACAGCCAACCCCAGCCCAGCCCCTGCCGCTCCTGTGACCACACCTTCCATCCTGCTTTCATGTGCAGTTGCTTTCCCTTGATCCCCCTGGAAGGAATTTGCTCCCCCACTTACCTCCTGCAAGATCTGACTGATGGCTTTGTTCTGGTCCAGCTGCTGCCAGGCCAGGACCTGCTGGAACTTCTGGTCCATCTCAGCAAGGCTGCAAGAAAATGGATGTGCTGTGGGGTTACTGCTGGGTCTGAGACTCTTGAGGCAAAGAAGAGGAAAAGCTGGTGAGGGGTCTGGAGCACAAGTCTTGTGAGGAGAGGCTGAGGGAGCTGGAGGTGTTCGGCCTGGAGAAGAGGAGGCCAAGGGGAGAACTTCTCGCTTTCTCCAACTCCCTGAAAGGAGGGTGTAGCCAGGGGAGGTTGGTCTCCTCTCCCAAGTCACAGGCAATGGGACAAGAAGAAATGGCCTCAAGTTGTGCCAGGGGAGGTTTAGGACGGATATTGGGAAAACATTTGACACTGAAAGGGTTGTGAAGCCTTGGAAGAGGCTGCCCAGGGTAGCTGTGGAGTCACCATCCCTGGAGGGATTTAAAAGCTTGGCATGGGTTAGTGGTGGGTTTTCATAGAATCATAGAATCATTCAGGTTGGAAGAGACCCGTGGGATCATTGAGTCCAACCATCTGCCCTGCTCTACAAAGTTCTCCCCTACACCAGATCCCCCANCTTCTGCTGGTCACACTATTCTTTTTGCAAGCCAGGATGCCATTGGCCTTCTTGGCCACCTGGGCACACTGCTGGCTCATGTTCAGCCGCCTGTTGACCAGCACCCCCAGGTCCTTTTCTGCCAGGCAGCTCCAGCCACACTGCCCCAGCCTGTAGCCATCCATGGGGTTGGTGTGGCCCAAGGGCAGGACCTGGTACTTGGCCTCGTTGAAGGCCATGCCATCAACATTGGCCCATCCATCCAGTCTATCCAAGTGTTGTCAGCGTTGAGTTGATGGCTGGACTCAATGATCTGAAAGGTCCCTTCCAACCCAGACAATTCCATGACTATGATTCTAACGTGGCCACACATTGCCTGCACCTGCAGGCAGGAACGTGTCTGCCACTGCCACCTGATGGGCAGGTCACAGGCACACAAGGACATTTCTGTTAGATGCTGCCAGATTGAAACTTCTCAACTTCTTGCAATCACAGAGAGACAGAATGCTCTCTCTACCTACAGTAACACAACAAGTCCTGTGTAGATACAAACAGCATCCTTGAGACAACCTGGGAGGTGAGGAAAGGAGCTCTCTACTGGACAGGAAAGGTTCTTAGAACAGCACCACCAGCCCCAGACCTCTCCCACCGTACCTGGAGCAGGCCTGGTTGACAAGGTCTTGCCGACGAGACTCGTAAGTCATCTGGAGGAGCTTGCTCTTGTAGCTCTCAGCCAGCATCTGCTGCATGGCAGCTAGGAGAGAGAAGGGCTGTCAGCCTGCCTCAGGAGCGGGTGGCCACAACAGGCACTCGTCTACCCCTGCTGCTACATCCAATTGCAATTAATGGCACCTCCTCTCTCATTTCCAACCTGCCCTTGTTTCGTCCATTTCACTCATTCTGAAGTAGAACCATTCAGCTGCAAGAATCACAGCTATTTACTGGGAAATTAGAGGAGCAAACTCCTCTCTGCCTGCACTTGCATCTCTTCACTGCTCAGAGAAGCCCAGTCACTGCCCACAAACCCTGTGAGGGGCTGCAGCTCTGCCCATCCCACCACAAGTAACCCATCCTTGGGGTGACAACACACACACACTCCCTGTTTCCCTTGCACCCCCAGCAGATCTGGTCATGGCCATCATGAGCAGAAAAGGCTCCCTGGCACCCTTTTTTACCACATGCTTCCTGCACCAGTTAAGAGCTGTTTGGTTCCTCTGAAATATGAAACACTTTTTGTGCTTATACCCAGTCTCACAAACTCCTTGGACACGCTGTAGCTCCACAGGGAGCAGAGTTTGCATCTCAAGGAGAGCAGTGGATCAGCTCCAGTACCCGTGCAACTCTATCCCCTGCAGCTCTGCCCCACTGCACTGAGCAACAGCATCTCCCCCAAGGATGTCCCCTGTTCAGCACACCTCCAGAGGAACCAGGAGTTTCCTGCACCTTGTCACCCCAAAGAGCTGTGTGGACTTACAGGCCACTTCCCTTCTGCGCAGATGCTCCGTCTCCTCCTGTGTAATTGCCATCAGCTGCTCCATCCTTATTCTGCCGAGCAAACAAGAAGAATTCAGCTACTCCTCTGACCAAGCACTATCTCACTCCTTCTCCGCCCACCCAGCTGGGAGTCTGAGGGCTGGGCAGATTCCCCCTGCCACCTCCTCAGGGAAGCCATGGGCTTATCAGAGACACCAGCATTTCAGTGGTTTCATGGCAAGGGGCCTCTCAGCCCACGGGAGACAACATCAATTTTGCTGAAAACCATGGGGACAACTGCTTCTTAGACTGGGAAGTGGATCTTTCTGAGAAACACAGAATCATAGAATAGTTTGGGTTGGAAGGGACCTTAAAGATCATTGAGTTCCAGCCCCTCTGCCCTGGGCAGGGACATCTCCCACCAGACCAGGTTGCTCCAAGCCCTCTCCAACCTGGCCTTGAGAAAGAGAATGTCTCTGCAACATGCACACACTCTCACCAGACATGGTGACATGTTGCCAGCCCCACCCCCCCCTTTTCTTTTTTTTTTGGCTTTCCTTTCTTTTGAGGCTTGATGAGCACTTTGGAGCTGACCTAAGTGAGCAGCCACAGTGACAGCAGCAACCTGGTCTCCATTCCCACCTCCCATATCCTTGTCCCAGCACAAACCCGCAGAACACCACTTCAGGAATTGGTGTGGCTGGAAAACTATCGGACATACAGAGGGATTCTTTGTCAGCCAGGTCATTCCCACCATCAGCTTCACCGTGTCACAGCACAAACAGTTGGCTGAAGGAGAGGGCAGCATATAGGCAGGAGACAGTTGGGGACAATCACTTTTGGTGGCACAGCCTGCTCAAAGCACTGGCTGAATGGCAGCCTGGTTTCCAGTGCATTCCTCCCAGCCTGGACACATGACTGGACCATCTTCATAAATGTCTTGCTTTCCAGCAGACAAAAGATTTCTGACAGTCCTTGATGGTGGAATGCAGAGATTTGTTCCCAAACTCCTTAGCTAGGGCCACACAGAGGTGAAAAAGAGGTAGAATCACTATTCCACAGTAAGACCAGGCACATCTAATCCAGTGTCTTGCCTCCAACAGTAACCAGAACCAGCTGCAGGTACAAGATGAACCTCCCCTGACCTAAGGTCAATTCAAACTGAAAGTATGGTCCCAGCCTTCTTCCCAGCTTCTGGCCACCTTTCTAGAAAAGCCCATTTCAAGGAGACTCACCTCTCATTTTCCATGGATTTTAGAATGTCTGCACTTTGTTTTTGCCTAAAAAAGAAGGTAAAACAAGAGGTTTTCATCAAGCTGAGCAGGACACCCTACTGTCCCAGGGGAAAGAAAATGACTTAGCTTGTCAGACAGAGAAGAGCAGCTCTAAGTAGGCTGGTAACCTGGCATCAGCACCAGCAGGAGATCCAGCAGGTCTAGGTCAGTGGGACCTAAGAACCACTGTTCAAATACGCACCCTTCATGAGGAATACAATTTTTCCCACAGCACTGCACAACTCCAGGAGCACATGCATGTGCAAAACAGAGGTTTTTAAGGTGCCAAATTCCACTTCCTTTACAGCAGACTTTGGCAGTTCAAAAGCTACAGCACCACCTACAGCCATCAAGTTCCATAAAGCTCAGAAAGGGTCAATCAAATCACAGAATCTCAGGGATTGAGGGGACCTTGAAAGGGACCTTGAAAGCTCCTCCAGTCCAATCCCCCTGCTGGAGCAGGAACACCTAGAGCAGGTCACACAGCAACACCTCCAGGTGAGTTTTGAATGTCTCCAGAGAAGGAGACTCCACACCCTCCCTGGGCAGCCCCTGCCAGCGTTCAGTCACTCTCACTGTGAAGAAATTTTTCCTCATATTTAACCGGAATCTCCTCTGATCCAGCTTGCACCCATTGCCCCTTGTCCTGTCACTGGATGTCACTGAGAAGAGCCTGGCTCGGAATGGGACAAAATAACACGAGCGCCCAAGGGACAGAGACCACAGCAAGAGACCCTGGGACCCAACCTCTGGTTGTCCTCCAGCAGCTTCTGGATACGGCTGGCAATGCCTTGCTCCGCTTGCTTCAGCTGCCGCAGCAGCTTCAGGCGCTCCTCCTCCAAATAGCGCTGGTGCTTTGTCAGACCCTCCTCCAGCCTCAGCTGCTCCTACGCCAAGGCGAGAGAGAATGCAAGGAGAACGTGGGCAGTTTAGGACAGAGGCATTGTCTTCTACAGGGCCAGCCCAGAGGAGACCTACCTCTCGTACTGTCTGTAGTATCTCATCCTTCTGCGTGTTGACCTGCTGAACAAGCAGAGCGTGTTCTCTTTGCCCCATGTTGAGGCGCCGCTCAAACTCCAGCTTCTCCTGCATTTTTTTTTCCTGAGAGGAATAAGAAGAAAGATGAATGCCAGAAATCAGCAGAGTGCTGGCTCCCCTCCTCCCCAAGCAAGAAGAGATTCTGGCAAAACTATAAACCAAGGCACAGTAATCCCCTCAGTTACAAGCAAGCAAGCCAAATGGCTAACCACAGGCTTGACTAGGGGATGGAAATGTTCTCTCCTTAGGAACCCAAAAACTGTGAAGCAGAAGCCACTGCTCTTTTTATAACAGCCTCCAAACTCCCCACAACTCATTTCATAGTCATGAAGCCAAAGCCCCCTTCAACAGAACAGCCAGTACAAACACCTGGGGGGAAGCCCAGAATTCAGTGCTCAGTTCCAGATGGCAAAGGGGATTCCCTGTCTGAAGACAACAGAGGAAGGCAGCAGCTCACCATGAGCAGCTCCAGCCAAGGTGAACAGCATGACAGGAGCTTCTGATCATTTCAATGTGAGCCTTGCACGGGGGAAGGGACAGAGGTCAGTGAAATAAAAAGAAAAGCAAAGTAAAAATGCAGCCAGGTGAGGATAGAAACAAGGAAGAGCAGGAGAGAGCATGGCAGCACTATGAACCAAAGGGCCAAGGCAGGGAGTGAGCAGCCTGGGCCTGGGACTCTGACACACCTCTGCCCACCCCATGTGAAAAACAAACTGAGCTTTCAGCACACGGAGGCAAGAAAAAAGCCAAGTGGTGGGAAAGCCCCCAGATCCAACTCCCCCTGATTTATGGCCTGATTTCAACTGGAACCGCTCGCTCACAAGAGAGACGGCAGCTCCTCGGCCCTGTGTGTCAGATGAGTCCACCACACATCCCCCCATGCCCTCACCTGCAGTGAGGAGTGAGCAGCTCTGGGTGGGGAGTTACGCAAAGAATCAGTTCTCAAAATTTGGGTTTGGCTGAAAAACTGGGTAAAGGGAGGGAAAAGAAGAAAAAAAAAAGTAGAAGACAAAGCAGATGAAGTATTTGCGGGGTACATCCTTACCTTCCTCTTCTCATAATCCAAGAATTTGTTCTGAAAAATAAGCAATATCAGCAGACATTTACTCCAAGGAGCAATTTTTTGCAGATATTATTATCCTACGCTGCATAGTCCCCTGAGTGAAGACAACACCCAACATTGCAAGGTTAACACAACCCCAAAGTCCAGTCGTTCATGCTTCTCCAGGGTCAGAGAAATTTACTCTGTACTAGCTAATTAGCAAAGCTTTCCATAATGAGATGCCAAGTCTCACCTTCCCCAGGAAGGGCTGGACATGCCTGGCGCTTGGCTGGGAGTCACAAGGTTCTTCTGTGGTTTGCTGTCCCCCCAGAAAACCCCATGCTGCACACACTCTGTCACCTTGTCACCCCTGGCCCCTCAACTGCACACTGCGTGCAAGGATGGAGATGGTTCTTTGTGATGTGTCCTCCAGGAGCCAGCAGTGGTAACACCATCCTCAGCCCTCAGGGAGGTGACGACCCACCCACACCCACGGTGCTAGGGTGCACTGATGCTCTCTTTGTCCCAAAAGACGCATCTCATGGGGGACAAGGTGATGAGGGACGATGTGCTGAGTGCTGTGAGATCCATTGATGGTGCAAAGAAACAAATCCAAACCCCTCTTGCACAACTTCACATGTGGTGGAGTCTCACCTGCCACTCACTCTCCTCCTCCAAGTACTTATGCACCACCCGGTCCACCCCATCCACTGATGTTCCTCCTCCATCACTCTCCAGCGTGGGGAGCAGATACTGCGAGGGAGGGTAGTAGGGAATTCCACATTCTGGAAGGTATCAGACATCAAACAAGAACATTTGGAGCTTAAAGATCTCCTTGGCAGCGTGGCTGAGGGCTGGCTGGGGTGTGAGACTGCTCCCGACTGTGCTCCCTCTCCCCGTGCACAGACCAGCGCCCAAAAGAGCTCCCTCAGCCCAGGCACGTTTAGCAACAAGCAGCCCTGAGAGGAGGTAGTGCCACCCCATTCCCACCAGGAAGATGATCAAAGCTGAGGGAGAAACACTTCCATCAGGTGAGTACTTCTGCAGGGCTGCAAATATTACCACCCTTATTAAACTAAGTTCTGACTGTCCTTTTATTTCAGGACTAGCACAATGTCTGGCACTTCCCCTCCATAAAACCATCCTGTCCGTATTCAGCTCAGTGTTTTCCACCTGCCTTCATCTTTCTCTTAACAAACCATCACTCCACAGCCCCCAAGTCCTTTCTCATACAAAACAAGGGTAGAAGGGACCTCGAGTGATTGTTGAGTCTATGTCCTTGTCCCAGTGCCTACTCTCCTCCCACCTGAGAAAATTCAAATGAGAAAATAAAACTGCAGGGAGATGCAATGACTTCTTACAGTCACTCAGTCTCTGACCCAGCTATTCTGATGTTTTACCAAAACCCCTATAAATTTCAGTGTGACAGTAAGAAGCAAATCTCAAGGAAGGGCTCCTGGTTTGCTGTCTGCTGTCAAAGACACATAACCCGCCTACCACCCTGCCACACCTGCAAAGCATCAGAAAACACCCCAAGCAGAGACAGTCCCCTGTTTGCCAATCATAAAATCATAGAACATCGCGTTGGAAGGGACCTCAAAGATCATCTAGTCCAACCCTTCTTGGCAAAAGCATCTAGGCAAGGTAACCCAGCCTCTGTCCAGCCAAACCCTAAAACTGTCCCGTGTTGGGGAACCCACCACTTTCCTGGGGAGACTATTCCAATGGCTGATTGATCTCAGTGTGAAAATTTTCCTCCTGTGTCCAGTTGGAATCTCCCCAGGAGTAACTTATACCCACAGATGCAATTGTCTGGAACAGGTTGCCCAGAGAAGCTGTGGCTGCCCCATCCCTGAAGAGGTTCAAGGCCAGGTTGGAGGGGGCTTGGAGCAACCTGGGCTGGTGGGAGGTGTCCCTGCCCAGGGCAGGGGGTGGCACTGGATGATCTTCAAGGTCCTTTCCAACCCAAACTGTCCTACGATTGAACATGCCACAGCACCTGGTCAGAGCCCAGTGCAGGCCCCCAAGTTCTCACTAACCCACCCCCCCGAAGGTTCCTCGTGCTCACCTTTGCAGAGGAACTGCTGAATGGACTCTGTACCCCCACTGCAAACATCAGGTGATGGGTAGGTCATGGAAGAGGCATCCAGGGTCAGCATCTCCAAATAGAACACACAGAGCTCCAGGTTATTCTGATGGCCCAGGGAGAATCCAACTGCAGGTATCCTTGCAGCTCCCCAACATTTCACTTTTGGAGTGATAACTCCGTGTTACCATAAATCCTGACATAAATATGAGGTTGGATTGAATTTCTGCTGGGTGTTGGACACCTTTCAGAGGTGTCCCTTATTTGGGAGCTTCTGAGCTGGCCCTTCAGTGGAACATCCCCCCCATGCAGATGTGTCTACTTTGTGTTTAAGCACCAGAGGGCACGGCACCGCTCAACTACAGCAACTTTCTACCACATGTCAGTGTGCTGGGGCCCTTAAGCGTGATGCTTGGAAGGGACGGGGATACAAAGGGCACAGAGAAGATACTATAAAGAAAAAGTGGAAAGACCACTTGCTTTTTTGTCCTACTGTGGCCACCAAAAAGACCTAATGTTGCCTCCTGTAGAGAAGACACAGCAGGAAGGCCTAGAAAAGACCCCCTTTACCAAGGATGGAGGAGCAAGTGGCACAGATCCCTCACCTCCAAGGCTGCCCATAAGAGAAATGAGGACTAATGTTGTGTGCCTGAGACAGGAGAGCAATTATTCACACCCTCCATCCTGGTGCCTGAGTCAGCCCCGATGCCTGACACTTGTGCCATTTAGTAGTGATGAGTTTGCCAGGCAGAAGGCAGCACATTCATAAAAACCTTGATGCCTGTCCCGTTCTGAATGTGCACTCCAGGAAGCCAGAAACCCACAGAGGCTGACAATGAGTCAGAGACCTGCCACAGCAACGGAGGCAGAAAAACCTCATCACAAATACCCCAACTTATTCACAATCAGCCTTGGTGGAAAGCAGCTGAGTCAGCCTGAGCCCACCAGCACAGCTCATGCTCTCAGAGCCCTGGTAGGTAATCCCTGGGGTTTGCTCCCTGTGGATCGCTTTTGTCGTGACTGAGCCGTGGCAAAAAGCAATCAGAAACGACTGAAGCAGGAGGGTATGCAAAAGCTGTTTTGGACACCATGAACCACGTACAGCCTTGTTACAATGCCTGCTCGAGCCCTAAAAATTCACTTTCTATGCTAAATTTACTATTGTATGGAGCAAGTGGGAAGGGAAGCAGCCTGTGCAGGGGAGACAGAGAGGGCTGGCTGGGTGCAGTTACCTCCAGCGTGCGGACATGAGCCAGCACCCGCGGCAGCTCCTGCAGCAGGTTCTCACTGATATCCAGAGTGCGCAGGCTCCTCAAGCTGCTCACAGTAGCGGGCAGCTCCTTCAGCTTGTTACCTAGAGAGAGAGAGAAAAGGCATTCAGTGCCACAGATCCTTTCCAAAGCGGGACCCAGCAAGCTCATCTGCTGGAACGTCAGGCTCTAATCATACGTGTGACTCATTTTCCATACTCTACCACAGGAACAGGGCTGTCCCGGGTCACACGAGGACTCCAAAGGCTGCCCTTGTTCACCCAGGCAAAGGGGGATCCAGATCTACCTGCACTCAGCCCAACTGCACAGGTCCAGCAGTGGTTCCTCCTTGCCAAAAGGACCTGCTTAGCTGCAGGTTGGATCTGTGCTCTTTATCAGGAGAATAGTCATAACATGGAGTCTCCTTGCCTTTGGCGTAAGCACCAGAGATGGGAAAAGGGGAATGAGCGTGGGACTGCACACCTAGGGCTCAGAGGCCAGGTGCTACAGACAGAAACGGCAATGAGCCAAGCTGTGCTGCCAAGTTCCTCACCTTCTGTTTCCTTCCCTGCTTCAGCAACATCTCCCTGTAATAATGACTCCTTTTTCTCCCCGATCTGTGGCACTGTGTATTTAGAAAATGGCCCCAGGAGTCTTCCACAGAGGTACAGCTGTGAGCTTTGTGTGAGGGCTGTGCAAACCTGGCAGGGCTGTGCAGGCTCACAGGACTGAGCTCTGGGTGTCAGTGGACTCAACCATAATTCAGTTTACTGGGGCTGACTGCTCTGCTCTTTCCTGATCTGCTTCATCAAAGACCTGCTTTTCTTACACCTGAATCTGCACAAAGGGATTTCTTAGCTTGGTCTAAATCACTACCCAGAGGGGGACAAGCCCTGGGACTCCTATGGCAGAGCACACACCACATTCCCAGCCAGGATTCCCAGGTGGGTCTTGTGCTCCTGTAGGAAACATGTTTCTCCAGCCTCAAGGAGGTTCCTCTTGGCACCCTCAACACTGCAGGGAGGAGGCAGCTGGGGCTCTGAAACGCTACCCAAGTGCAGGCACACAACTGAGCTTTCAGCTGCTGAGATTGGGCACAATGACCCAACAACCTCTCAACTGAACAAAGGCAATGGGCTGAATGAAAACATCACACAGAGCATGTTTGACACGAGAGCCATGAGCCGATCCCCGTGGCAGGGCACCGAGGCAGGGAGTGGGTACACTTGCTAAGAAGCAGCCAAACAACCCCATTTAACTCGTAAATAACTCAGGGAATATTTAGGAATCCTCTTCAGCTTAGATGATTTCTCCTGCCTTGCCAACTATTTGAATTAAAACCCTTCCTGTGTTCTTCCTTAGCATTCACGGTGGAAAACGTTTGGTGCTCGCTTTGGCTGAGAGGAATAATCACAAATGCAGCTCAACACAACCCAGACAATAAATGGTGCTTTGCCCAGAGCACCGACAGGAAACACGTGCCATACCTTTCACATTGAGCGTCTGGAGCTGGGCAAGGTCTCCTAGAGATTGTGGAAGACATTTTAAAAGATTCCTTTCAAGGTTTAGGACCTAAGGTATTAACAGAAAAGATATTCAAGATATTCTTTATACAAGTCTCGGGCAGATTACACATCTATGCTGCTGGGGCTACTCTCAGGCACAAAAGGGCACCTTGAAATTGGTTTTAGACAATACTTTCTGTATTTAAAAACAGAATTATTTTCCAGAAGCCCTGGATACAGAGTACATCTGGTGAGAAACCCTATTCACAACCAGCCGCAGCAGCAGGTGCCAGACCTGATGCAGGAGCTGGGAAGCAGTGTCCTCCCCTCCAGGGCAGTGCTCCCCCTCCCCAGCTCACCCAGAGGAGCGGTGACTGGTCCTGTGGCTGCACCCCAAGCAGAGGGGACCCTCAGCATGCACTATGACTCACTGCACTGAGTTCTCAACATAATCACACCAGGGAGAATGGTAAAACCTGAGTATTTTGGGAAATCAACGGAACTGGAAGCTCCAGCTCTTGCTCAGCACTGGCAGCAGGAGCTGCTGGGGCTGATGGCTGGGTCTACAGAATTCAGCATGTCCCCTCCTCTCCTGCTCTTCTCCTGCTCCCTCTCTCCTACAAGCCAGTTCAACAGCCACAGTCAAGACAATAAGGCAGATCTGACATTCTGAGGACCATCATTTGAGTTGTGATTCATTAAAATCAAAGAGGAGGAACCTCATACTGGTGCTCTCCTGTAACATGCCCCTTAGAGACACTTGGGATGTGGCTGCCAATCTTTTACCTGAAGAGATGTCAGCTGACCGATGTCAGCAGGAAGCGACGCCAGCTGGTTGTTGTGCAGGTCTAGAACCTGGAAGAGGAGATGCTTTTGTCAAACAAGGTTGGGAAAAGAAGTCATGGAGCAAGAATGACAGCTCATGAAATACCTAGCAATGAAAATTACTTCCCTTCCAACAGGCTTTGAAAGCAGCTTAAGTTTTCAAGGAGACATAAACCCTTAATCCTCGTAGGTCTTTTGAGAACTCAAGCCTCTACAGATCGATAAACAAACAAAAGACTAGGGAGAGCAGTGACAGCAAGGGAGCTGCCACTCAAAACTGCATGAGCCAACTGGATAAACTGTCTGTGGAGCCAGCCTGGCAGAAAAAGGCGTTTTCTACAGGTTCAGTGAGCTGAGCCACTCCACAGGAGCTGCACAGCTCCAACAGCAGTGCTGGGGGAGGGCAGGACTCTGCCTGGAGAGCTCTCTCCATGGGGAGAAGCGAGCTACTGGAACCACTCTGCCTCTTGTGGGACTGGAGCAGGGGGGTGAGGCTGAAAGCCCTCAGCGTTTATGTGACAGGTATGGCACTACAGCCCCACACACACTGTCACCAGTTTCACCAGTCATATGACCCACCAGTGCAGGAGAGAGACAGATCTATGCCCCAACGCACTGACCACCACTGTGAGAGGCTGTTGAGGGGGGGAGTGTGGGATTGTGAGGAGAATAAATGAGAATAAATGAGAAAGGGACTGATTGTGATCTTACACAAACCACTGTCTACCTGGGAGGGAAAGCCAAGGAAGGCAGGATTCACCAATTCTTGGTGAGAACAGTCAAAGAGAAGGGATTTATTTGGGTTAGTGTATTATAATGCAGCTAGAATGCCTTCTGTCTGCAAGGAAAACAGGCTTCAGATTTACCGTTAAGAATCACAATTACCTTCACAGTGATGAGACTCAGGAGGCTGCAGGACTTTGGGACTAAAGATGTCAGATTATTCGTATGAATAATCAGCACCTGAGGAGGAAAAATCCCATGGAAACATGAGCACAAGGGACCCTGCTGTCTAAAACAAATGCATTTGTTGAGATCTACCTGCCAAAGCTGTGTAAGAGCTCAACATCTTACTTGGTATCATATAAAACATTGACATAGTAAATGGATTTTCACAGAAGGTCAAACATTTTAAGATGAGATCTAAACAAGAGCCTATTTCCTTATGTGAGAAACACCATTAGACAGGCTAGGATAAACAACCGGGACAGCAGCTAGCTCTAAAGCACAGCCAGGATTAGTCCAACCCAAACTGCTCTCTGTGTGGCATCCTACAAGTGGCCAAGCTCATTGCAAGCAAATTCTTCTGAAGCAAGAGAAGAACAACCACGTACAGTCAGTTCAAACACAGCAGTACTCAAGCACAATAACCGATTGCAACATTACCTTTTTTTGCAAGACTTTACAAGTTGCAAAGGCCCCATAAGGAACCTAAAAGCAATTAAAAAAAAAACAGTCATGTCAGGCTTCTCAAGATAGTATCTTCATAAGCACTTCTGCAGTAGCCACCTGTAAAGTGTGAATAACTAACTTTAATGAAGACGCAAGCAATACTAAAATTACGGCCCTCTGGCTTTGGCCCAGGATGCAAGTACTTCCCAGTTCATTTCCATTTAAAGAGCTGGCAGTGGTTCCCTGCAGCAAGAGAGCAGTCCCACAGAGCACAGAACAGCCTGGGGCACAGGCAGAAGTTCAAGTTGTGCGTGATTTAATATTCAGTGTGCAGGTGACTCAAGAGTTCGGGCCTATTTCCAGTTAGCCACCACACAAACGTATTCCGTGGTTTGGCAACCTGGGCAAACAGGCTGGCCTGGGCTCCATGAGAAAGGTGAGCAGCAGGCAGGAGTGAGTGCCCTCAGACCTCACTCCTGGTGAGTGAGCACTCAGACCAGGCTCTGCAGGAGAGGGGCCGTCAGGGAAGAAACATGCCACCAAATTCCACCCGTGCCAGCCCTCCAGCACGGAACCGGCATCAAACTTTTGTCCAGAATTGCTTTTAAAAGCAATTGCTTTATTTACTGAAACATCAAAGTGGTAAAAAGGAAGAGCAAGGCAGAGTTTTATGGTACCAATCCAAAAGGAACTGCTGGCCATCCAAGACCAGTTATGGCTCTGGATGGAGCTGGCTGGGTGTATCCTCTGTGTGCCAGACATACCCAGACTGGCCACAGACGGTCCCACAGGGCACACGCCTACACACAAGATGCTGTTGGAACAAAACATCCCAAAGTCTCAGCAAAGCCATTTCACACTGCAGAGCAGACACTACCCCCTCCAGGACGGTCCCAAATCACTCTCCAACGAGCAGCACAGCATCTATTGGCTTGTTTGGCAAAGGCATCCCGTGACAAAAGGTTACCCAGGTACCAAGGTGTTTTAGAAACACAGGACAATGAATGAAAACTGAATGTGAAACAGAAAAGGGCTTCTGCTTAAGGGAACTGCCTGGCTGTCAGGATGAAAAGCTGTGTCTCCCCTGACAGCTGGGCAGTCTGTCACTAACTGCTCGCACTCCAGCAGACAGCTTGTTTCCAATTTAGTTGGCTGCCATAAAAGCCAAGCTGGAAGTGAGATTTCCATCCTTAACCAGCAGCCTGGAACCAGGAATTGTCACTTATACAGAAAAATAAGCACAGATGGCAGACTTTGTAGCTCTAAGATTAGAAACAGCCAGCCTTTGGCAAACGAATTTCCTTATGACTAGCAAAATTAGCCTTCCAGGTCCCAAACTAGGGTCCTACCACTGTACTGGTACTGGTGGAGGGTGCTCTGCCCTTCCCATCTTGGCAAATGAAAAAGGATTCCCAGAACACAAACGTTGTTGAAGCATCAGGTAGGGAGGGCTATTTTCCACAAAGAAGGAGGGGAAGAAGCCCTCACCTGAGAGCAAGAGCTCAGAGGACACGGGGGGAAGAGGTGGGCCACAGAAACAAAGCCATTTCTCATAGATGTGATACTAAATCTGAGAGCTGTCAATAAGAAGCAGAGAGAGAACTCGGACTGTACCTCTGAGAGTTCACATTTGGATATGTCAAGAATGTCACCAGCACCAGCTTCTTTTGCCTGGAGAGAGAAAATATGCATCCAGAGAATCAGACCACACAGAAATACAAGGCCTTTGGTGGCACATGGACCAAACTACTCAACGGGCCCCTTCCCAGAGAATGCACTTACAGCTCTCTGCGCAGCCAAGAGCATTCAGCACCGATGCCAGGAGCAAAGGGGGTGCTGCTACAACTGCAGCAAGGAAAGACTAACCAGGAAACCACACTGCAGAAAAAGCCTTTCGGTGCAATAGATCAATTTCTGCACAAAGAACCAAAACACATCCCAACTCTGCAATTCTAACTGAAAGGAATGACAGGTTCCCAAGACAGGCGCTTCCTAGGAAGAAGAGCAATGCCATCCTAGTAGTAAAGAGACACTGGCATGTCTCACCCAGGAGACAGGAGACAGGCCTTCTGAACTGTATACAGAGACCAAAATAACCTGCTCTTGAGTTTTTGCTTCCATGGGACATGGAAGCATCTAACAAGTTAATCCTCTGAATGATAGGAAGAAATAAAATAATCATGAGAGGCAAAACAGGGGCACAAGGAAAGCCAGGTATGATGGGAAAAGGGGATGTCACAGGTTATTTGGTAGGAAAAGCAAACTGGAAAACTGGCAAGAGTGAGGGGGCATGGAGAAGAAAGGGACACTGGCAGGAGGGTGAAACCATAGCAGCAGAGAGGGATGGAAGTGGCACAAAGGGGACTTGTGGAGGGGAGGGCAAAGGGAGACTGTGAAAGCAGGAATTCTCTGAGGTACATTAGGAAGATGACCTGCTGTCTCAGCAAGACCAGTAACATGATGACTGGTCACACAGGGGACACACTGATTCACCTGGCACTGGGACTAGACACAGAGAAGAGAAAAGGTCTCAGCGTTGCTTACCAGGCACATTTGGTATTCAAGGCGCTTCCGGGCATCATCGCTGGGTTTCTTCTTACGGAAGAAGAGTGGCATCCTTCGTTCTGGCTACAGCTCTGTCTCAGTGGCACAGAATCAGCATAAATACAGACAGAGGGCTCCTGGAGTGCACATTTGCTGGGAAGCCTGGACTACAGAACTGTGCTCTAAGCAGGGGGCTTGGGGAGGGAGAAAAGAGAAAAAAAAAACATCATTGTTTCAGCAACTGTGTGTGTTTAAACCCTTCTCTGGTTTGACCAAACAGGCTGCTGCCAGCACAGCTCATCATCAGTGCAAGTGTCAACACGAGCCACAAAAGCACTGCTGTGTCGCTGAGACACTGGTTGTCTTGGTCATCCCTGTGCAAGAGAAATTAAGTCAAGCTGGAACACGTAAAGAGAAAAGCTATTGAGTGATCAGGAAAACATGGGGTCCCCTCCAGGGTGAGAACACAGGGTCTCCCCTGGGACAGGAGCTACAGAAGCTGTAACTCTGTCAAGACATCAAGCACCGAGGACAAAAGGAAAACCAACAAACCAAAACTATTTAAACTCAAAGTAAATTCTACCACAATAACAAGCAACTGTGAAACGTTCTAGAATAAGGTCAGGCTAGAAATGCGAAAAACTCCTAATCCTGAGAGCAACGCAGCCGCCTTCCCCTTCCAGGGCAGGTGAGAACAAACAAGGTCCCAATGCACTTCAAAATACAGGTAACAGCTTGCAAAGGACTTGATGAGAAGTGAGTACAGCAGAGCACCCCGTGGCCTGACACCAGCCTGCCCCTGCCCCTTCCCGGGACCCCACGGGGACCCCAGACAGGCACCGACACCGGCACTGGGATGCCCAGGCAAAACTTTGCTTCTCAGCTTCAGGGTCTGTCTCAAGCTAAGAAAGCACTTGATTCATTTGCTTTCTAGGCAGAAAATAGGAATAGTTTCTTTCCATTTTAGTCACACAGTGAGATGAAAAGATTCTGCTTCAACACCTAATCGCTTAAAGCCATGGTTTAAATGAAATAAAGCCAAATCAACTTCCAACAGACTAAAATAACCTAACTGTGGGAAAACTCTGCCTACAAACCAGAACTAGGTGCTTCTGCCCCAGCCATGTGCTGGGGTGAGCTCTCTGCCCTCCGGGGCACTCAGGAGCTTCCCCTGGGCTGTTCCCCCCTGGGTGAGGTGGGCAAACTCCACCCTGGGCTTACAGGGCAGCCAGACCTTCCCCAAAACCCTTGTTCCAGGTCACTACAGGACGGAGAGCTGGAGAATGTTTTCCTCTTAATTCAGCTGGGCTGGATGCAAGGTGTCCAGCTGATCCAGGTGTAAAGGGAAGTTGACCCAGAAAGTGTGGGTCGCAGTAAGATGCCTCCTCAAATTGGAACTGAGGGTGGGTGAAGGGGTAAAAGAAACAGAAACTCGGCTCTGAAAGCGGACTCTGAATCAGGAGGGTGAGAAAAAGGGAGTGTGCTGGCAGATTTTGTGGACAGGGCAGGACGCTGAGGCTGGACAAGAAATGGGGGCACTAGCTGGTGGTTAGATGGGCACCAGTTGGGGTGCTGGGAAAAGAGATGAGGACCAGCTGAGCAATAAAATCAAGGAGGAAAAAGGGTTTGTTGATGCTGCATGAGAGCAGGGGGCAAAAACTGGCAGAGTCTGAGTTGGGGCTGCTGGTGAGCAAGGGCTGACAAAGGGAGGCGATGCAGGAACCTGGCTGGGTGGTAAGACTGGGGTAAGATGGGAGAAGAGCAGCAGTGAGCCCAAAGGGGAGCCTTGAACTGGCCAGGCAAGAAGCCTTGGGGCACACGAGGAACTATGGAGCTGTGACCAGCGCTGCAGAGGCACAGAGGGTGGGCCCAGGGGGAAGCTACTGCTGCTGAAAGCCCAAACAGAGATCCAGGCTATGGAGATTGCCCTGGAAGTGTCACTTTTCAATGACTTTTTTAAACCTCATTTTAATAAGCAATTGTAAAACCAATACAAAAAACTGGCACTTCACCAGTAGGTTCAGCAGTAGATGGCACAACCAGACAATGCAATTACCCTGGTGCTCAGTGGAGCTCAGGCTGTCCGTCAAAAAAGCTGGGTCTCTGCCAGCTCTGCGCCTAAAAATTCATCTGAAGCTACACCTGAAACGTACACACCCCCAGGATGCAGCCAGAGGTGCCCCCTGCACACAGAGATCCCTGCCAAAAAGCTAGAGAGAGCTTTATGCAGAGAAATCCTTAGCCTAAAATCAAAATCTAATTTCAGCCAATGCACCCAAGCAACTTCCATTTCGCTCCAGAAACAAGGAGGGAAGGACGTCCTGTGTCTCTGTGTTGCTCTCACCACCCTGCCACAACAACCTGCCAGATGCAGCAGAAGGTGGCTACAAACTCACTCTGTGCATCAGAAACAAACAAAAAGACAGAGATGGCAGAGAAAACCGTTAGTTTCACGGCTCCTTCCCTGCCATCTCCATCTTTTTAACAAGCTGAGGCTGCTGGAGTGCCCCTCAGAATCACCGCCCACCAGGAGGGGAGGAGAGAGGAAAAATTAGGAAGATTAGGCAAGGAGGGAGGAATTGTCAGGGCATATTTGGAAATGCAGGGAAGCAATCGAGAGCCATAAGCAAGAATCAACCATTTGGAGGAACCTGTTTCCTGTGAGGGTGGCAGAGCCCTGGCAGAGGCTGCCCAGAGTGGGGGTGGAACCTTTGTCTCTGGAGACATTCAGAGTCTCCAGAGACATTTCAGAGCCTGGTGCTGTGGGACCTGCTCTGGGTGCCCCTGCTCTGGCAGGGGGTTGGACTGGGTGATGTCCAGAGGTCTCTGTCAACCCCATGGCATTCTGTGACTCCATGATCACAGAGAGAAACAAAAGAAGGACATGTAAAGATGAGACACCAGAAGGACACGGGCACCAGCAGCAAAGCACCCATAACTTTGCTGAACTTGTCCAACTCTTTGCTGAGGACTTATGCATCCCCGTGTCACGTCTTACCTTTCTCTATCACAGCTAGAAACCTTTCATTAGTCGTGAGGGTAAAGAAAAAAAATGAAGGTTGAGCGGGGAAAGAATCCTGACAGGGGTTAAAAGATTGGTGACTTGGGTTGAACAACCTTGAAGTGTTGAAATTTGCCCCAGTGAAAAGACACATCATGTCTGTGCCAGCAAAGCTGTGCTCCTCCCCGTGACATCGGCTCTGCTTGCTCCACTGACCATCACCCATCTGAATCGAGATTAGGACTTGGCATCTATAATGAAAAGGGCCTTTGGTGTGAGACCATATTTCAGATGATGCAATTTTTACTTACCGAGTTATTGAAAGAACCATGTGTAAGTCCCTGGGATGGTACCCACCCTGCAGGGAGTGAGCATCCATAAATCCCAAACCCTCATCCCTGAGGATGCCAGTGGCTCGTCTTTGCAGACGCCTGCTCAGCCTGAGCAGCAGCAACGCACACACCGGGCCAGGGGACAGTCACTGGGGTTTTACAGTCTACAGCTACTTGGATGTTGAGAGTCAAATAAAACCAACAGCCCAATTTTCAATCAAATGTAACCAAGGCCAAAGAGCAGCATGGCTGGATCCAAAGCAAACCTCGGTTTTTCACACATGCTGGACACCATTAGCATGGCACAGCACTGTAACAGGCAGGATAGGGGGCTGGAAGGAAAAGCAATTTTATTTTCCCTGAGAACTCATGCTCAGGAGCACAGCAATGCAGGCGTGAGCCAGCGCCTGGGTCTGAGCAGGGCTGCTGCAGAGATGCCACCCAGACCTGCAGGTCAGAGCTGTCACCAGACACCCCTCAGCACAGCAGGGCCTGCTCACTGAGAGGAAGTGATGGAGCGATGGCCGCGGGGGCAGCAAGCCCTGCGGCCCAAAACACACTGGAACAAGATTCGGGAAGGAGCCAGAAGGCGAACTGCAGCTTTGTAACTCACTCTCCCACTGCACGCTTGGCTCTGTGTGCTGGAGAGCTGTCCCAACCCCTGCAACCACCAGGCTCTGCTCGATCCTGGCAAGGACCTGCCCTGGCAACGCCTGACACAAATCTCTTCTTCACCGGCTCCAGCTCTGCCTCTCCGTCCTTCCTTTCCCTTATTGTCACTATTCTCTTCTTCTTCGTTTCTTTAGGGACCCCCTTGCAGTGTCCCCCTCACACAGCTTCCACAGTCTATCTTTTCTCCGTCCTCCTCTTCTTTACTCTCTTACCAGCCAGACCAGAGCCGCGCTGCGCCCCACGGCCCGAGCGCTGCCCTCGCCGGCCCCGACACCTGAGGAAAGCAGCAACAATGAGCAATGGCAGCGTCTCCTCCCGCAACAAACACACCGCCTCCTCCCGCAACAAGCACTGCCCGCTCCCAAACCCCGGCCGCGCCTGCGGAGGCGGCTGAAGCGCCTTTACCGTGCCCCGCGCCTTCCCTCGCCCCTCTGGGGAGCCCGGCGCGGCCCACGGGATCTCGCACCCCGCCAGACCCTCGGGAGGGGCAGAAGCTGTCGCCGATCCGCCACCGCACCCAGCCCCGCATCTGTAGGCTGAGAGGAAAAGAACCCCGCACACGCCCCTGAGGCCCCGGGGGGGCGGTCCCTCCCCTCTGGCCCAAGCCGGTCCCCACTCACCTCTCCCCGCCGCCATGACGCCACTCCTCTCCTCCCGCCCCTGCGTGTGTGGGGAGGGGATGGGGGGTAGGGGGGTGTGTGCGGGGGTGTCACGTGACCTCCTGGCCACGGTGACGATCGAGCGGAGAGGCCAGAGCGTCTCGCTTCAACCATAGAGTTTTGCGCAGCGTCCCTGGGGGCCCGCGGGAGGGAGTGTCGCCCGCCTGCCCCGCCCCGCCTCCACCTCTCGCGAGATCTCGGCGGGTATATCAGGTGCTCTTGCGGCTTTGGCGGCCTTTCCGCTGCCTGGCTAGGCCGAGCCGTGTCTTCATCCGCCGCCATCCGGCCCTGCTGCCGCCGCCATGCCGCCCAAGTTCGACCCCAACGAGATCAAAGTCGGTACGTGCCGGCTAGGGGAGCGAGGGGATGGAAAGCGGCCGGTCTCTTGAGGGTGGCACGTGTAGGGGGGAGCGGCCGGTCTCCGAGGGCGGCGCGGGCCCGTTGGCGTGGGGCTGAGGTGCGTTGCTGTGCCCACAGTGTACCTGCGCTGCACCGGGGGAGAGGTCGGCGCCACCTCCGCTCTGGCTCCCAAGATCGGGCCCCTTGGTCTGGTGCGTTCTGCGACACAGGGCGGATTGGGGCGGTGGGGACACGCGGGGGCGGCACCGGGTCGGGGTGTGTGGGAGGGCTTGGACACGGGGATGGCACCGGGTGGGGTGGGGGCGGCACTGGGACCATGGTGTGGGAGTGACACGTGGGGACAGAGGATGGGACTGGGACCACAGGGACACGCGGGGTGGCACTGGGCCGGGATGTGTGGGAGAGTCGGGACACGGGGATGGCACCGGGTGGGGGCGGCACTGGGACCATGGTGTGGGAGTGACACGTGGGGACAGAGGATGGGACTGGGACCACAGGCAGGAGGGTGATAGTGGGACAGGGGACGGACACGGGGATGGGATTGGAAAGGGGGAACATGAGAATGGGGTGTGAGGGGGAGAAATGAGGGAAAGGGGGTGTTGGTCCTTCTAGAGCGAGGGACAGGGTGAGGAGGTGGGAGCACTGGTGCGATGGGGTTTGTGACAGTACTGTGTGTTCCCCTCTTAGTCCCCCAAGAAGGTGGGTGATGACATTGCCAAGGCAACTGGAGACTGGAAGGGGCTGCGCATCACAGTGAAGCTCACCATCCAGAACAGGCAAGCACAGGTACCCGACGCCAGCAGGGATGGCCCCGTGGTGCAAGCGCCCAGCGCCCGCACGCTCTGCTTGCTCCAACCACCGGCCACTGTCCCGGCAGGGTCCACTCAGCCCTTCATCCTTCCGAGGTGGATAAAATGAGTTCCACACAGTCCCTGTGTGGGGGTCTTCTGGGAAAGACCTTGAAATGCCTGCGGGAGCCTTTGGCCTGTCACTGACTCCAGTCTGGCAGTGTCTCTGTGTGTGTGCATGGCCTGGGGATCACCGGGCTGAAGGATCCCAGTCTGTGAGCGATGGGAAGGGATCTGCTCAGGTGCATAAGTTTTATCTGTCCCATCTGGAGCACTGGGTCCAGTTCTGGGCTCCCCAATTCAAGGACAGGGAAGTACTGAAGAAGGGTACAGCAGAGGGATAGAAGGATGATGAGGGGCCCAGAGCATTTCTCTGATGAGGAAAGACTGAGGGATGTGGGTCTGTTTAGTCTGGAGAAGGCTGAGGGGGGGGGATCTGATCAACACCCATAAATACTTCAAGGGTGGGTGTCAGGAGGATGGGGCCAGGCTGTTTTCAGTGGTGCCCATGGACGGGACAAGAGGAAATGGGCACAAACTGGAACATGGGAAGTTTCACCTAAGCATGAGGAGGAGCTTTGTTGTGAGGGTGGTAGAGCCTCGGCAGAGGCTGCCCAGTGGGGTGGTGGAGTCTCATCTGTAGACATGAAAGTCTCTGAACATGTTTCCTGTGGGACCTGCTGTGGCAGGGGGTTGGACTGGATGGTCTCCTGAGGTCTCTTCGTACCCCATAGCATTCTGGGGTTCTGTTGCAGCTAAACTGTCCTTTTATAGCACATCTCAGCAGGATAAAATTACATGTAGCACTGTAGAAATGACAGGACCCCTCTTGTAGCCACCTGCCACTATGCCTGTCCCGACTCCCATGGCTGGCATATTCCAGTGGTGAGCTGAGAGGAAGCCCCAGTCCAGGAAGCAGTCCTCTCCTGGCTGTGGGGAGGCCTGTGCCGAAAGGCCGTGAACAAAATTTTGCATCACAGAAAACCCTCAGGTTGCCCAGAGAAGCTGTGGCTGCCCCATCCTTAGAGGGGTTCAAGGCCAGGCTGGGGGGGGCTTGGAGCAACTGGGTCTGGTGGGAGGACCCCCTACCTAGGGCAGGGGGTTGGAACTCAGTCTTTAATGTCCCTTCCAATCCAAACTGGTCTATGAAGACTAGTGGGACCTGCAGCACTCTGGCATTTGGCTTTCCAGGCACTGAGGCTTTTTAGGCCTGAGAACCTAATCATCACCCACCTGATTCTGCTCAGAGGGGGGAAAGATTAATCTCTCTCCATTTAGATAGAGGTTGTTCCTTCTGCCTCTGCTCTGATTATCAAAGCTCTGAAGGAGCCGCCTCGTGACAGGAAGAAGCAGAAAAACAGTAAGTTTTCATCTGGCTTTAATGTATTTTGGGTTTAAAGAGGGGAGAATGTGTGTGCCTTTGGATTGTTTGACCTAAACTGGCAAATGGGTGCTGTGGGGCT
>VZTM01000887.1:19666-36040 GCA_013400555.1 Jacana jacana | reverse complement strand
CCCCCCGGTGCCCCCAGTCCCTCTTCTCTTCCCCCCCCTTAACCGCCTTCTCCCTTTCCCCCCCTTCCCGGTGCCTCCGCTCCCCCGCCCCCGACCTCCGTGCCCGTCCCGTCCCGCCGGTGCTGCCCGCGCTCCGCCGCCTTCCCCGCCTTCCTTCCCCGCTTCGTTTTCTGTCTTTCTTTACCCGCGGTGCGAAACCCTCTCCGCTCCCCACCCCCGC
Source organism: Jacana jacana (assembly GCA_013400555.1). Classification (NCBI taxonomy): domain Eukaryota; kingdom Metazoa; phylum Chordata; class Aves; order Charadriiformes; family Jacanidae; genus Jacana; species Jacana jacana. Next base: position 35,820 of record VZTM01000887.1, on the reverse strand, counting down.
CGCCCTCGGGGGCCGGTCCGCGGTGCCCCGGGGGGAGGGAGCCGCGATCCGTTGCCGAAGGGTTCGGTGTGAGACGCCGGTACCGCCGCTCGGGGAAGTCTCTGCTGCTCTGCCCCCCGACTCCCCGGCTTTAGGGGGAGAGAAAAGTTTGGAACTGCAGGGATACCGGTGTGAACGCTTTCCAGCGGGAAAAGTTCTGGCTTTTCGTTTTAAACGGTCGTTAGTTTAAAACATTAATTTATTACATAGGGGTTTTTTTTTTGTCTGTTTTCACCTTTCTGTTTGTGTGCTTTGTAAGAGCTGATGGTTTGTCTCCCCTTCCTTGGTTTGGGAAAGTCTAAACATTTTCGCTCTGTGCTCTCTCCTGGATGAGAAAAACCTTATTTTATTGTAACTCCCTACGGCACTGGAACTAATGTTTTCCCTTAACATCCACTGCAAAAGGGTAAGTGGATTCTACCAAGACTTGGAAAGGGAAAGAGTTTTCGATTACAAAATCGGAAACTAAGGCTATTTTTTTTGGAGGAGGGAGCATCTTTTTGCCTGGTGTACTTCAGAGGGGGTACTTCAGAGCTGTGGGGAGTGTAAGTGCTGTGACAGCGCTGCTCCAAGTCCCACCATACCCGGCCATTCCCCTGAGGTTCCTCCCTGGGCGCTATCAGCGAGCGTGGAAACTCACCCCGAGCATCCTGACTTTATCTGGCCCTTACTTGGTGAGCGTTAGCGCCGGCACAAAGCTATGGAGCAGAGTGGAGAGGGCAGGACCTCTCCTTTCACTGGCCCCAAGCCCCAGTGAGACTGGTGTGAAGCCCCGCTGCAGACAAAGCTGGGGTGGCTTCTGAGGGCTGGGCAGAAAAATCTGTGCCAGAGCGGAGGATGGATCCTGGCCCTACAGGCTCAGGACTGGATTGTGGCTGTTCTTTGTCCAAGCAGGGCTCCTGCTGTGCACAGCCGCCTTTCCTCCCTGCCAGCCCCATAAGTGACAATAGCTGGGAGGGCTGGCTCCCCTTGGAGGCTTGGAACAACTCAAATTCCATTAAGGCCAAGTGACCTCTAGGAGACAAGTGTTAAACGTTGGGCCTTTCCCCTGTCCCAGCGGAACACGTACTCGGCTACTGGGTGTTCTCACAGCCTGTCCTCTTTCTCTAGGCTCGCATGGAGGTAGATGCTGATGGAAATGGTGCTAAAATATTTGCTTATGCCTTCGACAAAAACCGTGGCAGGGGATCCGGCCGTCTCCTGCACGAGCTGCTCTGGTAGGTATCCTAAGGGGAGCTGAATACTTTGAGGGTACACTCAGGTGGTGTTTGCTGCCATCAGCTTGTGGGGAGTTTCTTTCTCTCTCTCTCTAGTGCTTTAATTCTTCTCAGAAGGCTTGCAGCTACGCTCGGGTGGAAGCCCAGCACGGGGGGTGCCCGTGGATCTTAGGGCTTGGTTTTGCACTGGGCCTTCTTCAAACAGCCAAGTCTCTGCAAAATCGTTGTGTTCAGGGAAGACAGCAATAGGTGGCTGTTATTCAAGTAGGCACTGTTTAAATCTGAGAAATGCTACTAAAACTGGAGTTGGGGTCAGGGGAGCAGGGAACAGGCTCCATTTAATAGGTGAATGCTAACCTTTTGAGGTTGGTGGGGTTTTTTGTCCTGTGATAATCAGGATCACCTTACTGGCACCAGTGAGAATTGGTAGAGCACTGGAGAGTGAGCACCTCTGATAACTCCAAACTTTGTGGTTTTCTTTTCTTTGGCCTTCTGGAAAGCTGCTTGAAGTGATGCTGATGATGCTTCATATCAGCTGCTGTGTCTTATTTTCCACAGTCTAAGAATTATTGCTTGATATCCCTGGTCACCGCCAGCTTAGATTCAGAGGCCAGGTTGGTGTGAGAGCTTAGCTGGTACCTCGCTCTTTCTAGATGTGTTCAGGGGCCTGTAGAAAAGATGGGCTATGCTAAAGAGAACTGTTACTTTTAAAATCCTTTTGAGAAATTAAGCATGTTTTCTATTCAGTGCCATAAACTATACTTGAAAGCCGTGATGCCCAAGGTGTATCTGTGCTTCCCCTATGGGTCCACGTTACTTTTTCTTCCCTAGGCCCTGTACAGGAGGAAGGAGGCAGGAAGAATATCAGAGGCTATTATTATTATTATTTACAATCTGCTCATTAAATATGGATTTTAACCCATGCCTGTTAATATTTAACCTCGTTGCACTTTGGTGAAAATTATTACCGAGGTGGCTGCAGTGTGTGCAGTAAATCCCTGACAGCTGCTGCTGGCTGAGCCTGGGGCAGGAGCAGCTCCTGCCTCTGAGTAGCACTAACACACCTTACACAGCTGAAGGCTGTGGAGATGATGACAGTCCAGCCGTTTGCTTACTACACACCCCAGTTATCCCCTCTCCTGGCTCGTTTTACTTAATTTAGGAAATTTTAAGGAGGAATTGTGACCTGTTCAGTTTGGTGGTTCTGTCTGTGCTGAGCAGTGGGAGAGGGGGGGATGTGGTAGGGCCTTTAGAAAGCGGTGAAGGCAGGGGGTGCAAGCTGCCGGGCACGCCGAGCGAGCTGCGGGTCTGGAGCTGCCAAGTCAAACTCCCCCACTAGAAAACACAAAGTATTTCAGATGTTCCTGTAAAATCAGTTTGATCTCTGAGGGTGTAAGTTTTGCTGTGGCCTCTAATGACAAGCTGAGGCAGTGCAGGTCAGCGTCCTTCCTGCCTGCGTCCCCTGGTGCCTGTAGAAAAGCCTTTTGGCTGCGGGTGCGATGCGGTTACTGCCCGCCCCGAACAGACCAGCCACCGGGGGCTGCTCTGAAAACAAACCAGAAATGTACTTTAGTGGCAGGTCCTTCCCTCTGTGAGGAGTAACGCTGAGGGTTTTGGAGTTTTCAAAAGCCAGGAGAGATGGGCAGTAGCAGTCACTGCTCTTTCTAGCACCAGCCTTGCTTCTTGGGTAAATTAAAATCAAAGAGCTTGAGTTACTGCAGGTAGAGGAGTGTAATTTAACTGTTCCCCCCAGAAATCAGCTTTATTTTTAAATTTAGTTAAGCAGATATCTTTGCTCAGGCAGTGAGACCCTCAGAGTAGGAAGCTTGTAGCTCCCAAAGCTGTGGCAGCAACAGGGACCTTCTCCTGCTGACCTCCCCGGAGCCTGAACTGCGCTACTAAATGGGAGCCAAGTTCTGAGACATACCCACAAGTGCTGCAAGTACTTGTTCAGGAAGAACTTCCTGCAGGCTCTGCTGTGCCTCCAGGATGGACTGTTGGCTCCTCCAGAGCAGGAGCCGGCTGTCTCTGCCTAGGGACCTGCAGAATAAGTCTGTCGTCTTCTCGCCCTGTTCCCGGTATAGAAATCCCAGCTTGCTGTATGTTGGCTGGGTGTAGTGATGTTCCCTGGGGAATATCAGCATCAGGAGATTAGTCATAAGTATCTCTGTGTGTTCAAAAAGACATTTAAGACCTGGTTTCTTTACTTTTCTTTTTTTTTTTTAGAACACTTACCATCATGCTGCCTAAAACCCCCTCAGATGTGGCTCCCGTTGACTTGAGTTGCTGTTGTCTGTACTTGGCCCTTTTGTTAGGGGCCTTGGATCTTAAGTTACCTGCTGAAAGCTGAAAAGAACAATATCCAGTTAGTTCTGTGAGAAGTTTCAAGTGTTTTGTCTGGCACCTTGTAGGAGCTGAGGCGTGCTGGGGGTGTAGAGGCTGCGGCTCTGCAGGTTTTCTGGCTGTGTTACTGAGGCTGCTTCTTCTCTGTCCCCTTCTGCACGGGAGAGGGGAGGTTCCTCCGTGAGTCTGTCCTTCACCTTTCCGATTCCCATCTGGAGACGGTCTGTGCCACACACATCAGAAGCAGCAGAGGAGGAGTGAGTGCACACGTGTGCACTCAATTGTTGCTTGATTGTGTTTGGAGAAAAAAGGGATTGTCCTGGATTTGTGAGTGTGAATCTCTCCTCTTCTAACTTCAAGCCGTTGCCCCTTGTCCTGTCACTTCACCCCCTGACAGAGTCCCTCCCCAGCTCTCCTGGAGCCCCTTCAGACACTGGAAGGGGCTCTAAGGTCTCCCTGGAGAGGAGGAGACCTTCTCCAGGATGAACAACCCCAGCTCCCTGTCTTCATAGGTGCTATAGGGACATACAGCCCCATGGGGGACATGCTATAGGGACATACAGCCCCATGAGGGACATGCTATAGGGACAGAGTCCCAGGAGGGACTAACTCTAGGGACAGGAAGCCCCAGGGGACTTGGCAAGGGTGCTCCAGATCACCTTGGTGGCCCTCCACTAGCGGCTCAGCCAAGGGCTGTTGGGTTAATGCTTTTACCAGTCATCAACGAGGCTTCATTTCCACGTTTACTCCAAGACTACGAGGGGTGATAGAAAACCTGACAGCAACGTGGAGGAGTGCGGGTTTCTACGAAGCGAGGACAGTGGGCTCACTCTGGTAGTGGGTTTTAGCAATAGCTGCCCATGGGAGGGTTGTGGGTGCAGATCTAGACATTGTAGGAGCAGTGGTGGGCACGTGCCACTGCTGGGGCTTCCTGCTGGTATGAACAGTCTTGGAATCTTCCCTTTCTTTTCCTAACTCCAACCTTTCTTAAAGCTCTCGCGATCTAATCCTTTTCCAAAGCATTGCTTAACTTGGTCTGGGACTCCCCTCTTCCCTTTCCCCCCAGCACGGTTTGCTCTTGCTCTGAACTTCTCCTCCCAGATTCCTCATTCCTATCTGTCCCATCTCTCTTGTTGGCACTTTGTCCTAGGCCTGGTCTGAGAACCTTAACTCCTTCCCTGTCTCTGTCCGATCCTCACCTCCATCCCTTTGGATCCTTGTACCTCCCTGGGTTCCCACTTGTAGCCCTCAGGGGTCCCAGTTTCCTTTGCCAGACCCTCCAGTAGCCTTTGACCAACTCGGAAGGTCGATTTTTTTCCCTCTTTTGGGCCTTTCAGCAGACTCTTTCCGTAGTTTGCTTTAAAAGAAGGATTTTACTCATTTTATCTTCAAAGGGGAGAGCTTCTCCCTGTTCCAAAAGGCTGCCTGACAGGAGGCTCCATGCTCTGTTCTTGTGCAGAGCTGTTAGAGGAGGAATTGCGTGGGCTGTGGGTGGGTGCTGTGTGTAGCCTCTCCAAGGGAACTTTACTTATTAAATTTTAGGAAGTTTGGGGCACATGTGAATTGCAAGGGTTTTTCTTTCCCCCGAGGTGTATAATTTAACCATATCTGGATGAATTTTGCCAGAGAAAACAAAAGCTTATTTTTCATTGTCTGTGGCGTTGAAATGAATTTCCCTGTTCTGCTGGATGATGCTAGAGCTTTGTAAAGGGGGGAATAATAAAAAGTGGGGATTTTTTTAACTTGGGCAAATAGTATCTCTCCAAAATGGGATGAGCATTTACTGAAGTGCTCAGTAAACACCGAGCCAGAAGCAGCACCCAAAGGAGACCTGGGTGAGGTTGTCAGTAGCTGCTGGAGCTGTCTCCTAGATGGTGGGTAACTGGGGGAGTTGTACCTCGATGACAGCCAGGGTGTTCTCTCTGGGCTGTGGGGTTAATCACGGCACAGCAAACACCTGGAGACACAGTTTCTGCCCAGACCTTACATTTCAGGTGGGACGGGGGTTCCCACAAGAAGCTTGACAGCGAACTTGATACTGCATGGAACGGAGGAAGGAGAGGTGAAGGAAGGTGGGATGGGAAGGCAATAGGGAAGAACCCTCCTCGCTGACAGTCCTGCTGAGGCTTTGAGCACGTTTCAGTAGGTGTCTCCTGGTCAGTGGTGGAGTCATTGCAGGCTCTGTGTGTGACACACAATTAGAGTCTAAAAAGCATCTGCATACTGGGGTGGTGAAACCTCTGTCCTGATGCTTTTGAGGAGATGTTTCTTCATAAATAGCAAACTCTGTGACTTCTCTCCAGTGCCAAACAGGCATTAATGTGTCTGATAGGATTTCCTATTAAAATAATAAAGCAGTATTGGCTCCTTTCAGGTCTGCACCGTGGAATGCAGCAATTACCCAGAGGCTCTTGCAGTAACCAGAATGGTTGTTTCTGGAACTAACTTTGCAATATTCTTACAATTAAAATATACCATGATTGTCTTTTGATTCAACTCATTTGTAATGGAAATAACCTCCTGGAGCAAGTCTCTCTCTGCTGGGAGTTGTTGTATCTGAAGTAGCCACTGTGTAGCCTGTTGGCAACCCAGGTTTTACTGTGACCGTTGCAGTGACACCAGACAGCAGGCTTGAATGCAGTGTGTCTTCTGGGATGAGCGTGATTCTTTGCTTTTTAGCTGTGGGGTCTTGTTTGTCACTGACCTTCGGGCTGGTTTTTGTCTCCTCTAGGGAGAGGCACCGGGGAGGGATCGCTCCTGGGTTCCAGGTGGTGCATCTGAATTCCGTGACAGTGGACAACCGCCTAGACAATCTGCGCCTGGTCCCTTGGGGGTGGAAACCCAAAGCTGAAGAAATCTCTAGTAAACAAAGGTACAGCAATATTTGGCAGGGGCTTGCCCTCAGAAACATTGAAAATATCTTAAATTGTTGTCTTCTTCCTTCAGGGATTTTCATCTTGGCAGAGCCTTTTTTATTTGACCTTGGCCAGTTGCACGTGACTACATGGCTTGGCTTTCTCGCCTGGGAGCAGAGCTAACGCTGCTCGTGCTGGCTGTGAAGGGATCACCTAGACCCCACGGTGGGGGTGTTTATGTAGAGGTCCTGCTGTGCCAGAATTGTCACTGCAGTAGGGCAGGAAGTGTGCAGTCCCTTCCACTTGAGTAGTGGCATCTGGGCAATGCTGAGTGCAGCCTGCAGATTTTGCTGGCTTGTGGCTCTCGTCCTTGGGCACCCAAATTCTAACACAACCTGTAGAATTGTTTGGATTTGGGATTGTTTAGTTTGAGGAAGAGGAGGCTGAGGGGAGACCTCATCCCTCTCTACAACTGCTTGAAAGGGCATTGCAGAGAGATTGGTGCTGGTCTCTTCTCACGGGCAATGAGCGCTAGAAGGAGAGGGAATGGCTGCAAGCTGCAGCAGGGTAGGGTTAGGCTGGCCATGAGGAAAAAGTTTTTCCCAGCAAGAGTGGTCAGTCAGTGGAATCTGCTGCCCAGGGAGGGGGTGGAGTCCCCATCCCTGACTGTGTTTCAGAGTAGATCGGATGTGGTGTTGAGGGATCTGGTGTAGGGGAGAACTTGTAGAGTAGGGCTGATGGTTGGACTGGATGATCCCAAGGGTCTCTTCCAACCTATATGATTCTATGAAACATTCTATTCCCCTTCTGTCACAGCCATCTGAAGCGTTGGCATAACATAACATAATTGATAGAGGTTTGATTCAGGTAAGCACTGAGAGAAACCAGCAGGACAGTGTGAGTTCATACAGTTCTCAGCTTCAACCCATCCCCGTCTTAAAACCACCTACACCAATGACCCCACTCCCTTCTCTCAGGGGGAACAAAGCCCTCAGCTCGTGAGAGAGAAAGAAAACCAGCCTTGGCTCTGCCTTTCTCCTTGATGCACGACGACTTCACACATGCCTGATATTACATCGACAGACCATGGGAAGAGGGACTGGTTTTCCCCCTCCCAGTCAGACTGACAAGGAGCTCTCGGACTCTCTTCCTTCTTTTGGAGTCTGAAGAAACCATTAGGCTTGACATTAGGAAAAAGTTTTTCCCAGAGAGAGTGGTCAGTCAGTGGAATCAGCTGCCCAGGGAGGGGGTGGAGTCCCCATCCCTGACTGTGTTTCAGAGTAGATGGGATGTGGTGTTGAGGGGTCTGGTGTAGGGGAGAACTTGTAGAGTAGGGCTGATGGTTGGACTGGATGATCCCAAGGGTCTCTTCCAACCTGAATGATTCCATGATGATGTATCTGGGTTGAAACCAAAGGAGTTCCTGGGATCAGCTTCCATCTCCTTTCAGTAGTAGGTTGTGGGAAGTTCCTACATGCTGTGCTGTGCTCGAAGCACATCAGGCTTGTAACCCCAGATTTGGTTAATCTCTGACGTAGCACAGGCACGTTTGGTTTTGCTGGGAGACCCACAGACGTCACGGTAGCCGCTGCTCTCGGGAGGCTGCAGTGCTGACAAGATACGGATGTTTGGAGCTTGTTAGAGTGATTTTGAGAAGGTGCAGTGGATGGCAGGGGTGCTCCAGTGCTGCTCCTAATGGTTCTGGGAGTTCAAGAACAGGAAACAGACTTCAAGCCAGTTATACAGGAGCGATTTTGCTTGTTGTAAATGTTTCTTGATAGAAACTTAGAAACTTGGTTTTGGTTTTGTTTTGTTTGTTTGTTTGTTTTCATTTTTGCCAAAATAACCCTAAAAATATCCATTCTGTGAAGAGTATGAGGCTGAACAGGCTAAATACAATGTTAACTTCACTTACTTTATTACAAAATTTGGAATCAGTGTCCCTGGATGCTTATTATGAATTTACCATCCAAATTTGTCCTTTCTTGTTTGTTACAGGGAACAAAGCCTGTACTGGCTGGCCATCCAGCAGCTTCCTACAGATCCCATAGAAGAGCAGTTCCCTGTGCTGAATGTAACGCGCTATTACAACGCTAACGGGGACGTTGTGGAGGAGGAGGAGAACTCGTGCACGTACTATGAATGTCACTACCCCCCATGCACAATGATTGAAAAACAGGTGTGTTCAGGGGATCAGGGGGGCTGAACCTCCGTGGGTGATGGCTTGGCCACTCTGTGTGCCCAGGGCTTGCTTCCATAAAGTGTGAAACTTTACACATTCAGTTGCTAAATCAGTTAAAAATCCTTTTTAACTTGGGTTTGCTTTGGCATGAATCTTCAGACTGTACGATAATTTTCAGTTTCATAGAATCATAGGATGGTCCAGGCCCTAAGGGACCTCTAGGCTCATCCAGTCCCACCTCCCCGCAGTCAGCAGGGACACCCCCAACTAGACCAGGTTGTCCAGGGCCTCCTCCAGCCTCCCCTTGAACATCTCCAGGGAAGGGGCCTCAACCACCTCCCTGGGCAACCTGTCCCAGTGCTCCACCACCCTCAAAGAACCTATTCCTAATGTCCAAGCTACAGCTGCTCTTCTCCAGCTTGAAGCTGTTGCCCCTTGCCCCGTCACTGCAGGCCTTTGGAAACAGTTTGAGAGAATGCAGTTTAGAACTGGAACAGCAAATGACTCACTGTTTTACTGGGAGGAGTGGGATTTCTGCAGAGTGTGGGCAAGCCAGGTGGAAGTCTTCCCCTGGAGACCCTGAGCTGGGATGAGCGAGCAGCTGTGTAGGACAGGAGAAAGCATTGTGTGGGGTTTTGGGTGGTGATGGAATTAAAACAAAACAAAAAAACCCCACCAAAAACATGCTTGACCTCTCTTTCATGAGAAGAGGGTGAATTTAAGTGGCCTTTATTCAGGGGAGAACTTCAGGGAAAGGTGGCTCTAGTTCCAAACAGGCAGAGAATGGGATGTCCAGAGCTGTGCCTGTCAGGCAGGAGTCCTTATCCGAGAATCCGAAGGGCTCTTTCTTGCCATAACAAAAGCTGAGTGGGCTCAAACCATTGTGTTCTGCTTTTTCCTTTGGGGAAAGAAACATTTGCAAAATTGAGCTTAAATGCCTTCTGTTTGAAAAAGAGTGAGCTTTACCTTCAGCTTGGGTCTGCACACGAGAGCCTCCCGCGTGGCTGTAAGTTCGGCTGTGGCTGAGCTCGGGCAGCGCTCCTGATGGTGGCTGCATTTCAGATGCTTGTAGCTGAAAACAGAGCTTTGGTTGGCAAAACAGTAGCAGTGGGAGAACAAATGGGAAGCTTGAAGATTTTGTCTGTTAAGCCCATAATACAGTTTTCCAAGAACAACCGCACAATGGGCCGGTGCGGTTCCTCCAGACCCTTTCCACAGTCTGCTGGTGGGCTGTCTGTGTTTGTGACTGGTGTGAAGGATGTGACTGTGAAGAGTTGGGGGGTGATGTCTGGGCACTCCTTGGCCCTGAGCAGGCTCCTTAACACGCTGCCTTGTGTTCTTCCTAGTTGCGTGAGTTCAACATCTGTGGCCGCTGCCAGGTAGCGAGGTACTGTGGGTCCCAGTGCCAGCAGAAGGACTGGCCCGCTCACAAGAAACACTGTCGGGAGAAGAAACGGACCTTCCAGCAAGAGCTGGGGCCAGAACGATGACCGGGTGGCAGAGGCCTCTCAGCAGCAGGATTCCCTCTCAAAGGCATTGGACTCTTGCTTTTGCACAGTAATGACAGACTGCTTAGTGAAGCCAGAGGCACTGAAGAAGAAAACAAACAAACAAACAAAAAAAACCCAACAAAAACCAACAAACCCTGTGATGCTTGAGCAGAATGGCTGACTGGACTGAGCCAGCTCTGACTGGTGCTGTGGAAAGGGATTGGGTCTACCCTTCCAGTATTATATTCTCAAGCAAAAAGACTACTGTGGAGGCTCCAGGCAGGAAGCTTCTCATTATTTATATGTTAATACGTTTGTAAACTCATGTACAGTTTTTGTTAGAAATTCTTGATAGGACTCATTACCTGTACTGTTCAGCTGAGAACACGGTGTTGGCCTAAACATTTAAAAAGACAAAAAAAAAGAGAAAAAAAAAGAGAGATTCATGTAGCAAAAGCTTTTCCTCCCGTGTGGCTGGAAGGACCTGGCTGTGCCGAGGCCAGGAGGCAGGCTCCGACGCCGGCGGTCACTCTGGAGAACTCTGCATGGAAGTTATATTTAAAAAAAACAAACCAACAACCAACCAACCAAACACAAAAAAGGCAAACCAAGTAAAGGTTGGAATGACCTGTTGTCTGCTCTCTGGCTTTTCTCCCCTTCCCTTCCAGCTGCTCGCAGGGCTCAGCTGCTCTCGGACGGTGGCAGTAACCTGCTGGGCAGGAGGCGGCTGGAGCGCCGAGAGGGCCGCGCGGAGGCCAGGCCGCGGCCGTGCCTTCGGAGGAGGCTGCTGGAGACCCTGCTCCACCCCCCAGTGCTTGGAGGAGCCTGGACTGGTTTTCTCCATAGCAAACCTTTGGGAAACAGCAGTGGGGGAGCTCAGGTAGTCAGCTCTGTGTGTGTTTGGTTGCTGGTGTGGCTTCCCCGCAGGCATAGCAAATGCTCTAGTGATGTGCAGGTGTGTTTAAATAATCTAATATTTAGTAATTTGAGTTATTTATTCCATTTTTTTTTTTTAAAAAGATGCTCTCAATCCAAGAATCACTGTTGGAATTTAACTTTTTTTGATGTAGTAATAGGTAAAACAGGGCGGGAGGAGGATGTAACGCAGAGTACAGGCCTGCTGCTCTCTGCAGACACTTTGTTCAGGTATAGTTGGAAAGTTGGTTTTTCCTCGTTTTGCCAGAGAGCTGAGCTTCCTGAAGGACCCAATGGGTAAGTTAGTGCTGGGTGTAAGTCTTACTCTGCAGTAGAAGAATGCCCTGCTGAATGCTTAATGCAGAGCCTTTCTCAGACTCCTCGGTGAAATAGGTGTTTAATTTAGTATTTTTAAAAAGCCATTAAGAATTTACTTTTTTCAATCAGGATTCCTGTTGCAGTGTTGCTCTTGCCTGTGCTCACTGTGTTAGGAGAAGTGAACTGCCGTGGGCTTCCAGCGTTCCTTTGCGGTTCCAGTCTCTGCACAGGAAGTTCTGAATTGTTCGTATCTGGGTGGGTTTTTGTACTTTGGCTTTAAGCATCTTGGGAGATGGCAAAGAACTTGGGAAGCCTCTGCTGGAAGTTCTCTTGGTCACCACGTTGTCAGGCTGCAACTCTTAAATCATGGTTATACTGGAACGTGTTTCTTCAGGCAGCCCGAGCCACCCTTCACTCAGAAGAGCTCGAGCAGGACTTAATCCTATTGTCCTGTAATTGGTGATATTTTTTTTTTAAAGAAACCTTCAGTTATTTCCTTTAAATGAACTGTACAGTTTTTGATGAAGATAAAATGAGACCTGGAGAATATTATTTTTCTTTTATTTGAGGTAATCCATTGGAAAGGGCAGAAGTATTGCCTGTGTTTTGCCTTGCCTTTCCAAAAGGCTGCTCTCGGCCCTGGCAGTTTTCTGTTGTGTTTAACGAAGTGAAGTGCAGTCTTGGGGCATTTAAGCCCCTCTGAGGTGCTGAGCAGGGAAAAAAGGTTGGTCCTGACGTTTGTGATGTTGCTGCAGAGAGAAATGAGGACAAAGAGGCTGCAGGTGAAGCTCTGGTGGGCAGCGGGTGGATTCCTCTTGAGCAGCAGATGAAGGGACTGAGAGAAGGGTGAGGCTGCAGAACTGGGGTGGCGGGTGCTTGGGGTGATGATCCCAGTGAGTGTGGGAGGGGATGGGAGAGGAGGAAGGGGTTGAAGGTGGGGAGGGAAGATGCACTAATTTACAGGTCTGTTAGACCATCAACCACATGAAAAGTAGTAAGTTGTCCAGGCATCCTGAAAGGTGAAAAACAGCACAGGTTCTGACTTCGGTGGCTAAGGCTTGTCCTTGCGCCAGAGGAGGGAGGTGGCTGCAGGGATCCCGACTCTTGGAAAGGTCCCGGGGACTCTCACCGCTGCAAAAGAAGAAGGCCAATGGCATCCTGGGGTGTGTTAAAAGGGGGGTGGTTAGTAGGTGGAGAGAGGTTCTCCTCCCCCTCTACTCTGCCCTGGTGAGACCCCATCTGGAATATTGTGTCCAGTTCTGGGCCCCTCAGTTCCAGAAGGACAGGGAACTGCTGGAGAGAGTCCAGGGCAGGGCTACCAAGATGATGAAGGGAGTGGAGCATCTCCCATAGGAGGAAAGGCTGAGGGAGCTGGGTCTCTTGAGCTTGGAGAAGAGGAGACTTTCAAGGAGGAGCTTTCAAGGTCCCTTCCAATCCCTGAGATTCTGTGAAACGCTTTTCCCTGACTCCTGTGGGGAGCTGTGTGCTCATTTTGGCAGAAGGTCTTTGTAACTTTGAGATCTTGCCTTTTTGTAAGGTGTGTCAGAAAGGAGTCAATTACACGTGGACGTGGCAGCTCCGCTTCATACGGCCCGTGTCATTTGTTGGAGGGTGAAGCTCCTGTAAAGAACCTCCTTCCCCCTTTTAAGGGAACCAGGCTGAGATGAATGTCCTCATGGGCAAGTACTGAAATATCACAGGGTGAGAGTATGTGGTGGTTTATCTTGGCGCAGACCTGTGCAGTGCTGGTAAATGACTGACTTCTCAAGGAGTTATCCTGATAGAGATACTGCCAATTCAAGGTGTTTCCTGCAGGGGAAGATCCCCTACACCTCTCTCATTCCTTGCTTCTCTGTACCTACCCTCCATTTGCCTGTGGACCAAAACAAGGCTTGATGAGTCAGGTTTCCTAAAGAGGAACATCTCTTTGGAAGAGGAGCTCCAGAAAGACTTCTCATGGGGAAATGTGCCCACACTTGCTGGTGTGAGAAGTGTGCTGGTGGAGAGAGAATGGGTTGGCATCAGGGCATTCTTCACCTCCACAGCCTGTTGCACAACCATCTGTCTAAGCCACGGTGCCTGTTGAGTTGCTTGAGGATCTGCTGATTCCTGAGCTTTTGGGAGGCAGAACTTGGCTGGTGCAGTCCCGCTGGCTCGGCTCTGTCCCACCTGTGCTGCTGTGTCCCTCTGAACACACGTGGCAGCTTGTGCAGCTGGTGGGGGTGTCTGAAGGGTTTCTGCTGGTAGGTCACTCACAGGTTGGGCTTGAGTCACTGGGAGTGGGTGGGCATCTGGTGTAAACCAGTTCCAAGAGGACCCCATGGGCTTCCACAACCTTTGGGAGGGTGGAGAAGGGTTTGTGTCACACTCGCCAAGTGGCAAATCCAGTTGATGTCAGGAACCTGCAGCGCTGCTGGTGCAGGCTGGGAGAAAGGGGTGCACATGCCATGGAAACACCCCCTGAAAGGCTGATGTTCCTCCCGGCTGCTCCTTCCTATCAAAGCAGGGGGGCATCACCCATCAAAATCTCCAAGTCACAACTGGGACTGATGAAGATCATGGATGGTGTAAGGAGCACAAAATCTGGAATAAAGTGTCACAGGGCTCAGTGTTTTCCCTTTGACATTTGACCTGTAGGACGATACTTTCAAGTTTCCCCTCTGTGCTGGTGGTGATTTAACTTTAAATGAAGGTAAAAAGGGGCAGCTGAAAGACTTCAGTGCTTGCAGGAGACTGGGAGACGGTGTCAGACACCACCCTGGGACTGGGAGAAAACGTGCGGGACAAAAGGAGATGGGTGTGATTAAAGAGCGGTGTTTGGGATGCTCCTAGAGGAAGAGGGAATCCTTTATAAACTGTCCACGTGTGGAAGATGGAAAGAATAAGATTTGGCAGGTGAAATGCAGGGGAAAAAAAAAACCACAACCAAACCACAAAAAACCAAAACCAAACTTCAAAACAAGTCAAAACCCAACCAATAAAAACCCACCAACCAACCAAAAAGTAACAATAAACCCCTCACCAAAGTAAAGCACAGGAAAAGGGAATGTGAAGAAGATTCAAGTCCTAAAACTTGCACAAATAATTTTGAAAAGGAGAAGAGCAGGGAGGCTGCCAGCCTCAGCAGCTGTGATGGATGGTAAGGGGAAGGTCTGACCTGGAGGACTCCCAGCAGAAGGACCCCCAGTGAACTGTGTGTGGAAGCGCTGGGGGAGTCTCATGTTGGAGAACCTCCCCGTGGAGAGCTCAGCAGAGAATTTGTTTAGAGCTGAAGTGCTTTCAGGAGAGACTAAAGTTCAGACTAAATGAGCAGTAACATAAGTTGCTGGGACCAGATGGTGCCACCTACGGCTCTGAGGGAACTCCAGGATGAATGAGCTGAGCTCCCAGTTGGGGTGGTGACATCTCCCCGGTGCCACAGCAAAGGTGCTGGTGGCTGCTGAAGGGAGGTTTGGGGCATATGTGGCAAATCCAGGCGGGTGGGCACAGAGCTGGCACTTTGCAGATTCATCGATGGTTAAATAGTTGGGGAGGAGGCAACACGGTTTCTGCAGAGGGATGTCATGGTTCAAAACACCATTGGAATGGTTTTAGTAGCATCAACGAGCGAGGGATGAAGGGGCTTTGGTCAGCACAGTCTGCCTGAACTTCCAAAATTGTACCTTTCTCAAGGCATTTAAAGGGAAAAAAAAAGAAAAGCTGCTGTGGGAAAAGGGCACCACGTGGACAAAGAGCTGTTTAAAACAGGGGAAAGGAAGAGCTAAAGGGATGAGGGTGTTTTGGTGGAGGGAAGTTGGATGCCTGGTATATTAAAAAAATAACTGGGACAAAGTAATGAATCAGGAAGGTGATGACATCCACTGATGAGGTTATTTGGTATAATAATAATAATATAATAAAGGCTAAGTGAAGAATTGCAGAAGGATGTTTTGAGGCAGAAGGGTAGCTGAAATTCAGTCAATCAATGTGGAGTTGCTTATGGGTAAACATCAGAAGATGAGCTCATGGTGGACTACTTTCCATCAGCAGCGAGACGTTCGGGTTGTGAAACACAGTCCTGCCGAAATTTCTGCTTGGGGCACAGCAGCAAACCAGGCTCAAGGAGAGGATGGGAGAGCAGAGATCAGCAGCAGGGCACCAACACTGCGTGCCACATCCGAGCATGGAGTTCTGCGAAGGAGTGTGAGGAAAGGGGAAGGCTCAGGGCAGGGAATAGGATCCCTCCTGTTCCCAGGACAGGGGAATTTTGCGAAGGTGGAACCACGTCTTTATTCTCAAAGAGAGATGAGTGACAGGAATACGAAGAATCATAGAATGGTTTAGGTTGGAAGGAACCTTTAAAGTTCATCTCAGTCCACCCCCCTGCCCTGGGCAGGGACACCTCCCACCACACCAGGTTGCTCCAAGCCCCCTCCAACCTGGCCTTGAACCCCTCCAGGGATGGGGCAGCCACAGCTTCTTGGGACAACCTGGGCCAGGTTCTCACCGCCCTCACACCAAAGAAGTTCTTCCCCACATCCCANCCCACCCACCCCAGCCCTGCTGGCCACGCTGCTGGGGATGCAGCCCAGGGTGCAGGGGGCTTCCTGGGCTGCCAGCACATGTTGCAGGGGTGTGTTGAGCTTCTCATCAATCAACAGCCCCAAGCCCTTCTCCTCATGGCTACTCTCCATCCAATCTCTGCCCAGCCTGGGTTTGTGCATGGGAATACCCTGACCCAGGTACAGGACCTTGCACTTGACCTGGTGGAACTTCATGTCCCTGTTGACGGCATCCCCTTTCCCCGCAGCGTGTC
>VZTM01000887.1:0-18813 GCA_013400555.1 Jacana jacana | reverse complement strand
GGCCCGGTGGCTCTCCGCCTACGCGGGCCGCCTCAGCCGGGTCCGCGGTTGCCCCCCGGCCGCCCCAGTCCCCTCAGCCCCCTCAGCCGGTCCCGGGGTGATTTCCCACCCTTCGCCGGCCACCTCAGCCGGGCCCGGTGTTTCCTGCCTTCGTGGCCCACCACAGCCAGGCCCGGGGTGGTCCCTGATACCTCAGCCGGGCCTGGTGTCGCCACCGGCCACCTCAGCCATCACGGCTGGGCCCGGGGTTGCCCCCTGCCACCTCAGCCGGGCCCGGTGTGCTTTCATGCCCTTTGCCAGCCACCTCAGCCACCACCGGCAGCCTCAGCTGGGTGCTGGGTGCCTCCCCGGCCACCTCAGTGCTGGTCCTGTGGGGCCATGCCTTGTCCCAGCTGGGCTGGCTCCACTGAGGTGGTCGCAGTGTGTGGAACGAAGCGGGCCCCTCTGAGTAGTGTGGCTGGGGCTGAGGGAGCTGTGGGGGATTTAACTCCTCAAGGGAGGAACTTGACAAGTGGGAGCCTTCTGCCCTGCTCCAGCTGGCTGGTCCTGGCAAAATGCTGGGTGGGGAGAGGTCTGGGGGAGGCAGAATCTCTGCTAAATCTATTATTTTCTTCCCACGTTTTGATGCAGACTGACTCCCGGGGAAGCAATGGGGCCTGTGACCGGACTGGGCGCCTCTACCTGTATCACTACAACGAGGAGCAGCCCTACATCCCGCTGACCGAAATCCAGAGGATTGACACTGCTGCCATCCTGGACATCAAATGGTAATGCTGGTCATTCCAGGCTTGAAGCTCACAGAGCCACGGTCTGCCCCGCTGGGGTCCTTTGTTTGGCTGTTGGTGTGGCAGCACCAGTAATATTTACTCAGTGGACTGTCCTTGGCTTCTTGGAGGGAAGTGTTCTCCAGTCTGCTCCAGTGAGCAGAGGCTGTGCTCATTTCTGTTACGTTCTTCTGCTTGTCAGTGACTATGGACCTCTTTTTTTATATAAATAATATTTATTAGACTTCCCTTATAGATAATCCCCTTTATGCTGGTTTGTGGGAGCTTGAGGAGCCTTAGATTTTCTTCATGAGATGTTTTTTTTTGTCAAGTACCTTCTCCTCGTGCATCCTGGACCAAAAGTTATGACTTTGCTTTCCTCCTAAAATACAAGATGGACATTCCAGACCTGTTTGACTTGATCTTTTAGGTGCCACGTTCCCGTTGCAGAACACCCCATGGTTGGCATTGCAAACTCGACCGGCGCAGTGGAGTTCTGCCACCTGACTGGGAGCGAGGTAGGTGGATCTGACACCACCAGCTGCTGGAACGGTGCTTAACCCAGGTTTAATACTCCCCTGGGTTTAGTAGCGGTGTTCAGAGACTTGTGGGAAAACTGTGTGGTTTCCAGGGTTTAGCTTTTTATGTGATTCTGTCTCCTGAGAAGTTCCTCATAAATCCCACAGGTTTGTTTATGGCACCAGAGGGACTGGCTGGGCAGAGCGTGGGAGATGAGAAGCATGAGGGGAGCAGGAGCAAACCCTGGGAACTGTCTCGTGAGAGTATGGATTAGCTAGTAAACACAGCAGGAGGTGCAAAACTGTTAAAAAGAGGGAAGAATTTTGTAAAGGGTGTCTTTTGGGTTGGTTCGTCCTATGGCTCCCCTCCCTGATCAAGAGTCCCTCCCCAGCTCTCCTGTAGCTCCCTTCAGGTACTGGAAGGGGCTCTAAGGTCTCCCTGGAGCCTTCTCTTCTCCAGGCTGAAGCCCCCAACTCTCTCAGCCTGCCCTCACAGCAGAGGGGCTCCAGCCCTGTGAGCATTTTAGTGCCCCTCCTGGACCCCTTCCAACAGGTCCGTGCCATTCCTGTGTTGTTGAGTGTGTTATTCCCCACTCCAGGTGGGGTCTCAGGACTAGGTGATTGTACATTGCTGTGAGACCTTTCATCTCTTCAGTGTGGGACCCTAAAGTGCTCTTGGGTCCCTGGAAAGCACCTGCAGTACCTGTGGTGTTATGGACCTTTTGCCTTCCCAGCCTTAACCCACCCCTTTTCTTTCCAGTAGAAGAACAGCTGCAGGTTGGAGCCGTGCTTCAGGGTTGATCTCGGTGCGCAGCGTCTGGCCTTGTCTTTAGACTGGTCTACAGGACGTGAGCAATGGTGAGGAGGGGAGGGAGACAAGGGACTGGTGTTGGAGGTCACTTTCAGGCATACATTGAGGACTTTGATGAATGAACCTTTGGTGGCTTTTTGTGAAGTGGCTTAGAGCTTCTTGACCCTGTCTTTCTCCCTGCACCTTCTCTAGAAGTTAGTATTTCCAGAGAAGGGTGACAAAGGAAGAAGAGCACACGCTCTGGCCACTGTAACAGAGACTAAACCAGCAACAAATGTGAGGTGGTGCTCTGGGGAATGGTGGTGGGTGAGCCAGGGACACGTCTTCTGTTGCCTTTGCTGAAAGGAGGGACCAGAACAGGATTCAGATGGACCTGTTGGTTCCAGCTCTGCTCTTAGAATGGCTGAAATTGTGCTTAAGTGCTGGTAATAATAGCACGTGTAGGAAGTTTAAAGGTGGGTTAGTGAGAAATGGGAGAGAACTGGTTTGAGAGCTCCTTCCTCTCGTGAATGCTCGTATGTTAGACAGCAGAAGCGGCATCACTGCGTGAGATGCCATGAATTAGCCCTACCTTGAAGGAGGTAGGGTATGTGTTTTCTGTAAGTTAAGTGCAAAACAGAGAGTGGTGCCTTCAGTGTGAGGCTGGAAACTGGGGGAATTGGGCAGTTGTGTGCTTACAGTCATAGAACCGTCCAGGTTAGAAGGGACCTTTAAGATCACAGAGTCCCACCATCAAGCTGACTCTGATAAAGCCCATCACTAACCCCTGTCTCTCAGCACTGTGTCTGCCCGGCTTTTCAATCCCTCCAGGGATGGTGCCTCAACCCCTGCCCTGGGCAGCCCAGTCCAAGGTTTAAGAACCTTTTTGGTGGAAACATTTTTCCTGATCTCTAATCTGAACAGCCCCTGGTGTAATTTAAGGCCCGTTCTTTGGGTGAAGAAATCAACCCCTGCTGGCTACCCCCTCCTTTCAGGGAGTTGTAGAGAGCCAGCAGGTCTCCCCTCAGCCTCCTCCAGGCTGAACACCCCCAGCTCCCTCAGCCTCTCCTCACAAGCCTTACTCTCCAGACCCCTCACCAGCTCCATTGTCCTTCTCTGGACCCACCCCAGCCCCTCACTGTCATTTTTTTTTTGTGGTGAGGGGCCCAAAACCAGACACAGATACAGCTTAATGCTGTAGGGCAAGTACTTAGTAGCTTTTGCTAATTAAAGCTGTTTCATGTCAGGGACTGTCAGAAAACCTGTGTGCTGTGAGCTGCAAAACCTGTGCTGGTGTTCCAAGAGCACGGTGTCCAGACACCACAACTGTCCTGTACCCTGGGAGGAGAGCAGGAGAGGTCAGGGTCTGCCAGCGCTTCAGATGGCTGTGACAGCAGGGGGATAAAATGTTTCATAGAGTCATTCAGGTTGGAAGAGCCCCTTGGGATCATCAAGTCCAACCATCAGCCCTACTCTACAAGTTCTCCCCTACACCAGACCCCTCAACACCACATCCAATCTACTCTGAAACACAGTCAGGGATGGGGACTCCACCACCTCCCTGGGCAGCTGATTCCACTGACTGACCACTCTCTCTGGGAAAAACTTTTTCCTAATGTCAAGCCTAATGGTTTCTTCAGACTCCAAAAGAAGGAAGAGAGTCCGAGAGCTCCTTGTCAGTCTGACTGGGAGGGGAAAAACCAGTCCCTCTTCCCATGGTCTGTGGATGTAATATCAAGCATGTGTGAAGTCGTCGTGCATCAAGGAGAAAGGCAGAGCCAAGGCTGGTTTTCTTTCTCTCTCACGAGCTGAGGGCTTTGTTCCCCCTGAGAGAAGGGAGTGGGGTCATTGGTGTAGGTGGTTTTAAGACGGGGATGGGTTGAAGCTGAGAACTGTATGAACTCACACTGTCCTGCTGGTTTCTCTCAGTGCTTACCTGAATCAAACCTCTATCAATTATGTTATGCCAGCTGTCTCTATTTCCCTGCTTTCTTTTTCTCACTCTAACGGTGTTTTAGGGCACAGGTTTCAGTAGTTTCTGTTGTCTCTGTGCTCCACTGCAGCGGGTGTCCTTTGAGAGTGATCAGCAGTGATTCAGAGGGGAAGCTGAATCTCTTCTCCATAGATGAATCCGCTCCTTCTGTGCATGTCCTGAACCAGTGGGAAGCTCACAAATTTGAGGCCTGGATCGCTGCTTTTAATTACTGGGACACCGATGTTGTGTATTCAGGTCTGTAAGGGCTGGGAGTATCCTCTGGGGGTGTTGGGGAAGGGTGCACCTTGTTTAGGGATGGGTGTTCCTTGGGATTTTACTTCCCTGGGATATGTATGCTGCTTGTATCGCATCTCATGAAAGAGCTGTGGTCTCTGCTACGGGCAAAAGGCTTCCTGGTTGTGGGAAGTGATTGGAGTTAATTAGGGGAAACTATGCCTTTTGAACTGCTGTCCTGGGTCGAGAGACATGGAGCTAACTGTTCTTCTACTGCTGGGGAAAACTGCACTTCTAGAAGACTCTAGTGTCTCTATTTGGGAAAATATTGACTTTATAGCCAGCCAGGCTCTGTGGGATTCAAGGTCGTAGTGTGTTTGGGCCTTGCCAGGTGCAGGGATGAGGAGGAGCAAGGCCCAGGCATTTGACCCGGGCTGGCCAGCAGGGTTATTTCATACCATGAACGTCACATTCAATACAAATTAGAAAAGTTTACTGGGTAGTTCTCCCTCCTCTGATGGTGGGGGGTCCAGAGAACTCCTTGCCCTGGTGCCAGACCCCTGGGGCCTTCCTGTCCTCCTGAAGCCGTTGAGCTCGTGGTGTCCCTGCTGGGGGTGCCCAGCTTCCTGCTGATAGAACTGGCTGAGTGTAATTCCTAGATAGAACAGCATCGGGATTGGTACCGGTTCTTCAGTATTATTGTGATTATTTAGGCTTGTTCTGTTAAATCTATTTCTATTTAAACCCTCGTGGTTCTTTGTGTTCCCTGATTCCCCTTTCTGGGTGGGAGGCGTCATCGGGTGATGGAGTAATAGATAGAACAATAAAGTGTTACAGGTTTTCTCAAGCCATAACAACTGTACCTTGACAAAAAAAGATGCTACTCTCTTGTGGTGTGTAGAAGAGAGCAGGAAGGTTCTGGAGTCCAGACTTTTTGTCTTCTAACTAAGTATTGTTTTTGCTCAGCAGAGTGAGGGTACTGTTAATGCAGGTCCCTTCTGTGGAGACAAGAGCTGTGAGGCTCAAACGAGGTTTGGTTTGTCCATTAGATGCTGTGAGATGCCAGGGCATAGAAGCATCAGCTCGGTGTTGCCCGTGTGATGTTGGGGCTAAGGGTGTTCTGTGTTCACGCAGGGGGCGATGACAGTTTGCTGAAGGGCTGGGACACCAGGTGCAGCCCCGAGACTCCTGTCTTCACCAGCAGGAGGTGAGTGTCTGCAGCTGGACCCACAGCTACTGCCCGTGAACACAGGGTGCTGCCCTGCCCCTCTGAGAGAGCAGCAGAGCCCTGTTCCTGCCTCCCCTGGGAACTGCAGACGGATGTTAGATTTATTCATTGGGAAAACTTCAGGTTGAAACTCTCTTCTCCGTGTCCTTCAGTGGGTTAAACCAGCTGCTCGTTCTGCATGTGAGGGTGGGGACAGCTTCTTTCTGTAAATTTGGATATCTTGTGATGGAATGGTTTTTTTTGGAAATACTTTATTCTCCTCTGGTCATTCATTTGAAGTAATCTCTCTCTTTCTGGTGGCACAGTCTTTTAGAATATGGTTAAAACAACATCCAGAGCTCTGCAGTGAAACTCTGCCTGTACCCTTAGAGTACCCCGGGGATTATTCCTATGGGAACATGAATGTTGGAGGGCAGTCTCCTGGGAATGGAGTTGTGCTGCAATCCTTACGGGCTCTGAACAGCCGTGTATGGTACAAGTGTTACTGGAAACTATTCGTGCTGAGAGTGTGTGTGAGGGGAAGGCTGTTGGATTGTGTAAGTGGAACTCTGCCTGTGTGGACGTAGATTTGAGTTCACTTTACTCTCCTTTCCTCAGACCTCTTGATGCAGCAACGTGAAGCCAAAATCTTTGACATTTGAGGAAGAATCAGTTTGTAAATTGTACGTTACTGTCTCTCCTCTCTTTTGCAGACACTCGATGGGTGTGTGCAGCATTCAGTGCAGTCCCCACCGGGAGAATCTTCTGGCTACTGGCAGGTAAATCCCTTCCAGCTGCTCTTCACTGGTGTGACCAGCCTCCTCTGGCATTTTGAACGTGCTGCTGCTGAAGAGGTGGTCTCCTCCGAAAGCCAGTGGGGTGAAGAGCATGCGGTGTAGACTAATTTTCTCTACTCGTTGCACTGAATCAGCTTTGCTGCTTGTGTGTTATCTGTGATGTGTCTCCAGCTATGATGAGCACGTGCTGTTGTGGGACACCAGGAACATGAAGCAGCCGCTGGCGGACACCCACGTGGAAGGGGGAGTTTGGAGGCTGAAATGGCACCCGAGCTGTGACTTTGTGCTGCTAGCAGCCTGCATGCAGAGCGGCTTCAAAATCCTGGACTGCCGTGGGAGCCTGGGTGAGTGTTCAGTGGGACAGAGCTGATCTCGTGCTGTTCCCCTTTCCCACCTCTGGGTTAATGGGGGAACCTCAGCTTGGAGTTTGCTGGAAAGATCTCCATGTTGGTAACAGCCATGGAGTTTCATAGAATAGAATCATAGAATCATTCAGGTTGGAAGAGACCCTTGGGATCATCAAGTCCAACCATCAGCCCTACTCTACAAGCTCTCCCCTACACCAGATCCCTCAACACCACATCCAATCTACTCTGAAACACAGTCAGGGATGGGGACTCCACCCCCTCCCTGGGCAGCTGATTCCACTGACTGACCACTCTCTCTGGGAAAAACTTTTTCCTCATGTCCAGCCTAACCCTACCCTGCTGCAGCTTGCAGCCATTCCCTCTTGTCCTGTCGCTCATTGCCCCTGAGAAGAGACCAGCACCAACCTCTCTCCAATGCCCTTTCAAGTAGTTGTAGAGAGTGATGAGGTCTCCCCTCAGCCTCCTCTTCCTCAAATTAAGCAATCTCAACTCCCTCAATCGATCCTCATAAGCCTTATTCTCCAGGCCTCTCACCAGCTCCGTGTCCCTCCTCTGCCCTCGCTCCAGCACCTCGATATCTCTCTTGTGCTGAGGTGCCCAGAACTGGACACCAGACTCAAGGTGTGGCCTCCCCAGTGCTGAGCACAGGGGGACAATCACCTCCCTACTGCTGCTGGTCACACTATTCTTTATGCAAGCCAGATGCCCTTGGCCTTCTTGGCCACCTGGGCACACTGCTAGCTCATGTTCAGCCTCCTGTTGACCAGCACCCCCAGGCCCTTTTCTGCCAGGCAGCTCCAGCCACACTGCCCCCAGCCTGTAGCGATGCGTGGGGCTGTTGTGGCCCAAGTGCAGGACCTTGAGTGTATTCTGGCTTCCCAGACCTGTCCTTGCTGTTGGCCTGACGGGTTGTGCAAAGGCACTGCCATTGTTCAGGTGTAAATCTCTTGTAACTCCTTCCTGTGGGAAGAAGGCCCATTTGGTTTGCCAGGGAGGCCTTACCTGGTGACACAACCTTTCCAGTCTGTGTCCATCGCAGAGAGGCACAGGGGTCCTTCCGAGTGTCAGGTGATGCTTTGCTGTCAGAGCAGTCACGGTGCTGCTGGTGAATTGGTTGTTGCCTCGAAAGGCCCTGCAGTCTGGTTAATCTAGAATAACCTGAATAAGCTCTCGGTGTGAATCAGAAGTTATTTACGTGATTAAAAGCTGTTTGCATCTACATTACAAATACAATCTTGCATAAAGTGGGTGCCTTCCTGGGTTTCTCCAGGCTTTGGGCAGAACCACAGCTTGCAAAATGAGGAGAACATTTCTGCTGTAGAGGGAGGGGAGGAACTTGATGTGGGTTTAATATCAGAGTAAGTATTTGACTCCGAAAGCTCATGGGAAGAGCACATCTGCAAATTATTAATTAGCAGAACCTGGTCTGGCGATCTCAGCGGCTGCACTGGTGGCTCAGTGAGGGATCACAGTGTGAGCTGTGTGTCTTTCTTAAGCTGTTTGGAATAACGAGGCTCTTAAACCTTGTGCACGTTAAAGCCACTTCTGTCTCCTTACTGAACCGGGGAAAACCAAGGGTAATGAGAGGTGGCTGAAAAATGGTGAGGAGAGGCAGCACCTTTTGTGTCTTAGAGAGCTTGTCTCTGCTTGTCTCTGCTGTGGGGAAGGGCCTGGGGCAGAAATCTTAGGAGGATCGATTGAGGGAGCTGGGACTGTTCAGTTTGAGGAAGAGGAGGCCGAGGGGAGACCTCATCCCTCTCTACAACTGCTTGAAAGGGCACTGGAGAGAGGTTGGTGCTGGTCTCTTCTCACAGGGAATTATCAATAGAAGGAGAGGGAATGGCTGTAAGCTGCAGCAGGGTAGGGTTAGGCTGGCCATGAGGCAAGAATTCTTCCCAGCAAGAGTGGTCAGAGCCTGGACTGGGCTGCCCAGGGAGGGGGTGGAGCCCCCATCCCTGACTGTGTTTCAGTGTGGATGAGCTGTGGTGTTGGGGGATCTGGTGTAGGGGAGAGCTTTGCAGAGTGGGGCTGATGGTTGGACTCGATGATCCCAAGGGTCTCTTCCAACCTGACTGATTCTTTGAAGGCAGCAACCAGTGAACTCTTCCCATAGGACGCTGCCAGGGCTGGAGTGGCTTTTGAGCCGTCTACAACAAAATGTTTCACAACCTGATTTCCACTAATTTCATTACTTTTTTTCTCTCTCTCTCTCTCTTTTTTGGTTGTTTGTTTGTTTGTTAGCGGAAAACATGGAGGAATGTATCATCCTCTCATCCTATGTCTTGCACAATTCCTTGGCTTACGGGGCTGACTGGTCAAGGCTGTGTCCCAGGGATCCCCTGACTGTGACGCAGGACTCCGCCGCTGCGTGCCGCTCGGTGGAGGAGCTTGTGGGGAGATCAGAGGAAGGAGAGGAGAGACTGAATTTGCAGGTCCAAAACCTGAAGATCATTTACGAGTCTCCTACGGCTACTTTTGATGTAGTGCTGGATGAGGAGAGTGAAGGCCCTGCCTTGCTGCCCAAAGCAGAGGGGGGTCCTAAGCAGTTGGGGGCTGCTGCCCCGGTTAGGGGTGCTGGGTTAAAGGGGAGTTTGGGTTCATCCAGGGGCCCTGAGCAAGGGGGAGAGCCTGAGTCACCCAGCGGTTCTGAGTCGGGCACCTGGGGACCCAGCAGGATGGGCCTGGAGAGAAGTGGTGATTCGGCCAGGTCTCTAGACAGCCCCAAGGAGACGAGCATTGTCGCAACTTGTTCTTTCTATGACAACATCCTCCATGTCTGGAAGTGGGAGATGAGCATGGCGAGCCCTTCGGGGACGTCGGGTACCACATCTCCATCCGACAGAGCAGCCGAGAGCGTCCACTGACCCATCCCGGGGGAGAGGGGCAGGGTCCTGTACAGAGAGCGATGGCAGAACTTATGCCCTCTCTGATTTCTGCTGGGCTTTGCCAGTTTTACCGCTGAGTCCTATAAGGCTGATACTGATGGAATTACTGGTGGTTTGTTTTTGGCACTGAGCAAAAGCCTTTGCTTTGAAGAGTGTGGTCAAGCACAGACACCTTTCTTTAGTTTTCCCTTAATGTACCAGCTCAAAGTAGGAGAGCCTTCCTCCAGAGGCTGCTGTTTGTGCCCTGTAGGTGAATCCCTGCAAGGCTGGTTTGCCTGTGTACGATGGATCTGTTGAGCCTCTTCTCCTTCCATCACAAACCAACCTTGGCTGCGCTGCTACGTGCAGACACAGGATGTGATCCGAGTCTTCCTGGATGTCTCGGGAGAGCCTGTGAGTAGAGGCTTCAACTGGTGTGTACCTTGAGAAGGCGCTCAGAGCTGATGCAGGTCCAAACAGTGCAACGTGCTGACAAGGGAGGGTTGGTAGAGAGAGGTCCTTTTTCGGAATGAAATCCAGGCTGACCAGTGTGACTGACAGCAGGTCTGAGCAGGGCCTTTCTAGGGGAGGTTCTGGTCTATTTGCACAGTCTGATTTTTATATCGGACTCATCACCTGGTTGGGATCTGGCTTTATCGCTCTCCAAGCAGGGCACGGCCTGGTGTAGTGTAAATGGTGCCTCGGTGCCAGCGTTAACCCTCCCACAGCCTCTGGGTAGCAAACTCGTGTACATTCAGCTCCAAAGCCAAGGTCTTTCTGTTTTGTAAAGCTGAACAGCTTTAAGATCCAAAAAAGTCTACGCAGTGTTTCCTGACAGTTTCAAAGTTCAAAATACTAAGTACAGAAACCAAAATCTCTCCAGCATTGCCCTAACTACCTCCAGGAATGGCTGCGGAATTTCTCATGGTTGCTCCATTAGCTTTCTTTTTTTTCCACTGTGAAGTATCAGCAAAACACAGTTTCTGGAAGACTTTCTCTATTATCTTCCTAGAAACAGAGGAACAGCTTAAACTGGGGAAGAAACGTTTAGGTCTCCTGGTTTCTCTCTGTGAGTCCTAAGGAACTGGTTGCCTGGAGGGAAAGAAACACCAGCATCAGGTCTGTCTGTAACAGTGCTGTGTCTGAGGGCAGGTACAGCAGAGGGGGATTCTGCTGCTTCAAAACTCCTTTTTCGAGGGTGAATGTGTATTTTAGAAGACCTTCTTGAGCACTGCTACAGGAAGGTTCATGTTAGTATTGTGAACAAGAGCTTTTGTTTAAAAAAAAACAAAACCAAACCAAAACCAACAAACCAAAACACCCTATTTTTGGATGTTTCTAAAATAAAATCAATATAAGTGGCTTATTTTTCTTTGTTGTTTTGATTTTTAAAAAGCTCTGGACAGTCAGTCCTCGTGAGGACCTTCTG
Organism: Jacana jacana; assembly: GCA_013400555.1. Taxonomy (NCBI): domain Eukaryota; kingdom Metazoa; phylum Chordata; class Aves; order Charadriiformes; family Jacanidae; genus Jacana; species Jacana jacana. The sequence continues at coordinate 7,867 of VZTM01000887.1, read as the reverse complement.
CCTCGTCCCGTGGTGGCTGAGTCTCTCTGAGGGCGTTTGGTGGCCTTGAATGTTCTTTGGGAGTCAGAGTAGACAATCCCATTCCCTCAGGCCTGCTGAGAACACCGAGGGGGGGTCCTGTGGCCACAAGGCTTTTGTCTGTGCCTCTGTCTTTAAAGGCTGTCATTGGCTCTTTTATTGCTGTGAGAGATGAAAAGGCAACAGTCTGAGGTTACTGAGGCTCGGGTGGTGTCACAGCCGGCGTCTCCTTCGAGACCAAGCTGTAGTAGGGTCCAAGGGCATGGGACCTCTTGCTCTCCAGCCTCGGGTTCAGCTCTCCCCCTCCTGAAGGGCTGGCCCTTCTGGGAAGTGTGGGGTGGGACCTAAAAAAGTGCTCCCTCTGAAAGGAAGGGGCAAAGCACCACTGAGCTGAAGGCAGAAAACAACCACTTCTGGGGAGCTGTTACTCTGATGAGCAGGTTGGGTTAAACTCAGTAGAAAAGCTGCCCTTTCCCTCAGGCCGATTCCTGAACCCTCTGTGTGTGCTGACACCTCCTCCTCCCAGTGCAGTTCTCCGGGGGCTGCAGCATCCCCTCCCTGACAGCACAGCCCTGGCCAGCCCTGAAGATAGGTATTTATTTGAAACAACCTGAACGTAGGTATTTCTTATAAACAACACTTTAAGGGCTCATCCACCAGTTTTCATTACAGGCTGGCATCTCACAGCACACACACAGTAACCATGCTTCCTTGCTCCAAAAGTGAACGTTTTCACAGAGTATCAGGGATTGGAAGGGACCTTGAAAGATCATCTGCTGGAGCAGGAACACCTGGAGCAGGTCTAACACCTCAGCTTTGCAGTACTTGGGAAAAACTTCCCGGAAAGTCAAATCCCTGAGTACCTCTTGAGGGGGACACACCACTGTCACACAGTTCAAAGAGTAATTTTCTCAAAAAACTCCAGCACGTGTCAGAGAACACGCTGTTACCAAAGTCAGGTGGAATTTAGTAGTTTCTACTTGAAGCCCTTGCACAGGAGTGTCTACCCAAGCCTCGCTTGTATCTATTTAATTAGATGAACTGCAAGACACTGCTCTTGTAGGAATGTGTCAAAAAATAACAATTATTGAGATAATTTTAGAATGTACATAGTTATCTTGTAACTGCAAGCAGCTGCGCTAAGGATCAGGCATTAAATGTATCTATTAGTTGTATCTTGATTTACTCTAAAGAGTAGCTCTGCAGAGGGACTTGGATAGACTGGATAGATGGGCATGGGCTTCAGTGAGGCCAAGTGCCAGGTCCTGCCCTTGGGCCACACCAACCCCATGGATGGCTACAGGCTTGGGGCAGTGTGGCTGGAGCTGCCTGGCAGAAAAGGACCTGGGGGTGCTGGGTGACAAGGGGCTGAACATGAGCCAGCAGTGTGCCCAGGTGGCCAAGAAGGCCAAGGGCATCCTGGCTTGCATAAAGAATANTCAGAGTAGATGAGATGTGGTGTTGAGGGATCTGGTGTAGGGGAGAACTTGTAGAGTGGGGCTGATGGTTGGACTTGATAATCCTAAGGGCCTCTTCCAACCTAAACAATTCTACAATTCTATGATTCCAAAAGAAAGAGTAACTTTAAGGCTTGAGAAAGTTTGGAAAAATGGTAGTTGGTCAATGTGGTCTCCAGTTCTGGTGTCCAGAATGGTGGCATTCAAAATAGTGTCCAGTTCTGGGCTCCTGGTTCAGGAAGGACAAGGAACTGCTGGAGAGGGTACAGCGGAGGACCACAAGGATGATGAGGAGTCTGGAGCATCTCTCTGATGAGGAAAAGCTGAGGGACTTGGGTCTGTTTAGTCTGGAGAAGAGAAGGCTGAGGGGGGATCTGATCAATGCCTATAAATGCTTCAAGGGGGGTGTCAGGAGGATGGGGCCAGGCTGATTTCAGTGGTGCCCAGGACAGGCCGAGGGATGGGCACAAACTGGAACATGGGAAGTTTCATCTCAACATGAGGAGGAACTTCTTTGCTGTGAGGGTGGCAGAGCCTGCCTAGAGAGGTGGTAGAGTCTCCTTCTCTGGAGACATTCCAACCCCACCTGGACATGGTCCTGTGGGACCTGCTCAGGCAGGGGGTTGGACTGGGTGATCTCCAGAGGTCCCTTCCAACCCCATGTCATTGTGTGATTCCACAGAATGGTATGGGGTTTAGGGTGCAGCCTTGGTTTGGCCTGTTGGGGGGGGGGCTCCCTCCTGGGTTGGTGGAATATGAGGTTGGGGCTGGTTCCCCCTGTCAGGGTGAGCCAGGCAGTGCTCCTGCACTGGGGCTGGTGTGCAGCCACTGGCAATCCACAGCTGGAAACATCAGGCTCTCCCAAGGAGATTGGACGTGCCCTCTCTTCTTCCCAGAAACCAGAAAACCCATCCCAGAAGGAATGATGTTTCAGCAGCCTGGAAAGAAACTGCCTCCTGCTAATTGTCAGGTCAATCAGCTCTTGCCTGGACACCCGTGCACTCACACACGCACAACTACATGCACAGCACAAGGCACAAATACCACTCCTTAGCCAGCGACGGGAATTAAACCCCCCATTTCCCCGCAGCATTTTAAATCAGAGATTGCAGAAAGACAAAGGAGGAGGGTTTGTATTTAATAGCCAGAAGCTGTCCCGCGTTTGCGGGTGCCGGTTGTGTCCCACAGGACGCAGTGCTCCTCCCAGCGCACCGCGGCAGTCCCGGGAGCCCCGCTGCTCACTCCCTACCGCACGTAGTTCTTGGGGAAGAGCTGGAAGAGCTTGCCCTCCTGCGTCGGCTCGAAACCGTATTTCTCCAGGTTGTTGGGGTCAAAAGAGCCTTCCTTCACGTCCTTCTCGATAAGGGGAGCCACCACCTCGGTGAAGAGCTGCTTAGCCGTCATGGGCGGCTCGGAACCCGGGGGGGCGCGGTACGAGACGTAGGGCTTGAGCTTGAAGCCTTCCAAGTCGGGGACGATGAACTGCGGCACCATCTGCTCGATGCGGATGAACTTCCTGTTGGAGGTGAGCACGCCTAGACGTTTGGCGCCCCGGCCCTTGTTGTAGGTCCGCGGGCCACGCTTGCTGGTGAAGGGGGACATGCGGTCGGCGCCCCGCACTAGCCCGCGGGCCAGCTCGGTCAGCAGCCCCATGGCCTGGCACCCACGGCCTCCCCAGGCCGCGCCAACGCCGCTCCCCTCACCTCAGGATCCTCCCGCCCTCCACACACACACCCCAACACCGCCCGCTNGGAGGGGTCTCCCCGCCGCGACCTCCGCCCCCGGGCGCGGGGGTGACCTTTGACCCGGGTGGCTCCCGGTGCAGCGCCAGGCCCGAGGAGCGGTGAGAGAGGGCGGGCGTGACTGGTGGGAGGCTGTAACGGGGAGGATCCCAGGACTTGGCCGCGGTGACCGGGGGGGGGTGTAGGGCTGCAGCCGCGCTTAGGAGCGAGGTCCTGCCCCCCGCTTCCCGGTGCCTTCGGCAGCTCCCGGTCCCGGTAGCGCCGCCAGAGCCCGAGCCTTGCCAGGGTTTGTCGGTCAGCGCAGAGCGCAGGGACGATGAGTGGCCAGTGAGGTGGTTCCCCGGGGCCGTGACCCTTTAGCCGGGCCGGTGGACGCGGTGGGTGGGCTCCGGTGCTTTGGGGCAGGGGGTGCCGCATCTCCTGACGCCTCCTGCTCTTCCTTTCTTGGCGTGTCAGCTCCTGCCCGAGCCCCGGAGATGGAGGAGGACGGGAACAGCACCAGCCTGGAGGTACGAGGCGCTTTCTGCCACTTTTAGAGATATTTGTTTCCCCGTTTGTGTGTCCCAAAGCGGGGCGGCCTGGCGTAAGCTCCACAGGGCTGGTTTGCCTCGCAGGAGTAAGGCCTCTCCTAGCGCTGGGGAAAGCTGCACTTTTAGATGGCTCTAGTGTCTGAATTTGTCAAAATATTTACTTTCTCACCAGCTCTGGGGTGTGGGATTCAAGGTCTCTGTGGTGTGGGATTCAAGGTCTCTGTGGTCTGGGTTTCAAGGTCTCTGGGGTGTGGGATTCAAGGTCTCTGTGTTTTTGAGCTCCCCAGGTGCGGGGATGAGGAGGGGCGGGACCCGGGCACAAACTGCCAACAGGGTTATTTCATCCCAAGAATGACACATTCCATATAAATTAGGAAGTTTGCTGAGGAGTTCTGTTTCCTGAGAACTCTGCCCCAGATCCGGTGCTGGAGCCCTGAGCCCTTCCCTCCGTCTCGACCCCACACGGTCTGTGAGTGTAGGGCTTCCTGCTGATAGAATGGGCAGGGTATAATCCTTGTATATTTTATAGTGCTATCAGGGTGAATATTTGTTCTTTAGTATTCTTAATGTTAATTATCTAGTCTTATTCCATTAAGTCTATTTCCACTCTTGGGTTTCCTTGTTTTTCCTGATTCCCCTTCCCAGGTGGGGAAGGCTCATGGGGTGAGAGAAGGACTGTCTTAACAAGGATAAATCGCGGTGGCTTCTTCAAACCGTATCACATACCTAATTTGATAACATTTGGGTAATGTCTTTAGGTGCTTTTACTTGGAAAGAACCTTTCCTGATCAGAGTTTTAGCCTTTGGGCTAAAGAGCTTTGGGGAGGTTTTTTGTCCATAGTCAGATGTGGGTGTGTGTGGACCCGTGTGCCCGGGAGCTGGGGGGGCTCTCGTGTTTGGGGTGACCCAAATTTCAAGGCCTTGCTTTTGGTGCTGCAGAGTGTTCCCCATCCCTCCCCGAAAGGGGAATGTCTCCCTGTTGCCTTGGGAGTTGGTGGAGTTGTTAAACTCTCAGCAGAGCTGCTTGTTCTGCACTGGGGGCTCCGGGTGAGTGTGTGCTTTATTTATCTAGCTGCATATTTTTGTCAGTTACTGTTAATTCTCATTTTCTTAATGAATTATCAACATAGCTGGAAGAAGGGGACAGATGCTCTTTAATAGATGCTCCTAGTGTGTCATTGCTCCATTTCCTGATGGAGTGAGTGGCTTTTCAGGGTTGTGGCACACGTATTTTGTGTCTGGGAACTGTTTGGGGCTGCATAAGGCGCCTGTGACATCCCCAACTGTTGGTGCTGGCTGTCACCCTGCAAAGGTGACTGGAGGGTCCCGCAGGGCTGGTGACTTCATGTGGCCTCAGACATCTCCCAGAAGCAATCACGTAACAATAACTGCTTACATCTCTCCAGTTTTTTCCCAAGGATTGTCAGTGCTTGGGAATTTAATGTTTGTGAATTTAATGGGGTTTGTGAGAAACCTTGCGAGAACCTCTCAGTTTTTCTTGGAGATCCTTCTCTGGAGACCTTCAAGTCCTGCCTGGATGCAGCCCTGAGTGCTGTGCTCTGGGCAACCCTGCTTTAGCAGGGGAGTTGGGCTGGTGGGTCCCTGGAGGTCCCTGCCAGCTCTGACAACTCCCTGATTCCGTGATCTGCATTTCCTCTTTCCCTTGCTGGTTTCCTGTACTGAGGTGTGAGGCTTGTTCTGTGCTCGTGTCTTAGCCTTTGGCTCTTGAATTTGGTTCTTCTGCTCGTGTAGCAGCGATGTGAGTGGCAGTTGGCAACTCCTGTTTTGGATGTTATTTGAGATCCCACAGGCCTGGACAGGAGCAGAACTGTGCCTGTCCTGGACATTTTCAAGGGGAAGTAAATTGAGTGCCCACAATAGACATATACCCACCACCGTCTCTGTTTTGCCGGAATGTGTTGTACTTGTTTCTAACAACTTTTCAACTTTTCAAAAAAGTTCTGATGACTTTGTGCTACGACCCCGCTGCCCATAGTCTGGCAATATTAGTGACAGAACTAGTTTGACTAATGCCAGGAGGATAAACTGTCAATAGGCTGTGTTAAACCAGCCTAAGGAGACAAAAGGCGGACAGTGATGTGCTTGTGTGGACTGGTCAGGCAGGAGTTTTACTTGTGCTGTAAAACTGGAATGAATTTCTTGGGAGAAACTAGTTTGGTGACTCTCAGCATGAACTTTGTTTTTCTCTTGGTGGCAAAGCTAAAAAAGTCATCCAGGTCTGGAACTGAGGGCAGAAACTGGGACCAGAACTGTGTGTAGTACTTGGATCTTACAAATACTTGACTTCTCAGACTTACAGGGGGATGTAGCTGTCCTTGTACTCATTTTTTTTTCCCCCCTATTTGCTCCTAATATTTAGTTTGCTTTTTTCCCCCATTCTGGTAAGTTTTGAGTCTCGCTCTCTCTTTGTGAGACTACTTTAACCACCAGTTTTTTTTTTTCCTGAATGCCACCAGTGGGCTCAGGCCCCAGGACTCCCCAGTTGAGGTTTAAGCTTTTTCCCATCTGCATAACTGTCTTTTTATAATTAATTCATTCTGTCGTTTTGTCACTTATTTTCTCAGTCCTATAAAGTCCTTTATGTTCAGTTCTTGTCCTTTGTTGCTCCCTATAACATTGAGTCATCAAAAAGGTTATCACCTCGCTGTTTGACCCCAGTTTATGAGTAGGTGTGTTAGAAGGGGGGTGGTCAGTAGGTGGAGAGAGGTTCTCCTCCCCCTCTCCTCTGCCCTGGTGAGACCCCATCTGGAGTATTGTGTCCAGTTCTGGGCCCCTCAGTTCCAGAAGGACAGGGAACTGCTGGAGAGAGTCCAGGGCAGGGCTACCAAGATGATGGAGGGAGTGGAGCATCTCCCATAGGAGGAAAGGCTGAGGGAGCTGGGTCTCTTGAGCTTGGAGAAGAGGAGACTGAGGGGTGACCTCATTAGTGTTTATAAATCTGTAAAGGGTGAGTGTCAGGAGGATGGAGCCAGGCTCTTCTCAGTGACATCCAGTGACAGGACAAGGGGTAATGGGTGCAAGCTGGAACAGAGGAGGTTCCACTTCAATATGAGGAGGAACTTCTTCAGGGTGAGGGAACACTGGCAGGGGCTGCCCAGGGAGGGTGTGGAGTCTCCTCTGGAGACATTCTAAACCCGCCTGGAGGTGTTTCTGAGTGATCTGCTCTGGGTGTTCCTGCTCTGGCAGGGGCATTGGACTGGAGGAGCTTTCAAGGTTCCTTCCAATCCCTGATACTCTGTGATTCTGTGTTGAACTGACACCAGTGAACACCAACACTGACCTCTCTCCAGTGTCTTGTGTTTGCAGAGTGGGCTGTACTTGAAAGACGGGCCTTGGAGAATACAACCGTGTTGAGCTGCGTGTGCCAGACCAACCAGGAGGGGAGATGTTTTTACAGAGCTTTTTTGCCACTTGTGGGAAACTAATCTCTCCTTCTGTTTGCTTCCAGGCTGCGCCACCAGCAGGAGGAACTCAAATTCTTCAGTTCATAGAGGACAGGATACAGACCACTATGGTAACGCTCAGAGGGTGAACGGCTGCCTGTGCGTCCCTGGTGTGGAGCTTCGCCGAAGTTCTAGGAATGCTGCGAAGTCACAGTCTGAGTGTTTGTGTTGTCGCTGTGCCTGAGGCAGGAAGGGATTCCTGTTGTTTCGAGCTGTGTACACGGAGTTGATCAGCTCGTGGATCTTTGAGGGGAAAAGGCTGAAAATTTTGCTTTAGAGTGAGACGCTGGTGTCGTTTGAACTTAGTGCCTGTGTGATGTTTTAATTAAAAACTCGCTGTTTATGAATGTCTTTGACTTACAGACACCTTACTGAGCTACGTGTTTTTCAGCCCTCCAAAAAGTACATAATAACTTCCAACTTTGAAAGTTACTAACTGATCCCCTCTCGCCTCCTCTCGCAGCTGACAGGGATGGCCATTGGAGCTGCGGTTGCCTTACTGCTGATAGCCATTGTGGTGTTTGTTGTTTACAGAAGAGTGAAACGGGCGAGTAAGTACTCAATAACTACATATTTTAAAAGCAGTTTTCTATGCCAATTGGTAATAATTTCCTACCATGAGAGACAGTCCCGCATAGGGCTACGAAGGTGATGGA
>VZTM01000886.1:8705-22386 GCA_013400555.1 Jacana jacana | reverse complement strand
ATAAAATAAAATAAAATAAAAGTGTCTATTAAAACGTTCTGGTCTGAAATAGATTGCTTAGAAGGTATTGGACATGACAGTGGTGTTAATCTATGGCTCACAGATGCCTGCCAACTGCCAAATTACTGCTGATATACCGTAAGTTAATAAATAATTTACATGATGTTAATAGATCCAAAATCTTAAGTTCCTGTTGTAGAACTATACTCTGCCAAGTCATCCAGACTTAGTAATGAAAAAAAAAACCCAAAAATGATATTGAGTTAAAGTGCTTTATGATGTTTACTCAGAGTGCCCTTGGACTATTCATCCTAAGCACTTGGTTCTCAGTAAAAACTGTAAATCTAAATTCCACAGTCATTTAACAGGCAAACGTTTTTTATTTATTAATAACAAACTTTCTCCCAAATAATTACCCATACTTCCTAATCATAGCTGCAAAATATATTTGAAATTCCACTCTTATTACTGCATGTATGAGGAAGAAAGCAGCTGGCTTGAGTCTTTGATTCCATTTCCCTTTGTAACTATTATTTACACAGCTGAATATGCATTGTTAGCACAAAGAACCAAGTTTTAATACAACCTCCTTTTCTTTCTTCCACCCTCTGTTGCCCTCCCATGGTATATTGGTTTGAGGCTAAAATGTTTGGTTCTCTAAATATTCAAAGTCAATTAAGAGTCAATCATAGTCTTCCTTCAAAAGAAGGCAGCTTTGAACCAATGTCAGAATAGCAAAATTAGGAATATGTTTAACTAGACGATGTGTATAGTTAAAATTCAGAGTAAGAGCTCTGCTGAAACATGATTCTATGACAAAAAGGAGACTTCTATGCAGCTTCTGTTCCAGCTTCCCTCTCATTTACAGAAAGGTGCACTTTTGTCTCGAGGTGTAAAATATAGATTGGTCTCTAGTTCGACACTAATGTTAAGACAAGAAAACATAACAATGCAGCTTAATTCAACATTTTAAATTTAACCAGTGGCTGGCAACAGGTAAGGAAATACCATTTTTCATTACAAAATTATTAATGCAATTTTGAATTTATTTTTAACATAAACAGATAAAGATGAGCAGTAAAAACTTATAATGTTATTTTTTTTCTCCATCACTACTATAGAAATGTTTTAAAATAAGTATTTGTAAAGAAGATGAAATAAATTAGCACTCAACACCTAAATAGCTTATGCTGAATTTGATTACCCAAACTCACTAGGCTCTAGAACTAGGTTACTAATGTATAATTACATACTGTCTGTGGGGATTAAAACCATATTAATATAATTTCAAGCTATATAGTTTGCTGCTAGAAAAAAAAAATAAAAATCAGGAGTTATAAAAAAACACCAACCAAACATGGTCTAATGGACTGCACAAATGACTGCCTTTTAGCCCCAGCTTATCTCATAAATCATAGATCTTTGCTTCTTTCCTCTAGCCACATTCCAATTCACTTTGCTATTCCTCCCATAACCTCAAGAGACTTTCTTTTCAAAAGGGCTTTTATCTGTCATGCCATGTAAAACGTGCTTTAAAAGTCTAAACAAAATAATGTCAACTACACCCCTTTGTCACTTTGCTCTATTATCCTCAGAAAAGTCAAATATATTTGTTAAACTAGACTCGCTGTCCCTGAATTCTTACTGATCTGGAATTTAATGACATTTTGTCCCTCAAAATTTCTTTCTTAATGTACAAACTACACTTCAGTTAGCTTCAAAATATTCATTCCTACAAAAGGAAGGGGTGTTTTAAGTCACTGAATACTAAATTAATTTATTCCAGAAATGACTAACATGAGCAAATCTAGAGCACAAGAAATAGTAGGCCAGTTCTCATCATTGTCTCTCTTAATGCCTCTTAAGATTTCTGGTGTTGCACATATCTTTGCCATGCTACAATAACACCCAAATTGAAACAGAGTAATTGCAATTATGAACTGAACACTGAATTATAAATGAAAGAAAAGCAAATCTGAGGGGAAAAAAAACATTAAAGCCACAAGAGAAAAATAATGGTCACTCAGTTGATGTCTGTATCTCCTTCTTTTAGAGAGTTTGGATAATGGCAACATCTTCAAAATCATCAAGGAGAAGCCCTATATCCACAAATTTCAAGACAAAGTGTATCATTTCCAGAATTATTATGTCATCAATAGGTCAAGAGTTTTCATTATGGGGTACATGCATTTCATTTTAGATTATTATATTGGGTTTGCGTAACATGGTAAGTGGTTGTGGGGGCTTACAAAGGTGGCTTCTGTGGGAACCTGCTAGCAGCCTCCCCTGTTGAGCCAATGCCAGCCAGCTCCAAGACAGACCAGCCACTGGCCAAGGCTGAGCCCATCAACAATGCTGGTAGCATATATGGGATAACTTATTTGATATGAGGAAAAAGTTACTGTGCAACAGCAACTGAAGCCACAGAGAGGAGTAAGAATGTGTGGGGCAAAAAAAAACCCCAAAACAACCCAGCTCTGCAGACACCAAGGGCACTGAAGAAGGATGGGGAGGAAGTGCTCCAGGCGCTGGACCAGAGATTCCCCTGCAGCCTGTGGTGAAGCCCATGGTGAGGCAGGCTGTCCCTGTGCAGCCTATGGAGGTCCACAGTGCAGCATGTCCATGGAGGACATCAGGCTGGAGCAGGTGGATGCCCAAAAGAGGCTGTGACCTTGAGGGAAGCCTGCACTGAAGCAGGCTTCCTGGCAGGATGTGTGGACCCATGGAGAGAGGATCTGATGCTGGAGTGGGTTTGCTGGCAGAACTTGTGACCCCATGGGGGAACCCATGTGGGAGCAATCTGTTCCTGAAGGAAGAGAAGATCCACTGTGAAGAAGGAGTCTTTCAGGCTTCATCTGACCTGTATTTTTAGGAAAATTACTTCTGCAAGGAGAAAAGGTTTTCTGCAGGAAAACAAAACAAAATAAAACAAAACAAAACAAAAACTTTACATAGGAAAAAGATGGAGAAGGATATTTTAGATGACTGACTCCAACCTGAAAGCTAACTAATGCAATCCAGCTGGACATCAAGAAGTGAGAATGGTGCCTTTATGCACTAGGCATCTATGTGTTTAAATATAACACTAACCCTCAGAATTTATTGAAACCTCACAATCAATTGTTTGATAAATCCATTTATCCATTTCCCTGAAATTTGTACATCTTGGGAGAGTTGGAATACTAAGGAATACACTTGTAAATTATTACTTGTAAAAGAAATCCCAGAGAGAGACACAGTGGATCAGTGCGAGCTTTATATATTACAAATCAGTGTTTGCAGGCTGATGAGCTCTAATGTTTGGACATTCTTCTTAAAAGTTAAAATTAATGATTAGATATGTAAAAATATGTAAGGCTTAGAAAGAAAAGATGCTTCAACTCTAAACCCCTGGAGTGTTTCAGTTTTTGACTATTATAGTAAGGAATGCCTTTAATAATTTGACACATGTAATCATAGGAAGGGAGGTGTATCCCATATTGCATCGTTTCCAGAGTATGAGCATTCAGTCTTCGTGGTTTAAGGCTTGTAGGTGTGCCAGCTATATGATGGGTGAATGAATGTAAACTAGATCCCAAGGAGCCAAAGGAGCTCCAAAACATCTAAGAGAGTGCTTGAAGAAACCAAACCTGAGCAGTTCAGTTCCACTCGTTTGACATTTTTCCTTTTTTCCCATCGAGTGAGAATTTCTTGCTTAGTATTCAGCATGTAATTAAATTAATTTGAACTTATTTTTACACTTTTGCATGCCCTTTCATACAACTCTATTGTTTCTTTTCAGGCAGCCACACTCCCCTCATTCATGTATACTGGCATTGCAGTTATCCAATTTATAACTTATGTTAATTGCTGAGAAAATATGGATTAAAGGTGACATTGTGTGTCAAAAAGACTTTGTTTAGACATCAAGACTAATTGGAATTCAATACTGAATTTCTCTGCTTACTTTTATAAAATGACAACATAACAACATAATTTACCTGTTTGGGTTTTTTTGGTTTTGTGTTTGTTTTTTTTCCCTGTGAGAAACCATAGAGTACTTTTTAGGGCTTCCTAAAGTAGTTCACCTGATCATAGCTGGGGAAAATCTATAAAAGGGGGGATACAAATTGTCAAAGTGAATCAATTGGACAGGAGATATGATTAGAACCAACTTTGTCTCAGGTAAAAACAGTGTAAAATGGAGAAAAATAAACAAAACTTTTCCAGATTGGAAAATCAATATTGGTTTGGGTGATTTTCATAGAATGTCTAGACCAGATTTGGGAATAAAGACAATGGGGAGGCAATAGAAGGTCATTCTTCAACCCAAATATCACTGGGAAGTAATGTTTATGTGTTATTTGTAGCATTTACTGCTTGTTCTTGAGTAAGTTACACTATTCTTGAAAGCCAGTAATGAACAACCATATAGTTTAAGCAGAAAACCATCAACTGGATGGTGACTATTTGCAGAGAGTTCATAATTTTTGACAGATCAAGAATTATTTCCTTAAAAAGACTGACAGCGATACTTTTGGTTGTTCTGAATTTGCAGTCTGCTTTCAGACAGTTTGGGATAATAGGAATCAATTACTTACATATTTCTTTTTAGGGTATATAGTTTGTTGAGTCCTTGTTTTCTTGAGATTGACCTTAAACGGTGAAATTCCTGCCTCCCACTGTGACTTACCAGTTTGGCATTACTGTCCTCCAGTGCCCAGCACAGCCAGCTGACTTTGCTCTGACTGGTGTGTCTAAATGCCTTGGTCTAGCCAAGACCCTAAATACTAGCAATGGAACAGGGTGGATCTGAAGTGGATTTTGATACAAGCATGGACTTAGACCTGGTATGAAAAGCACAGCTTTGCTGTAGCCTTAAATTCCATGTTCATTAAGTCCTGTGTATTGTAAACTATAAAATATCATCAAATCCTTAGGAAAACCACTAAAAGAAAAAAATAAAATAAATCTACACTGCATGTACATATAGTACATATGCATAGAGAGGCACAGCCTTAGTCACATTGCTACTGATGCTCTTCCATGAACAAACCTACCCACTATCATCATACCTGGAAATTTTTTTATATAACCCTTGTTTGGCAGTAGCTGTAAGGAAGCTGAACATCGCAATTTTGGGAGAGTTGTTGTAGCCCCCATGCCACAGGACACTGGAAAGAGGGCACACGTGCTCAGTGCTTTGCTCAGGGCTGACATCTCGGTACACATGACCCGAGTCTCTGGCATCAGTTAAGCTGATGACCTCAAGCAGGATTGTGTTACTGTGTTCTCAGTCATGTCTCCCCTTAACAGAAATAGCCGTTTTGTTTTGCCTTACTTTGGTGGAAATTTCTACACAGATCAAAGTATGTAAGTAGCTTGAACACATCTACTATTGGAACATGCAACTTTTAAGCAGAGCAGTAAAAGATATCAAATAATTGTGTTTAGTCTTGAAAAGTGACAGTTACAGAGATGCCAGCTGCTTTGCACCAATCTCCAGATCAGTTTCTGTCGTTTTACAGAACAGAGCTGACATCTGAAAGATATGTTCGTGGCACAACAATCTCTGCAGAGTTGCACTGAAATCCTTTGTGTCATCACAATGTCATGAAAGGCAATGCTAATGAGTGCTTTGGGTACTTTTTCCACCCTGTGTTGTAGTTCCAGGCCTATAAAGGTTTATGTACATAAAGAGCAAAGTACAGTGGGACTCTTCATGTGCCTGAAGTAAAACGCAGGCTAAATCTTTGTAGGCCTGAGGTCTTCAGTTCAGGCTATCTATACATTCATTTCCTTAATATCTATATACTATATAATGTATTTAATAGAGAGCAATCGCTACTTAAAGGAATGATTTGCAATGTGAAATTTATTTTATTTTAAAGCCACACATTCTTCTTGCAGTTGACAAAAAATGCATCAGGGCTTTGGCTCATTTTTTTTTTTTCCTTTAATTTAAAACTGAAAAAGTTTCAGATGTGAAATCCCCTGTGAAAGCCTCAATATTAGAATTGGAAATTTTAAGTCTGCCTCAATGTCCCTAATGTAAAAGTCTGAAATTTTACAGTTGTTTTCTTGTACTGAGTGTTTTGATAATTCCCTGGAAGAAAAAGTACAAGGTGATGAGAATGACTGCTTCTGTGCCACTTCTTTTTGTCTATGCCTTCAGATACCACATTTTTAATATGCAGTCATGTGCAACAGAATACATTTGGTGGGTGTTCACTGTATGGGACAGGTAGAGATCAGGTCATGTAAGCCTCTTTACAGGGAAAGATTACCTGGGTCTATTGCTCTGGGAGTTTGGCCTAAATCAAAGGATGTGATCAGAGGTTTATGTGGTTTCCCAGAGGTGTGGAACAAACACATTAAAAAAAATCCTTCAAAACAGATCAATGAGTTACTTTACAAAAACATCTCTCTCACCTGTAGCAATACTTCCTAGGAGGACAGGGAATGGGTAAACAGTAATATACGCCAAAGGTTCGGTTCAGGACAGAAAATTAATTTTCACTTCTTCTTCCAATGAAGCTGTTGAAAGTAAAGCTGATAACTCTTCCAGACACAACGACATATACTCCTCAAGCCCCTGGTCTTGGCTCTCCACCCCTTTAACATCAAATATGCTAGCTTTCCTCAGTGACTTCCTTTCTCTATTCCTTTGAGAATCTCAGATCTTTACTGTACAGGTGTCCTTATCCATGCCAAACGAGCTTTCATTCACAGTGAATTGTGCAAGTGTTCAACAGGTAATGTTCCATCTCCTTTCCTGCCTGCTTTGATGAGGACTGAAAGAAGTGACATGTCACAAGTGTTTTCGGGGACATCCAATTTAGCAGCTGCTAAGATGAATGGGACAGGTCATACCTCATAATGCAATTGTTTAAAAGTAGCAGAGCTGCCATTGCATCTTTTGCCATGGTTTGAGAGGTTATCTCTACAATCGCAACTGCTAAAACATTTTTTTGATAAAAGCGTTAGATTCTGGAAGAGAACAACGTAATGCTCTGCTGATTTACAATGACTGAATCTGGACTGGCTATATGCTTCCTGGTGCTTTCAAAGGAGACAAAGATTGCTATTCAGAACTATTTCTAACAAAGTAAGAACAGAAGTCTTCACAGACCTGTGAAAGGTAAAGGCATATGAAAGTTTGACATAAGTGGTAGAGCTGAAACCTACAGCAGCACAGAGCTGCAACTGAACTGAGGTGTCCATAAGTCACATCAAGGACCTTGGATGGATGTAAATCTTCCTGCATCCTAGACAACATTTCAACAGCTACCAGCTACTTACAGTTTTCTCTATGCTCACCTCAGATGAAATGCCATTTTTATAGCTTGGGATCAAATGGCATGTGCTCTTTCGATGGGGAATTCCAGTCTGCCCCATTTCAAATAAATGGAGGTTCTGCAGTCACAGCAGCAGCATTCTCTTAAAAATGTTTGACAAAAAAATCCCAGTGACACACTACTTTAATTATTGGTGAAAATAGTGAACTTCGGTGAAGGAAAAGTGAAAAAAAAAAACCATGACACAAATAAAAGCTGTAAGAGATAGACAAGACAGTTATTAACAGCCAGAGATCTTTTTCATTATCCAGCAAGGGAAACTCAAATCTTTTGGGGCTGTCAAATGTCATCAGAGCTCTCAGCAGCTGTGTTCTGAGACGGGATGAGGATGTAAAGGTAACCAAATAAATCTGTTTTAATTCTCTAAAGCTATATATAGTCTCTTGGTTACATTACAGTTTCATCTATTTCAGAAGAAAATTAAATATTAAAAAGGCTGAACCTAGCTGGTTTTCCTCCCTACCAAGATGGTTACAGTTCTATGTAATTGACAAGATTTCTAAAGCAAGTAGGGCTTTTTATATTCCTATTTTGTGAGTGTGCAACTTGAGAAAATATACAGGGTCCTGTTTACAGAGCAGTTGCTTTCTCAGAAAAAAAAAAAATTAAAAAATTTAAAAAAAATTAAAATAGGGCTCCTTCAAGCAGAACCAAAAAATGAAGCAATAAAAATGGAGGCAAAGAAATGTATGAAGAAAAGAGTTATAGATTTTCTTCTATGTATATCATTAAAGAGACAACCTTCTCCAGCCCGGCTTTTCAAACCTGATTTCGTATTCTGAAATGCTAAACTCAGAACTAACTAAATGAAATAGCTAATAATGTGATCTTCTATGTATGCCATGTATTTTTATTTCTGTGGATTGTTTTCAGAAATGTCAGTCTTTGCTAATACAAGTTATCATGCATCAGTAAAGACATGCAATCCAATATAACTTTGTTTTCCAATTAGAACTGGAAGGCCTGCTTTGAAATCTAGCTGAATTAACTTAAGAAGCTAGGTAACACAATTGAAGGCTGTGGCATCTCTTTGTTGTATTTCAAAGTCCCGTTTTAAGATTGTCTCTTCCAAAAACAAACAGCCTAAAGCTGTGTGTCAGCTTTAAATTTCACATTTGTGTGACATTATATAGAAACATCTCACCTAGAAAAGCAAGTAGAAAGCAAGGCAATGAAAAAATATAGTTTAAAAACACTACTTCTTCTCAACTCTCACATTGAACACAGTCTCTATATTTACCTAATATATACCTAAAGAATGTAACATTTATAATATATAATATATATTATGAGATATGAAATATCTTTAAGATATTCATAGATATGTATATATACACACTATAAATAATACTTAACATACATAAACTTCAAAGAACTTTGCATATATTGGCTGTGATTCTAAAGGGATATCCTGAAATAAAATTTGTAAATGTGCTATGTTTATAGCAACTTTTTGAGTAGAAATTTCATTTAAACTCTTCACTCTCTGCATTTAGTTGGGAGGCTCAGAGGAAGGATATTAGGTGGACGCATACGTTTTGGCAGATGCAAGAAAATAAACAAAGTCTGTAATTCTTTTAGCTAGGAGTTACATTTTAAAAATCTGCTCTCCTTACTTAAAAGATCAAGTCCCAAGTTTGCATGAGTTGGAAGTGCATACCCAAAACTCAGGCACACAATCAGTGTTGTGTTAAATATAAAAGAAATAAGTGTACTGGCCAAGCCTCATGCCTGGCTGGTGTTACAGGAAACATTTCTCCCAGGTGCTTTTTCTTGTTGCACAATAAACTGTTCGGGCTTTGGGAGACACACTAGGTTGCTGTCATCATTTGTCTAGTTAAAAGCTGTTTTTCTGTGAAGAAGCTGCTCAGTGTCATTGTAGAATAGTTTGTTTTGAGAACACACCAAACCTTGCACATGTGTTGAACACACAGTTACGCGGTATTTCATGTCTATTTCATCTTTGTGGGATGCATAAGACTGCATTTAACAATATCTTGATAAAATATTTGTCACAAAAAAGTTTGCTGAAGACAAGCTTTGACAATTGTTCACTAATTTTGCAGAGCTGAAGAAGTAGTAGTATCCAAGTAACTGTGAATATTAAGAAATGACATTCAGAGATCCATTCTGATATTAAATGGTATTAAATCAGAGCTCTATGCTTAATTATATTTTTGCAATAAAAAATAGTTCTAATGTCTTATTCTTTTTTTGTTTTACCATGCTTTTACTATTTATTTAATAAATCATTAGAAATTAAAGCTATTTTATGGAAGAAAAATTAAATATTTTTTTTTCTCCCAAAACAGACTGCTGTCTTGGTTGTACTGATGCTTTTACCAGAACAAATAAAATATTCTTGAAGAACTGCACTTTTCTTTCAATATGTAAATCTCATGCCAACATTTCTGATATTATATCAGAGATTATATTCATAGAATCATAGAATGGTTAGAGTTGGAAGAGACCTTGAAGATCAGCATCCCATCCCAATGACCCCATAGGATGTGGGTCATTCAAAATCTTCTGTCTGTAGTACTGACCTTCCTGTGAGGGGGGGCCCTTTCCAATGGAGAACCAACACTTCAGAAATACTCATGATGTATCATGATGCAGGAGAAAATACGTCTGCCTCAGCTCATCTGGGAAGCAGTAAGACTCGGGAGCTAGAAAAAGTTCACGTATCTCTGTGAATGAAGCCTAATTTATTTGAGCTTTTTTTCTGTCATATATACTTCAGAATATTGGGCATGTTATATATTCTTTGCCATAGCTTGTAGCTGTAACGTAATCTGCCCTAGTGCCCCTATAAATTGGAAAATGAACCAGTGATTTGTATTTTCAAAGCATTCTTTTAATCACAATGATGGTCAAATTTAACACAGGCTGCTCACACAGAGAATAGATATACCTCAATTGATTAAATCCGCAGCTTGTGGTTAATATGGAAGTCATCACTGGGTAGGTACAGAAGACTACATTTCCTCTACCAGCAGAATAAACTTCAAAGGGATACTTGTAAATAAAAAAAGAATAAGATTTATTAAATCCCATTTGTTTACAATTTACAGTAAAATTGGTTTTTAAAGGCCACATAATCCCTGAAGACTTTGTTTAGTGATTTAAATGGTATCTTGTTTAATAAATGAGGACTCATTCTTCTGCACCTTGACTGATCATGGAAGTGTTTTTGTGTCCCTGTCACAAAAGCTTGTCCTAATATTAAGGGTAGACAAAAGCACGTTTCACATCAAATTAAAACCTCTTCTTTCTCTGTATTCATATAGGTAACACTCAAATAATACCTGTAAATATCTGTGAAATAATTATTTTGGAAAGAAGTATCCCACTTTGATAACTGTTAATGTAAATAATGTATGGGAAATACTTGGGAACTGCTAATCAAACAAACTTTCTGTAGATAACTCGATTTAGTAGATGAGACAAAAAACTTTTCCCCTTGAAGCTGTTGGCTTAAATGAGTTCAAGGTGAGTGCTGGCTTAGAGAAGGCTCCAAAGAAATGAGCGGTTTCATTTCTTGTAAAACTCCCACACCATCAAGTTCAACATGTCCCTGGTAGAAATGTTTCTATTCCTAACAGTATTGGCAAAGTGATGAAAAATGGCATGAGCTTGATTACACAACATTTTTTTCCAACTACAACCAGCTCCTTGAGCTCAAAAAAGAGGACTGCAAATGCCTAATCTGCTTATTTACTTTAAAAGCTACATTTTTTGAAGCCAATCTGCAACTGAGTGAACTGTATTTCCCTATGCTGATAATTTCAAAATCTGTATTTTCAACCTTTCCACTCACAAAACAAAGGAAAGATGCAGAAATAATCCCTCCAGCTACATAAATTCATGAAAGCTGCAGGTTTACCCCATTAAGAGCAGTATTTAATTAGATGTAATGCATGGAACTTTTGTAATAAATACTGTAAGGGTCTTATAATTAGATATTTCTTTAGAAACAAATATTTTCATTTTGTTATTCCCCCTTTCCATTCATGCTGTACTGATTTGTACTGGTTCTTTTGCTAGATATATAAGGAGAAGGAAGTTTCTGCATGTATGGGATTCATTCCTTGTGTTAAGAGAGAGGCGAGATTTCATCTGGTGTTCTGTGGATGCACATTGGATTTAAGGGCTTTTCAGTTCCCTTTAGTTCTCATGCTCATCTTTCTTGAAAGTAGCAGGCAGAAATGATGACGTGCCATCATTCCCTCACCGCCAGGCCTAATGTTGCAAGTCATACAAAACAAGGAACAAATCTTCTGGCTCTGCTTTCACTCCTTGTTTATACAAGAGAGTCATAATCAATGGGTAGTCTGATCTAAAGAGAAATAATAGCAGTTCCCAAGTGTACAGATCTCTGCAAGATTGAGTGTTGATGTATTCTGGAGGAATTTCACTGTCTAGCAGAATAGGTGCTGCCTTATAGCCACAGACTGGTTCATGTTCTGATTTCTGATAGTTTTAATGCATGACACTTTTCAACTTTCTACTCTCATCCCTCCATGCTTGAACTCAGGAAAAAGACCATTAAACACAACTATTTCAGCCTTAGTATAAAATTCTCATTTGAAAGAAGGAGCTATAGGTTAAGAATTCCCTGCACACTGCTTCGCTGCAATTTCAGGGCATGATTAATTTCTCAGTGCAAATTGTCAGGCAGACACCCATAGGGGTTCCTTACTGGTGCTTAACACAGAAGATTGAAAGAGGAGACTGCTCATTCACAGATGAGATCGTAATTTTACTACTGAGATACACCTGTAATTTTTTCTCCATATCAGGAGCTACCATTTAGATCTATGTGCAATTTTCTGACGCGTTGCTCTCAGAGGCTGAAGTCTGAGTGTCAGAATCTCTAGGAAAATGCCATATGCAACCAGAAAACAAATTTGCAATGGAGAGAAACGCATTGATATGCAACATCTCTTCACAAAACTTTACTGCCAGAGCTCTGCCTTACCCTCCCTTGCATTGCTGCTAACCTCTCAGCAGCAGCCACAGGAGCTGCGACACAAGAAACATTTGCAGCCGGTAATACCTGATGATAACCTTGACTGTGACATGCATCATCATTACGGCTCCGTAAGGCAAGAGAGATCAGCGAGCGCAGAGCGCCCGGGCCCTGCAGGCAGCGAGAGGGGGGGGGCGGCCATTCAATTCCTCGACCTAATCCCTTTCGGATTTTCTCTCCCGCTTTTACCAGTCTGCGACCCTCCCTCCTTTCCTTCCCTCCCTNGGAGCCGCGGGCGCGGCCGGGCTCGGGTCAGAGAGAGGGTGCGGGTCTGGCCGCGGGGTCTGGGAGCGGGTCCCCGTCCGGCAGCAGTTCTGGGAGCGGGTCCCGGGCCGTGGGTCCAGGCCTGGAAGAGAAGCCGCCCAGGGGAAGAAACGGTTTACGGAATGGGGAGCCGCCACCGAGCGCCGGGATGTAGGCACGGGAATTTTCGGTGTGCGGTGCACGGCTTTGCAGCCTGAAGTTCCCTGAATAACGTGTCCCTTTTAGTGATTAACAGTACTGCTATCATCATAATTATTAAAAACTAAGCATTCCAAAGAGCTTCCCGTTCATTATGCTGCGCGTTTCGGCCGCCCCAGCGGTGCGTAAGCGCTAAAGTGCCGCTGGTATGTTTTGTATAGGGGCGAGTCAGACCGGTGGCTCTAAGTGGAACTAAGGGGGGTCGGGATTGGGTAAGGCTTTTTCCCTCCCGCCAGTGACAACCAGCGACGGGGCGCCCCAGAGAGGTCGTTCCGGTAGAAGCCCCGTTCCCCCCCGCGGCTGCCCGCAGTGTGTCGGGATTCGGGCCCGGGGTGTGAGGTGCCTGACCGGGGCAGGGGCTGAGGTGTGTGTGTGTGGGGGTGCCGGGGCTCAGCTCCGCTCCCGACCTCCGAATCGCTCTTGCCGGGTGCGACTCGTGTGTGTGTGTGTGTGA
Organism: Jacana jacana; assembly: GCA_013400555.1. Classification (NCBI taxonomy): domain Eukaryota; kingdom Metazoa; phylum Chordata; class Aves; order Charadriiformes; family Jacanidae; genus Jacana; species Jacana jacana. The sequence goes on along the minus strand of VZTM01000886.1, from coordinate 9,101 downwards.
GTGTGTGTGTGTGTGAAAGAGAGAGAGAGAAGAGGGGAGGAGGGAGGAAGTGGGGTGGTGGCGGTAGCGGCTGGCGGGGAGGGAGGGGGGGATTATTGGCAATGGGCGGGAGAGAAAGAGGCGACTCCTGTTTCCTTTTCTTTCTGCCAGCGCAATCTCGGCTCATTTTCTCTAAGCAATACAAGTTCACGGACGAGCTACCTAGCCAGCCCTCCTCTCCCGGCATGGACCTCCCAGGTAAAAAAGGCCGTTCCCCTCCCCGCCGGCTGTTCCTTCTCCAAAATACGATTTTATATGATAGCATTAATAAGATGTGAGGTTAGGGCAGGGGGAGAAATGCCTCTGAGGAGTGTAGGGAGGGTCTTCCACCAGCGAGATCTCAGGTCGTTCTGCTGA
>VZTM01000885.1:1939-17157 GCA_013400555.1 Jacana jacana | reverse complement strand
GTAAGGAACTAGGTCCTCTTTTCCATAGCTGTCCTTCTAACAGCCTTACTCATATATCAATAAAATGTGTTTCCAAGCATAATACTCTCTTGGCATAATCATCTGTTCATTCAGAAATACCATCTGTGCCTTGCTGGAGACTTCATTCTTTTATGAAACTGGCAGTGGTGACAAAGTTCATTTGAATTCCCAGGATATGTAATCATCAAGCAGTTTGAAAATCTCTTTTCAGAGCCAGTTTTCCACACTGATAGAACTTTTAAGTACAGATAATTCATGATTTGTTGTTGTTGCTGCTGTTCAATGTTTCATGGAACGCTATCCACTATCCTTCCCCTCCTCCCACCACCATTTTCTCTACCAACTTCTTAGCTAAGGCAAGATGGATGAGACTCCCTGCGAAGCCCATCAGTACTTGCTTTCTAATCAGCAGTACAGATTGCTGTTGACTTAAATGAAGCATATTTCCCACCCAGGGACTGAGCACATTGCCTTGAAGCAGATCATATTTAAAAATAACCCGAGGAAAAGATCTTATATCATATAAAGTTTAAGAAAGAAAAAAAACAAAAACAAACCAATATCTTTTGAGTGTGAAGGTAAGCTTCTTTTCCTGTGAAAGAGACAGATCCCCTTTTGCTTCCTTCTAACACTTTACAAGCACAGAATTCAATGCTAGAATGCTGCAGCTTTTGAACTTAGCAGCTAGAAAATCAAGCAAGCTTAGCTTTTATTGCTGTTGATTCTTTCCACTAGATATTTTTAAAATTTCAAAGTTTCAGACACAATTCTGTAGCAAGTGACATGATGAATTATTTTTCAGTGCCTGTATTAAAAGCATTTTAGAGGAAGTAAAACCTTTGGGTTTGGTGCTCCCCAGTTAATAAACCCTGTGCAGTACCTGAAATATTGACTTTTGACCACAAATGGAAGAACTAAAATCCCTGACTCTTCGTTAGATGATGGCTAGTTCCTTGAAATATGTCTGAATCATACCACCTTTTCTAGGGCTTGCTGTGATTAATTTGCAGAAGGCTATCATGTAGTATCCCCACAACCTAGAAGCCAGACCTGGGATGTGAGTGGTTAGCCTTTGAAGTGCCCAAGTGGTCCTTCCCTTTAATATGAAGTTGTTTAGGCTAGCAGAAGTAGTTGTACAGCTTGGTCTGTCTCACTCTTCCTCTGAAGAAGTCCATCTTTCTGCAGTGATTTAAACTCTTGGTGCTTTCCTCAGAAGAACCCAAATTCTGGGTCACCAAATGGAGCAGTGTGCTGTCAAGTAGTCAAGTAACCTAATTTGTGTAGAATTCCCTGGCCTGAGGAAATAGGCAAAGATTGGGCAAATTTGTGCTATGAAAAGTCCAATTTCAGTTCCTGCTGCACATCAGATGGCTTCATTATTGTCATTTACTGTGACTTACTTTCCATTCTGCTTCTGTTTTGTTGTGTGAGACATTCCCAAAACACTGTATTTTTTGTAGCTGTAATTCCAGAAAGCACAGGTGTGAGCAAAGGTATGATCTGGATATTTCAATTGGACTCATATGTAAAACAGCTTTCTAGAAATGCCTGGAAGCTGAATTACAAGGTAACATGTAATGTCTAATATCAGAATGAGATGAGCCATGCCTTGCTTCCCTAGCTCCACCAATGCAGACTCCTGTGCAGAAGGGCTTCTGTGTGCTGAAAGGATTATTAACTACTACTCCATGGAACAGTCTTTTCATTACCTGAAGTTAAACAACGTGTGGGAATTGTTTCAGAAAAATTAAGATGTTTAAAATGTTAATATTTAAATTGTGGGCTTTTCAGAATGCCTTCCAGAAAATGTAAATTGAAATAGGAAGAAAAGTCTGTGCTAAAAAAAGCCTTCAAAATAATACCTACTAAAAATCTTTATTGTACCAACATCTGATAGAAAAAGAATAATCAATGTTTTCATATAAAAGATTTATTACACTTCAACTTAAAACTGTATAACTCCTTTAAATCTATTCCATACAACTCAAGGGAAACTGAATCATATTTAAAAGATCAACATCTATTGATTAATCATTGTGTCAGGGTCCTAAAGGATGGGCTTTATTGTCCCTGCCAAGTCTTCCTGGGTGTCTCCCACCTTTCCCAGGGCCCAGGACCCCTGTCAGCCACAGAGACCCCACGGCCCCTGCCTGGCCAATGGGCCCCACTGAGCCAGGTCCATCCCTGGGCCCATGTCCCTGCCTGTCTTCAGCCAGGCCCAGGGAGTTGCCTGATGACAAGGGATGCCATGGTGGCCCCAGCTGCTTGCTTCTGTCTGGGGTTGGGACGGACCCTGGCTGCCAGGCCGTGCCCTGCCGTCATGGTCAGCCCCTGCTGCTCTCAGCCCCAGGGGAGCTGCTGGCCCACACAGCCCTCTGGTGAATGCCAACTGCTCAAGGAATAGTGGGATTTGCTTTATTCCAATACAAGGCTAAATTTTGTAATACCAAAAAACCCACAATGGATCTATAATTGGACTATAAATCAATGGACTATAAATAAGTCTATGGAGCCTTAGCTAGATTTCTACCTTTCAGTGCTTCACCTTTATTATGAGAACTGTAATAGTTAGATCATAGAGGTATGGCAAGGACTGTGCTTCTTATGCATTTGAATACTAGTGACTGAACAGGGGAATAACATTTAAAAAATAAAATCATTTTAATGTCGACAGTTCACTACCATTTCTAGTAGTTTCCCAGGAAAAACAGAACAAAGCTGAGGTTGTAATAGATATATTGCTGACTGAACTTGTCCTGACTTCAACAATTGACACATGTGCATTAATAATTAACCTTATAATTTCTATTATTTTCTTACCTTAGGTAACACTGGCACATGCTGTGTAATTGATTCACTTTGCAATATTTTGTGAACCAAAGGTGTTTGTTCTGATGAAAACCAAACTAGCCTATTAGAGACTGATGTCCTGTGCTCCACAGCTCTGTCAGATGTATCATTTAAGTTTTGCCACTTTTATAATGTAGTTTCTTGACTTCCATAAGCTTATGTGGAGGCTTTTTATAGCACTAAGACCAGAAGAGAAGGCCAGCACCATCAGGGTGCCGCAAGGGCTGGCAGCTCCTCCAGGTAAGCTGGGAGGGAGCCCAGAGAGGTGATGTGGCTGGCAGGAGCCTTGACCTCAGCAAGAAGGAGCTGGGATGCTGAGCAGAACATCAGGGTCATATCAGGCCTGGAAACAGTGACCTGGGTCAGGCACAGCTCAGGGGTTGCCCGGACAGCCTATAGTGATGTAACAGCCCTCAGGCTGAGCCAGAAAGCCCAGGCAGTGGGTCACGATCAAGGTCAGCACCAAGAAGCTACAGTTAGCCCTCTATCAGCAAGGCTTTGGGCTTGGCCAGCTCTGTGTCTTCGCTTACCAGCTATGTATTCAGGGACCCAGCAAGATCTAGGGTAAAAAGAAGCTGCAAGTTTTAAGTGAAACTTTCATTATAACCAGCCAAAAAATGAGCTGAATCATAGAATCACAGAATGGTTTGGGCTGTAAAGGATCTTAAAGATCAGAGTTTCACTACCCTGCCACGGACAGGGACACCTTCCACTAGCACATATTGCTCAAAGCCTCATCCAACCTGGCCTTGAACACTTCCAGAGACATGGCCTCCACAAATTCTCTAGGCAACCTGGACCATTGTCTAACCACGCTCAGAGTAAAGAGTTTCTTCCTGATATCTAACCTAAATATCCTGTCTTTCAGTTTAAAACTGTTACCCCTCGTCCTATCACTATACTCCCTGGTAAATAAAGAGTATTTCCCATTTTTCCTGTAGTCCCCTTTTAGGTATTGGAAGTTTGTTATAAGGTCTCCCTGGAGCTTTGTCTTCTCCAGGCTGAACAAACCCAGCTCTCTCAGCTAGTCTTCATAACAGAGGTGCTCTAGCCCTCTCATCATCTTTGTGGCCCTCCTCTGGACTTGCTTCAACAGGTCCATGTACTTTTTATGTTGGGGGACTCAGAGCTGGATGCAGTACTCCTGGTGGGATAGAGGGGTAGAATTACCTCCCTTGACCTGGTGGCCTGAAGCGTGTTTAGAAAGAAATTTGTTCCAGGAGACAGTAGTACAGTTTTTTTTATTGATTCTCTCTCAGTCCTTAAATGCAGGTGATTAATTTACACCCTGAAGCGTGACTTTTTACCACAGTCATTACTGGGAGAAGGTGTTGAACACTAAGTAAGCTAGTAATATAACCTTTGAGAAAAAACAAGTACAAAGATTTGTAAAACGGCTAGGCTAGTGACTTCTGTGGTAGCAGTAAAGGATCATGATTTTTTTCTAATACTGAGAAGGAGCTTTTATATTTTATCCCTAAAACCTCTTCACCCTGTCATACTGAATAGCATCAGTTTAGTGATATCTTAGCTATTAATTCTCTTCCAGCTATAGATTTATGGGAATAGTGAATATGCATTTACAAGATCCACAAAGGTGAAGAGGAGGTTATTTTTCTGTATGTTAGATTTCTTGAATCAACAAAAAGTGATAGAAGAGTTCCTAGGCTTGATTAAGCCACTCGTTTATTTAATGCAGTATCTTGATCATAACTGCACAGAACTCAAACTACAGCATCTTTCTGAATTTTAAATCTATGCATCCTAATTCTCTGCAGTTTCATTTTGTACAGCATAAATAGCCCGAAGTGATCTTGATAGCTGGAAAATTTGGCCTGTACTATGCACAGCTTTGATGATTTACTGGGGCAGTTGCCAGCTGCAACCATAAGAGAAGAGGCTGAAAAACACTTCAGAGTTTTACTACACTCTTACTACACTTTTATCTGTAGAGTTGTGCTCAAGTCAGTAAAGTTTAGAATATGTCTGGATCCAGGCTTAAGCCCACACCTCATATAGATGAGGTCAAGGATTTTATAAAGCCTTCTGACTTAACCTTACAGAACACTCCCCAGAAGCAGATTGAGACCACTCAGTAATGAAGGCAGAACTGAATTGTTAACCCAAGAAAATGGCCGGCCAGGCACATAGTAGTAGGACAGAATGGTGAGGATGTAGAGCCAGTGGGCTGTTGGGCTGAGGGGAACATATGGCCTGAACTCCACAGGTTTGTATTTCAGATGAAGAACCTTGGTTCAGTGGATATCCTAAAGTTGGAAGCGAGCATTTCATCATCTAGTCTGAATGGAGGTAGGAAAGGGGAACAAAGTTGAGCTATAAGCCCTAAAACTAGCAGAGAAATTTCAAAGATTGTTCAAAAATTACTAAAAGTGGTTCTGAGAGAAAGGCCCACAAGAATCATTGGTTAAGACCTGTCAAAGTAAGTAAAGAAAAACTTTGAGCCGGCAATCCAAAGACAGCTTTCCAAAAACATCCAAGGAAAGGATCAGGTAGAACAACTGATACTTTGTCTTATGGCTTTCTTACAGATAAAGTAAGGCTTTGAAGATTTAGTGCATCCAGTATAATAGAATCTTCCTTGAGTATAATAGAATCTTCCTTGGCTCCTTGACTTTTTATCCTTCTTTTTTGAGTGAAGAAACACTGAGGTTACCGAGCCCATGGTGCCTTGGCTAGTATAATTCATCTCTTTAGGCTCATACCTACTACCGCTTTTAGATTTATCTCCAGATCTCTGGCAGTATGGAGAGTGAGATGAATTAGATCTTCCATCTCAGCTTGCCTCTCTTCAAAGTAGGTTGTATCAGACTCTGAAAAAGACAGAATTACTTGTTTTACTCAGGGAAATTTGCACAAAAATCTGTCAACGAAATAAACCTTACCAGGGTAAATTCGCATTTTACTGAATGGTAGTATAGCTATCCCTGTTTTTAATGTAGGAGGGATGTCAAACAAGACTGTTCCGTAGAAGATACTCATTTGATATATAACCCTTGCAGGTGTTCTAAAAAAAAAAGCAGAAAGGAGAGAAAGAAGCAATAATATCAAGTCTTTCTAACAAATATCTGTGCTATACAGGAGAGCAGAGGTTACAAGTTCTGTAGACGTGACAGTGACTGTTATCTTTCTCATTGCTGATGGAGGGTTTGAATTCTAGGTCTATGGTTAAAGACAACAGACCCAAGACCTGAGCAACTCGATCAGTATTTATATGCATAATTAAGGTGAGGGCAAAACTGTCAATGTCCTCATCACCTTTTCATGTCACTTGTGATGTGTCATGAAAGCAGGGAAAATGCAGGCACTTGCTTTTCATGTAATGAATCGGTAGATTGCAATTGTAGTTTTGGAGACCTATTTTCAGAAGGGTAGTGTAAACTGGTATGTTAAATACATTGCTAAAATAGCATGAAATGAAGACTTTTGCTCATGCCTTCAGAGGACGCATATTCCTGATCAGTCATTGCTGTGATCTGAGCATTACACAGCCAAATATAAACAGGCAGACAAAATAGTCACATTAGAGAAAGAATGTCAGCATAACCAACTGTTTGTTTGTTTGTGCTTCCACCAATCTGCCAGCTACACTTGATCCAATGCATCGCACCAGGCTCCCCACACTTACTACAATTCCTTTATTCCACATACCCTTGTTTCATAACATGTTCTTTTAATTTGGGAGGGAATCCCTTGCATTTTCCCATCCATGCAGCATTTTTAATATATTTATATATATACTATAAACACACACATACATATATACATATATATATATATAAACAGGAACTAAAGACGAGCTTTGAAGGCATCAGGCAAAATGATGTTGCCTAAAGAGCCTTTTTTCACAACAAGTGATACAATGATGTGATGCCACAGATGTAAGCAAACAGGTGGATTGTGCGTTGCTGACACCTGTTTATTCTTATGCGCATTATTTTTGGCAGTTCAAAAGGAAAATTGTGTTCAAAATTTTGGAACAAACATGATTCAAACAAAATAGAAAATTACATGGAACTCCCTCGACATAGAAAGGACATGGAACTTTTGGAAAGGGTCCAGAGGAGGGCCACAAAGATGATCAGAGGGCTGGAGCACCTCTCCTAGGAAGACCAGCCGAGGGAGTTGGGTTTGTTCAGCCTGCAGGAGTGAAGGATCCAGGGAGACCTTATAGCAGCCTTCCAGTATCTAAAGGGAGCCTACAGGAAAGCTGGAGAGGGACTCGTCAGGAAGTGTAGTGACAGGACAAGGGGCAATGGCTTTAAATTAGAAGAGGGGAGATTTAGATTGGATACTAGAAAGAAATTCTTTACTGTGAGGGTGGTGAGGCACTGGAACATGTTGCCCAGAGAAGCTGTGGATGCCCCATCCCTGGGAGTATTCAAGGCCAGCCTGGACGGGACTTTGAGCAACCTGGTCTAGTGGGAGGTGTGGCAGTGGGGTTGGAACTTGATGATCCTTAAGGTCCTTTCCAATTCTAACCATGATTCTATGAAAACCAGTGGGCAAGTGAAAATGTACTCAATGAAGAGTGATTTTATTTCCATGTGGTAAAAATGGCTGGTTTTCTTTTCTCCATTAAAATATTCTATTATAATTACCATAAATGAAAAATACATCTAGTCTGACTTTCATGTTTATTGTTACAGGAGCAAAAATGCTGTTAATCACTTTAGAGGAGCAAACCATTATGAATAAACAGGCAAAGGCTGTCACTTTGCTTTTGATAAGGATTGCCTGTGGTATTATATCAAAGGCATGGCAAATATGGGTGAACTAATGCTATAGTTTACAAAAAAATCAATTCTCTTTGGGACATTTGCCATTCATTCTAACATTATCAGTGATCTTCAGCAAGAATGAATAAATTATGAGTTTTAAAGTAAAAATCTAATGACATCAGGAAAGCTCTCCTTAAAAGTCAGCAAGACTGTGTGCATGTTGCATGCACCATGGCTGATAATAAAAGCACATTTCCCTGTGTGAGGAGTGGATAAGAAGCCTTAATTATTTTTATACCTGAGGCATGAAATCACTTATTTTCCAGCCCCAAACAAACCTCTAAAACAAATAAAAGGAAAAGTTACCCGGAAGATTAATGGTTATCAATGAAAATCTATACCAGCAAAGTAACCAAACTAACTCATGCCCTACACTCAAACAATTAAACAAATATGAACTTGGTTTTGTTTTTTGTTTCTGTTTTTGTTTTGGTTTTGGGTTTTTTTTGGTTGTTTTGTTTTTTTTTTCTAACCTGCTGAACATGGTATAATTTCAGCAAGGTCTTAAATTAATGCAGTCTTATGGGTGCACAAGACTGTGAAGCACTCTGTGTATGCTGATTAATATGCTCATCTGTGTTTTTATTTGGATATATACATCGCAAATCCAAATTCACATATGCAGCCATATATGGTGCAGCACTCTACAAAATGTCTTATTTTACACTGTGATTTTACTGGCTTGCTTGTTTAAACATCTTTAAGATTAAACCTACTTCAAATGATTTAACTGTAAGCACAAACTAACTGGAGAGCTCACTTGCCAGGCTGCTTGTAAATGAAGGTGGGTGACTGAGCTCAGGGAAGGCAGGGCCATGGACATAGTCCTTCTTTCCCACCAGCACCACTGCAGCTCCTTCTCTTTGCTCCTTTCTCCACCTGAATGAACCAGGACTCTAGGACACAGAAAGCCCATTTAAATTACATGGAAATCAATACCGTACAAGATGGCCCTTGGTTAGTTTCTAAATTAAGATGAATTAGGGCTTTCTGTCAGTTTTGAATGGACAGCCCTAGCAGCCAAGGCATGACCTGTGGTGAACCTCACCGAAGGATCCTGCAGGGAGCAGGAGGAAAGACTGCAGTACCCATGGATAAAAATTGGTTTTCCGTCTCCACCATTGTAACTCATGCACAGAAGATGAGCAAAAAAATGGTGTATCAACAGGTGATAAATGGAAAATCAATACTACCTACTTACTTCCCTTAATAACACTGAACTAGTTCAGTACAAATAAATGTCATGGGATGGGTGTGAATAGCACAGACAAGTGCCTCAAAATCATGGGCAAGAGAAAGCAGCAGAAATCTCTCTCACCTGCCTTCCACCCGCATCAGCAACATTAATTACAACTACAGTTCTTTCCATCCCTGTCCCAAAACAGACTGTTACAGCCATACAGGATTTATACATGGGAGAGCTTTAACACCGAAGCATTCCAGTACTTGTAATCAATAGGAAGTCTGCATTGAAAAAACCCAGTTGCACTGTGCAAACTTCATGTGTTAGACTTGCTCTTGTGTAAAAGTCTTCCAGCTTTCTCTGAAGCCTTCATGTCATTTTCTCATATTAATAAATTGAGGGGAGAAACCTGTCCTCCACAGCTGTAATGAGTTGATGTGAAAATAGCTCAAAAAAGCAAATGCACATTTTGTGAAACATCTATTGCTGTTAGAATAATATGCATATTAGGGTTTTTATCAGCATCAATAAAATACCAATTACCTTTGTATCAGCTTTATTGATACAACTTCTTCAAATTAACCCAGGCCTTTCTGGATTAGAAAGCAAAAAAGTGATCTGATCTATTTTGATGGGTAGTATATAAGGATGTATCCTCCAGCCCTTGTGTGTGCTCCTTCCCGCACCCTATAGGGAACTAGTTTGGGGGAGTGTGCTCAGCTTGCCAAAATTGTGGTCACAATGTGGAATGTGACCACATTTGTGGTCAATGTGGAAGATGGAAGATTTAAAACACACAAATATGCACAAGGAAGAATGGAAGGCAGCAAAGGAAGAATGGGAGGAAAAAAAAAAAAAGAAAGAAAAAGAGAGATATGACGTAAAAGTGGGAGAGGAAGCAAGAGAAAGCAAGGGAGAGAAGGATGGAAGGAAGGACAGAAGTTTGTGGGTATTCTCACTGGGTGCACTTATAACAAGGCTTTTTTTTTGTTTTACTGTCAATTTTAAGGAATTAACCATATTGGAAAGTTGCACAAAGGAAAGCCTTAATTTATGTGTAGCAATGGCAGTTTTTACCTAATTGTTGAGATCTTTATAGACTCTACCATAATATTTATTTGATACATAAAATTGTGTCTTTTACTTATACATATATTTTATATTTGTCATACAGGAATGTATAAACTAACAAATGAGTTAAAGTTTTGTAGCTAATTCTACCTTGGGTGATTTAGCCCTGCAGTCTCTTAGTATTCTTCCTGTGGTCAGTAAGGGGAGAAAGATGTTTCATCCAGAAAGCAGTAAGAGCTGACAAGTGTTAAAAGCAACTTTAGAAGCTGCCCCTCTTGCGTTCGTTGCTGTCTTTAAGTTAAAATTGCTTGCTGATGGAAGTGATCTCCCTTCATTTCAGGGCTAATTGTGGAGGAGCGTTCACATGCTCGGTTACAGGTGGTTTAGGAGAAACAACCCCTCACTTCCTTGTAGGCAGGAATTTCTATCTCTGACCCCATGTGTGAGTTCAGGCTCACCCAGGCAGGGTCTTCTGTGATTTTAAATCACTCGTAGGGTTTTAAGACATAGGGACACCCTCTTCCAGGGTTACAAATGTGTTTGTCTGGGAAATTAATCAAGGACTGGCTCTGTGGAAACCTAGCTTTTCATGAATAAGCACTCAGCACTCTTCACACAGAACAGTTTGGTGCTATTGCTTTAACTTTGCCAGTAATAGGTAATATTTACTAAAATGTTTATATTTGTAACTTTTGTGTGTGTGTATTGATTCAGTTGTGTCCAAACAGTATACACACTGCAATATTTAGACAGTGTAAATTTTTCTTTGCTGTCCTCCACATTTAAATCTTTATTCTCATGAATATAGCTTTCTAAGGTTTTTGTATGACACAGCATCTTTCTGAAACTGCAGTAGAGAGACAATCTTGTGCAAATTTTTGCTGGTGTATGAAAACCCTCTGTCTATGGAGAAATTGGAAATGTAGGAATAACTGCAGTAGCAGATTTGCAGTGATTGGTACAAATCAATGTTAAGTACAAGTCAGGGAAAGGAGAAACAGCTTCTTAATCTGTACCTGGAAAAAGGAGAATATGCACAGGGAACTTCTTTCTAGGAGTATGGCCCTTAGCTATTTATCAGCTAAATCCTAAAACCAGCAGCACTTTTTAGAGTGGATTTTCAAAAAGGCCAATATTTTTGCATTTCATAGAGCATGACAAAATTTCATGACAAGTACTACACTGTGTTAGGGAAGGACATGTCATTTATGTGTCTTCTGCAGCAGACTGGCACTGTGGGAAACCAAGACAAACACAGACCTAGACTATGCTGGTTTCCCCAAAATTCAGAGTTGTATAGGTGGCAACAAGGGAGCTGCAGTGTATGACCATACGTTCTAGTTCTTAGAAAATTCTACTAAGGTAACTACAATTACAGAAATATTGATTTCATCCTAGCCAGTTTTACCAGATCTGTGTTTGAATTTACATACATGGCATGCTCCTCACAGTCGTGCAAATATATATATCTATACTTAGTAGTACAGAAACTTTTCAGGTCAGGTGAACCCATCTTTAAGCTGGACATGAAATGTTGATGAAATACACAAGTCAGTCACTCATCATTGCTATCTGCTGTTATTATCACCTCCACAGACAGATAAATACCAGGAGTTTACAACATTTTTTATCTTTCTTGGAAGAATCTGTCTATCTCTTACCACTGTAAGCATGGGATCTCTCTTCTTTCTCTTTTTCTTCTGGCTGTGCAGTGCAGTATGTGCGTTTCTTGATCTTTCTTTTACATTTCTGATGTCTCAATTTATTGCCCTGTCCATTAGATTTGGCTCTCTACTTAATTCCCTTTCTCTCCTCTAGCTGATGATTACTGGCTGTTCCATCTTGCTTTTGACAGACCACCTCTTCAGTGACACAATGTCAATGCTGGAGGAATTGTTAGCTTCAGGCTTTCAAGTTTGTGATAAAGAGACTGATGTTCAGAACATTTGTGAATGCACTCTAAATATATCCTACTTCCATTCTGCTTCTACCATTATGGAGCAAGAATAACATTGACTATTAGTGTGAAGTTTAGCATCTACAAAAGTTTTGCAGGGCTACCTTTTTTTGTTTGTTTTTTGCTTGCATTTCTTTTTCATTACCATGTCTTGTTTTTTCTCCCCCAGTAAAACCTCTTCCTGGGTTTTAACTTTCATCTGGTCTTTTAACTTGTCCAGGACCTTATTTTGACAGCCTTGTTAAAAATGAGCAGTCATTTACTCCATTATTACTCACTCCCATTGAAACTAATTGGCATCTTCTAGGCCACCTTGAGTGAAAAGATAGCAAAAATTGGTTTTCTTATATCTGCAGAAAAGTAATCATCTCTACTGCTTTTTATTAAATGATGCATTTGAGGTTACTTATTTACCTAAATGTCCATTATTATATCCATTGAACAGCTTTCCATTCCCAGATCCACCAGTTCTCAAAACCCAGTATAATTTTCCCTGAAAATATTTTTTTTAAGGAGGTGGTAGCGTCTGTTTCTTAAAGAGGTGTTTTGTCTCCCTTTCTGTCTGATTTACCTTCATGCCAATTTGCTTCCCAATTTTCCCCTTTCATTTAATTTTCACTTTACTGTATTCAGTTAGCTGTGCAAACTAACTTGGGAGAGTGAAACTCTGATTTGTCTCACTGAATTTTAAGTGTCTAAGGTCCCCAGTTTACTGAATTATGATAAATCAAGGAAAACTTCAGTAATTCAGGCTTTCTAACATTACAATAGTCCCTTGAAAATTATTATTCCTCTGTACTTACTATAAAACTCCTGAATTAGGCAGTTCAGTTATTGAGTGAATCTAAATGCTATTACAAAGTTTCAAACAGCAGATGAATGATCATGTTCCTGGAAAAATACTCTTTATCAGTGAGTGTAGTGATAAGAGGAGATGTACCAGTTTTAAATAGAAAGAGGATAGATTTAGATTAGATATTGGTAAGAAATTCTTTACTGTGAGGGTGGTGAGGCACTGGAACATGTTGCCCAGAGAAGTTGTGGATGCCCCAAGTGTTCATGGCCAGAGTGGATAGGGCTTTGAGCAACCTGGTCTAGTGGGAGGTGTTCCTGCCCATGACAGGGCGGGTAGAATTAGATGATCTTTAAGGTCTTTAAGATCTTTAACCATTCTGTGATTCTATGATTCCATTTCTAACTTGGATTTGCTGGACTTTAACTTCTAGCAACTGCACCTTGTTGCTCCTCTGCTCTGGAGCATAGATCTTATGAGGAACAATTGAGGGAGCTGGGACTGTTCAGTTTGAGGAAGAGGAGGCTGAGGGGAGACCTCATCACTTTCTACAACTGCTTGAAAGGACACTGTAGAGACGTTGGGGCTGGTCTCTGCTCACAGGTAATTAGCGATAGAATGAGAGGGAATGGCTGCAAGCTGCAGCAGGGTAGGTTTAGACTTGACATTAGGAAAAAAATCTTCACAGAAAGAGTGGTCAGGCACTGGAATTGGCTGTCCAGGGAGGTGGAGTTACCATCCGTGAATGTGTTCAAGAGTAGATTACATGTGGTGTTGAGGGATATGGTGTAGGGGAGAACTTTGTAGAGTAGGGCTGATGGGTGGACTCAATGATCCCAAGGGTCTCTTCCACCCTAATTGGTTCTATGATTCTATGATATCTGTAAAACAGAATGGAAGTGGTAAGATAATTGTCCAGTCTTCAAATAATCCTTGTATCTGTTTTGAAAAGCTCTTTTATTTTTTTTTCGGATATCATTCTGCAATAGTCAGAAAACAGTCTTCCAGTGATGGCTTCAGCAATGCCATATGATGCAGAAATGTAGCATAGGTACCCTTAGCTTATAGACTGTTCTCATATGTCCAACTGTTGTATTAGGTCTCTCAGGCACTGAGGATATAAGTCCTTCAGAACTCCTTTGTATTTTTCTTTTATTTTTTTTTCCTCAAATGCTGCATCTGCTCATGCAAGAGCATGTCCAGTCTATGCTTGTAGATGTTTGATTTTGGTTTTGACTATTCTATCAGTGCTGTTCGCATGGGTCCCCTTGTGCAATAGGACCACAGAGCTCTGCAGAGCTATCCGCCCCATATGAAGTCTCCCAAGCTATGGTAGTTTACCTTTTTCATTGGTAGCATATCTCCACTTTAAGAACATTAAATGTTTGAATCCCAAATCACACCTCAACTCTGCTTGGGCACATTATGTCTGTAGAAGTGAGACCCAAGAAATAAGCATGGAAAAACTGACACAAAGTACGGTGTACACCATGTCAAACAAATATTCTGTAATTATCATAATCCTCATTTCAGAGATAGTATATTCAGTGTAGTATTCCAGGGCAAACTAATGCACATATATTTCAGTAGTGCTCTATATCCTTGCTTATAGCACTAGAAAGTCTGTCAAATGTTCATGACATTTTATTCTTCATAAATTATGTCAATCCAGATGTTATTTCTTAGCTATAGGGCTCTGATGTAGCTGGTGCTGTCTCACTTATACCATTAATATTTTGTCCTGGACTTTCTCTCATCTGAATACTATATATACTTTTTAAAGCATACACTTTTATCTTTTAAGTGATTAATTGAACCAGCAAGCTTTCCTTTCCTGTCTTCCCGGAAACTACAATTTAACCTTTGCTGCAGTGTAGGAATGAAAAAGAAATGCATCATGTAACCTGCTGTTATACATTATATAATACATTAAATACTTCTAATGCACCTAGGCTTCGTGCTGCATGTTAACCTTCTACCTTGTTCACTATTACAGTACATTAGATTTCTAACTGGATAACAGTTTTCTTAGGAGTTATATCACATTTTCATTTCTTCTGGTGGACATTGATCATATTATAGCTTATCACAGTTGGTAGTTTTCCAGTCCTGTCGACAGTTGAAGTAGATACACAAAAGTACCCACCCAGTAGCCTCCAAAAATCTGACCTCTCTAACAACAGGGTATAGGTGAATGTGCACCTAGGTGAATTGTGTTAATTATTTTCAGCTGTGTGAACTCCTTGAAGCTGTTATATCAGCTTGGTGAAGCCCAGACTTGGACTCAACATTCCTGAAGAAAATGTTTTTGAGCAGCAAATGAATTCATCAGCTAAAGCCATGTAAGAGAAGGAAACAAAAGCCAAAGACTGGAGTGATTATTGAGCTACTATTATTAAGCCAGAAACTCAGGAAAAAACAGAGTGAGGAAAAGGTAGAAAATAATGAGTAAAAAAAAGCAGAGTTGGAGGGTTAACTCAGCTTTTGAAGATCAGCTCACTCCAATTAGTGATGGAAGTGACTCCCCTGCTGACTCATCAGCAA
>VZTM01000882.1:27683-48496 GCA_013400555.1 Jacana jacana | reverse complement strand
AGTGTGTGGTCTAGTAATTCCTTCTAATTCCTTTTTAATATTAAGGGTTGACAGTGAATGCAAAGAAGGAAGTAGGAATTTTCAAATAAACAAAACAAGCTCTCTTAAGTTAACATTGCTAACTTCAGCTCAGTTTATGCTCTTTTTCATGAAGCTCAAGAATGCTGAAGGCCTACTGTTCCCAGCTGTCAGTCAAAAGTCCTTAGTTTTGGCATTATAACCCACATAAATTATTTACTCAGGGGAGGGCATAGATCAGTTCAAGTGGATGTTCAGACACATGAATGAGGTGGATATTTACAGGTGTTGGCGTCTCTCTCTCTCTCTCCCTCTTAGAGGAGAAGATAATCACTGGATATGCAAACCATGGAACTTGGCCAGAAGCCTGGATACCCACATCACCAACAGCCTTAACAATATCATCAGGCACAGGGAAAGCAGCCCAAAGGTTAGAGAGCATGGATTTGAATGTGATTTATGGGGAAGGGCTGAAAAAACAGCTTCTTAAAAGGAAGTCTGAAAATACGAAGAAGGACATTAAATTTTCTTCATAAAATAAGCATGCAGTTTCAGTCAATTCAAAATTGATTCCTATTCAAATTGGTCAGCTCTCAAAGAGCCTAATATTTTCTTAGTTAAAAAAGTATAACTTAACCTGACAGTAGTGAATACACTGATGTGGTGCTGCTGTAATGGGAATCCTCAGACTGGCAGATGACCACGCATTAGCTACGGGTTAGTGTTGGTCATAAATTTGGGAACCTTATTGCTTCTGTCCCCTGATTGATCACTGTTGGAGATCTACAGCTCTGCTTAGTGGCACAAAGTGCTGCCTTTGCCAACAACAGATGAATGATGGAGCTTTTTATAGGTGGTCTGCATTTGTACCTCAGAGGGTCACTTTCAGCTTTATTTCTGTTGGTGTGTGAACAGCACGTATTTTCTGGAATGCAGAAATGCACAAATAATTGCTTCACACTTCTCATTCAAAACAACAAGGTCATGAAAATTATAAGTAAATTATGTGATTTTATTTTAAAAATGCATATGTTCTGGCCTCCCAGTTTCTCTACCCTGATGTCAAAGGGTTTGATAAAAAGTACCTATTTGCATAACATTGTACATTCATGCACATTTCTAACGAAAAACTGAAATGCATACAAAGATACCTTAAATCATCAAGATCCAGTGACACTTTGTTTTCCTTTCAGTTGAACTCTATTTACTGAGAGTGTTTTTCCTTTGCTGTAGGTAGTGTGCAAATATATTGAGGACCCAGTCTTGTTTCACCGAGAAGATGTGGGGATGGTTAAATTCGACATCCGTTACGTTGTGCTGCTGCGGTCCATACAGCCACTCAAGCTGTATACCTATGATGTATTCTGGCTGCGCTTTTCAAATCGGTAATTACATTCTCCTCATTAGTGTGGAGGGGCTTGGAATTAAATCTGATACGTGAAAGCTAAGGAATTGCTTTCTTCCTTAGGGCATTTTCACTTGATGACTTGGATGACTATGAGAAGCATTTCACAGTCATGAATTATGCTCCCGGTGTAACATTAAAACAGGTAAGCAAACAATCCAAAACATGCCCTCACTTTCCCAGTGTTAGAAACTCCTCCAGTGCCTCCTTTGTGACTCTTGCCAAATAACCTACTTCTCATCCACTGAAACAGGCAGTGTGTTGAAGGTACGTGAAGTCCAAAGCAACTATCTTCCTAGACTCTTCCCCCCCTAATCAGCTGTGATTATGTAAAGTAACACAAACCCACATCCTGAATGTAGCCAACATCGATAGAGATGATCAGTAAAAGAATGAATTAATTCTTTTGATAGTTCTAATAAATCATTGTCAAGGTCTTCAGTGTGATCTTTTATAACAAGAAATACTGGAACAAGGAAGATATTTGGGAACTATCTAATTCATTAGTTCTTTACCTGGGTTTGTATAAGTTAGCAAAAAATGTT
This sequence comes from Jacana jacana, assembly GCA_013400555.1. Classification (NCBI taxonomy): domain Eukaryota; kingdom Metazoa; phylum Chordata; class Aves; order Charadriiformes; family Jacanidae; genus Jacana; species Jacana jacana. Next base: position 46,528 of record VZTM01000882.1, on the reverse strand, counting down.
TTATGTTCCATTCTTTTGTTATCTGATTGCTCAGTCATTCCCAACCAAAACAGTCTTTGTTGCTAAACTGTTTTAGGTACACTGTGAAGAATTTATTCCTCTCTTTGAAAAACAGTATCCTGAATATCCTTGGACAACAGTACAAGTAAGTCACAATTCATCTTTCTTGTGTAAATATTCATGGATAATTTTTTACTCGGCACACTAGCTTTTCTGAAAGTGTTGTGGCTTATTTTCCCCATAAGACATACTTCATGTGTATCAGTTCCACAAAGGACAATAAATGTTAACTTCTATTTTGGAAGCATTTATTAACATAGCAGAATTTGCCCTCAAACATTCTGTTGTTAGCATTTGAGAACTTTATTTCATGATTACATGATGAGAATTCTATATATTAGACTTATAAAGCCAGTCTTGACTACCCTTAGAATCCTGGGAGTAGGATCTTTTTTTTTTGTTGCAAGTTCCATGTTTTTTGCAGAAGGTTGCCAATGATCTTAAGCCCATGGTTCTGAAAGCTTAGTATTTCATGCAAAAAGGCAGGGAAGTCCAGAATATAAAGTGTCTACTACTATTACAGTAGTAGTGTCTACTACATCACTACAGATGTTGCTCACGTGGTGTGGAAAAGTTGTTTTCAAAACCTTCACTGTTCTTCAGTAGAACACTGATTCTGAAAAGTTGAACCAGTGAAAAATTCATAATACCTCAGCCAGTTTGTTAAGTTAAATCTTTCCTTTGAGACTGCAGTGCAGAATTTGCAGTTACCGCCCCAGCTTCTCTGTGCTAGTGAGCTGGCCAGAGGCTTGACTTTAGTCATTGCATTATGTCTTTTCACAAGAAAAACAGATGATTCCTTAATAATAGGGCATTTTCATCTGCAAAGAGGAAGCTCCAAATACTGCAGTTCCATAAAATGTGCAGGAAATTGGATGAGGGCCTCCTTGCTGGCTGTTGCCTGTAATTTGTGCTTGAAAGAAAAAGCTGAACATGAGCAGAACATGGACAAAATTGACTTGTTGTATCCTTCCATATTTATCAGGAGCTAGAAGATGCAGGAGGAATGGTAGCTGAGCATTTATATGTGTGTATGCTTTCAAAAGTGTATAAATTACCCAACTGTGCTGGTTTCCAGAAATTGTCACTAGAACCTCACATCCAATCAATGATACTCTGAGTATGACAGGTTTTGCAGCATTGGGTTTAAAGTGCTCTGGAAGAGACTGTAAGGGTGAAAAAAGAGACATCAAAAGACATGCTGTAGGTTACCCAAAGGAGTCCCATGTGTAGAATAGGAAGTGTTACACCATCTTTTCATCTGCAGGAGTGGCTCATTGCAGCATATAATCAATGCCAAAGTTCACACCTGTTAGTTCTTCCTGATCTATTTCACTTTCACTTTGGATATCTGATTGTTTCTCCAAATACCAGTGTAGTATATTCTTAAAATCCCTCTGTCCCCACCACCCTTTTCGGGGGAGGTATAAATGGGTAGAAGACTTGCCGTTGTGCAACAAAAGAGCCAGAATACTAATTAATCACGGAATTATGGAATTGTCAAAGTTGGAAGGGACCTCCTAGAGATCTAGTCCAACTCCCCTGCTAAAGCAGGATTGCAGGAAAAACTCAGAACTTCCTAGTTGCACTGCTGATGCTCACAGAACTTTCCTGGGTTTTCTTTGTCCACCCATCTATGCATAAGTGCAGTACTGTACATAATGTCAGGGAAGGGGGTTAACTCTAATAGAGCATTTAGGGCATGTAATATTAAATACAGGATTTCTGTAGTACTGATCTACTTTCCAGAAAAGTCTATGGATATTGCCAGGTGCTTGGTGCTTTCACTCTGTTGTCTTTAGGTCTGAAGCACATTTTGAAGCTAATACTGTGCAGATCTTCATCTGTTGGCTAGTGTAACTTATACAAGATCTTTAAAAAGCTGTATAAGTGGTGTTATTGACAACATGTTTATTGCTTTTATGGAACCTCACTTGTAATTCAGAGATCTCTTTCTGTTATTAGGCAAATATTTTCAAGGCATTTGCTGAATTGTTCCAAGTTGTTTCAGCTAAACCTGCACCTCTTGGCATCTGTGATTACCCATCATCAAGAGCAATATACGCCATTGACTTGATGCTTAAATGGGACACCAGCAGAGATGGTGAGAAGCTTGTTTCTTGGAATGCTGAATTCTTTATATTTGAGGACCTTTTCAGAGGTTTACTTCATCTGTCTGAACTCTGTTTTTCAAGCAGCGAGAGCTGTGTGCTTTGTGCCTCCCACAGATATCTGCAACTCAGATAGGCTTTGATCTGTGGGGTTAACATCTGCCAAGCTGGTTAAGAGGATTGATGGGGAAACTGTTTACTTGGCTGAGTCTTTGCTTCCCTTGTGCCTCTGCTACTCATGTTCTGTTTAAAAATCAAAACAAAACAACCCCTCAAAAAAACCCAACAGCCCCACAAAAGGTGCATTGCCAGCAGACCCAGAGAGGTGATTTTGCCACGTTGCTCTGCTCTGGTGAGATCTCACCTGAAGTACTGGGTGCAGGTGTGGAGCCCTCAATATGGGAAGGACATGGACCTGGTGGAGCAGGTCCAGAGGAGGGCCACAAAAATGATCAGGGGGTTGGGAGGACCTTTGCTATGAGGACAGGCTCAGGGAGCTGGGATTGTTCATCCTGGAGAAGAAGAGACTGGGGAGACCTAAAAGCGGCCTTCTGGTACCTGAAGGAGGCCTACAGGAAGGCTGGGGAGGGTCTGTTTACAAAGGCCTGCAGTGGCAGGACGAGGGACAATGGCTTCAAGCTGGAGAAGAGCACATTTAGATTGGATATTAGGAATAGGCTCTTTACTATGAGGGTGGTGGACCACTGGAACAGGTTGCCCAGGGAGGTGGTTGATGCCCCTTCCCTGAAGGCTCAACGAAGCCCTGGGCAACCTAGTCTAGTTGGGGGTGTCCCTGCTGACTACGGGGAGGTCATACCAGATGACCTTTGGAGATCCCTTCTGGCCTGGACCATGATCATCTTGGTGCTATTGATGTCCTCGGGACCATCACCCAGTTGTCACCCACCAAGTCTCCACAAGAACACATATGCAAAGCTGCTTCATGCTAGTGGCACAGCATCGCTAACTACACGGAACCTTTCTTTCAGTCAGTTGTGGAGGACTGGTAGTAAAATCTACACAAACAGGGTGAATTCTTTATTATCTCACCAGGAGGCTCAAAACTGTTCTGGCAGCATGCCCAACCCAAATGTGTGTCTTTTGTTGACAGAAAAGTAGCAGGGGCACCAATGCAAAAATTACTTTTGGGCCAGTATTAAACAGAACTGAGTATACTCTTTTCTACTTTCTAATGTTGTGGTTCCTGGGACACAGGAGAAATTAATTGCTTGTGCCCAGGTTTGCTGGAGGAGTGATTAGGTGTTGTATGCTGAGTTGGTTCCTCTAGCCCACTGCTGCAGTGGCTGATTCTCTAAATACTGAATCATTTTCATAGAGGAAAATGATTGAGACACGGGCATTGTGGAATTGAGCCTTTGCTGTTCTGATCAGGTGGAGCAAGGGCTTGAACCTGGGTCTGCTACACACACATTGACCGTTCTTTCACCTGTCCTACGGGTGTCTTGAGTGGGAGAGGCAAAACAGCTCGCTAATATTACTAACTCATGGGAAAACTATTGTAGTAAAAGGACCCATCTCACATTACAGCCCTGGCTGTACACAAGCTGTGCAGGTCCCTAGACTCTGGGAGACGTGGGCATAGGTGTGAAAAAGTCGTGGTTCTGATGCTCTAGGCAACTTATGGTCAAACAGGTTAGTTGCTTCTGTGCAGAGCAGAGTGTGGTTTACCTGTGCATCAGAAGCTTGTTACGCTCGCAGTATCAACACCAGACAGCAAATAAAATCTTTCAGTTCTCTTTGCACAGAAGGTATTTGATTCTGAACTGTACTGGTGATGCTTTAAGAGGAAAATTAAACTTCCTGGCTTCCTGTTAGGAGTGAGATGGTGGCAGATGGGAGTGGCTTAAGTGTAAAGGAACAGCACTGCTAGAATTGGAAAGGTAGATGTCGAAGAGCTTTAAGAAAGGAAAGTTTGTACTGACATGTGAAAGGATAAGCAGGATTTTCTCAAAGATGTTTCAAACTGTCAATCAAGATAGCTGTGTCTGGGAAATCCTACTACATTGTTTCAAATTCTCATTCCATATGAGGCATTGGATTACATGGTGATTGCAGAATCTGTTGGATACTTGTCCTCTGGGTAATGGTGGTAGAACAGAGAGCTCTGTCCCTACCAAAAAAAAAAAACCCAAACCTACTGAAACAAAGACGTTCTACTACCGTGCCATCTTCGGTCATAAAAAAATTGCTTTTTCCAGTCACTTTCTATACTCAGTGGCTTAAAGACAGGTAGTGATTCAGGGTCTCTATAGAGGTTGTATTAAGAGCCAATGCTTGTGTTCCCCTTTACAGGCAAAAGAATTATGCAGCCTCAGATCCTGGAGGTGAACTTTAATCCTGACTGTGATAGAGCCTGCAAATACCACCCTACCTTTTTTAATGATGTCTTCAGCACCCTATTTCTGGATGAAACAGACAGCTGCCATGTGACGTGCATTGTCTAGCCACAGGAGGCTTGACTCTATTAATTTCCTTCCCAGATATGTTAACAGCAAGACTTATATTTCAGTTCTATGAGCTGCTGATGCAACTATTTTCCTATACTGGTAACCTAGGAAAAAAATTTCTATTAGAAGAATATTCATATACCATATACTGTATTGATACTCATTTTGTCTGCATTTTCCTTGTCTTGTTTGTTTTGTAAATCATAGGTTTGTGTTGACCAAATGTCTTATTGAATATGGGAGACCTCAAAATAGAACAGTAACTGGAGCAATTGACTTATTTTTCAGGTAGCCTGCTTGCTTGCTGGGAAACATTGCACAAGTTCCCCATGTCAACATTAAAACTGTAATGTACTGAATCATCTTGGAGTCTGTGTATCTCTTTCTTATCTATCCCTCTGTTATTCAAAGATCTCAAATGTTCTGGTGGGAAATGATCAATGACTGAGGTAATGAGATTAAAGATTTGATGGTTCTTCCCATTTTCCTTATTTTAAAAAAAAAGGTAAGCAAACTCTGCAACATTTAGGAACTCTGTACTGCTGACTGTCTGAGCCTGCCTCTTCAAGTTTGGGGGTTTTTTTGTTTGTGTTTTTGAGAAGGGATCAGGCAGGAAATAAGGATGCAACATCTACAGCAGTACAGGAGAGCAAAAGAAGCCTTGAAGGAATGAAAAAGATCTGGGATACTGTGCTTAGAAGCCCAAGCAAACTTTGGACTTCAAAATTTAGGGACTAAAATAGAAGGATTTGAGAGTGAGGTGTCAGTTTGGAAGTGATCATTCTTAATCTCTCCTCCCTCCTCACATCAGGGAAACTGCCCAAAATTTAGCAATTTTAAGCTGTATTGATGTTGCTATGTATGTACAAGTTGTGGAAATTCTGCTGTCCATCACAAGGTATACATTATATGGGTAGTACTTCTTTAAGGAGCTGCAGTAATTGGATTTGCTTGAGTGCACAGTACAGTTATAAAAATCAAATGTTCTAAATCTTGCTTCAGGTTTTGCAAATATGCAACATGTACTTCATGATCAGGAAGGGAGAGGGATGTTTTAGGCTATTTCAGGCTGGCCTGCAGAAACCTACTTTAACTGACTGGAACATGGGCTGGAGAAATAAACCATCTGTGTCCTATGGAAAATTCAGTCCCTGCAGAGGTGGGGTAGAAGAGAGCTGGATTGCACAGCCAGAAGTGGTGCTGACAGCCATATCACTCTCCTGCTTGTGAGTCACAACTTTTTTGTTTGTTTGTTTTTGTACTTAAATGTGATTAAACAAACATGGTGAGATGCTTAACTTGATGGTGTGACTGCTTCCAATGCAGGCAAAAAGTTTGTCTGTGATACAGAATGTAGTAATGGGTGCTTGAGACTGGACTCAAAGGGGGACACACAGTGCTGCTCAACAGATTTGATTTTTCACTTCTAGGAGAGAAAAAAGCATCTTCTGCCTTCAGAGTACCTGAAAACATCTAACAGAGAGGGCCTGTGGATCTAGACTAGAGGGGGAGAGTCTCCCTCATCACAAAGGAAAAACTGATGTCACATTTAGCAAACCATAAGAATGATTTTTAAAAAATAGTAAGATTTGTGCAGTGAGACCACAAGCTGTGGGCAAAAATAGTCTGATGTGCTCTTATATGAGAGATGGTTTTATCTTATGGGAAGCAACTGGTTGAACTAAGGAGCCCAGAAACCCAGGTCTTGCTCTGTCAGCTACCATGACCCTGAGGAGGAGAAACAGCTAAACTGAGAAGGTGTAGGTAGGAGACACTAGCAGCTACAGTGTATGTACTGCCCTGCTGGGCAGCAGACCCATGACAGACCTGTCTCTGCTGTCAAGGTCTGGTGGTGAGCTGGCATCATGCTCGGTGTCCAGGTGGAGCATATTAGTGCTGTTTGGCCAGTGCTGCAGGGGGCTGTTCAATATTTGGGTCCTCTCAGTTTCTGTTCAGCTGCTCCAAGTTTCCTGTTTCGTCTTGCCCAGTGCAATGGTGAAAAGAGATGAAGGAACTACCTTTGAGGTGATACCATCCTGTTGCCTTCAGTATTTTTCTCCTCAAAACCATTTAAAACCAATAAAAAGAGAGGAACAAGGTTAGTAAGTTTACGTTGTAGTTTAATGCGTTTAGCTGACAGTAGATTGTACAATGCTTCAAAGTGGGAAGGCACCAACGGTGGGGGGGAAAAAAGTCTAGTCTTAAATATTTCCAGAGTACAACGACCAGAAGATAAATATCTGGCAGCTGTAGTGGGACACACAGCACTACAACACCGTGTCTAGTGGTAAACATGAAAGATTCGGGCCACAACTATGGCCACCGCTGTTAGGAGCAGCTCTCTGAAAGTTGTGTTAATGTATGGCTGGTCTTCTTCCTCTGAGCACAGTGAACTTGGAGTTCATGCTCATTTCTGATAGTAGTTAAAATGCTATTTTCATATAAAATGTAATGCTGTAATATAGAAAACTAGTACCTTTTTTAACCAGCGCTATCTTTTAGTTATAAAACCCAGTCAGGCATATACCCCTTTGTGACTTGCCCAGGAAAGGCATATTTGTTTTAACCAAGTGCAGCTTTGTCAACTTGTAATTAGCAAACAAAGCCGTCCTGGTCAGCTAACAGTAAAATAAGGCCATAAGTTTATTTTGAAAATTCTTGTGGGGAATAATAAAAAAAATCATCTTTGCTGAAAGCTGCTTATTGAGATCGCTTCTTGTCACGATTGTCCTTCCAGATACGGTAATTGAGTGCAGAAGCCATGGTCAGCCAAGCTAAATAAGGAACCATCAAATAAGCTGCTGTTTTGTTGATGTTGTACCAGGAAGCAGTTGTAGCCGTTGCCGTACCAGTGGTGAGCAGGAGAGTCACCAACCCCTGAAATACAGGAAGGCGGTTAGTGTTGTCTTCACTTGTTGCATTTTAAGCAGACAGTCTTTGTGTGGCTATTTCCACTTAGCTCTGGCACGTGTTGGATCCCTCCATGAGTTAATTGCTTCTCAGTAAAACCAGCAAAAAAAGATAGATTTCTGCAGAGTTATGAGTTTAATTGACTCATAAAGAGATACAACAGTCACAAGAAAGGGCATTGCAGCTGGGAACAGCAGAGGGAGAATAAAATCCCTCACACCCATAACTTCTTTTTGTTGGCAGCAGGAAGAGCTGCACGGACTGTGACCCACTGTGACTTTGAGCAAGTCACCCACAAAGGTGGGTAAACTTTAACCAGTCTGTTCATGCCATATGTGCTGCCTGAAGAGATGCAGTGTGAAAGAATCATTGATGGGTTGCAAAGTCTTCTCCAACTACAGCATTTCCTATGTGTATATAGACAACCAGGCAAATAAAATTATTATTGATTTTTATTTTTGAGGCAAGCTGTTTCTCTTCTGACTGAAGGACATTAGTCTTGTCTAAAATGGATGCTGTTACCTGAGTAATGTTATGATAAGCTTCTTATCACTGCTGTTTGCCTGACATACATAGGAATCTTAGTGAGGCACAAATGTTTACACTTTCTAGTCGCACAGAAGCTCTTATCAAAGGGGAGCAGAATGAGCTTCTTGAAATCTAAACATTTGTGGATGCTGTTGATGTGTAAATTCTCTCAGGTGGCTGCTGGCATGCACTAAAGAGAATCTGAGATTTCTGCAAGCCATGTTCTGTACTCGGGCTCATTTTCAGGGAGAAAAGATTGCCACACAATTGGTCTTAGCACCTTGCAAATGACAGCAGACACTTATGATTAAGAGACTTACTTTTCCACTTACCCATCCCATTTTGTGAGCTCCAAAAAATACTGGAGTCCATGCCCAGTTTAGTGCCAGCTGCCCTGCATACAGACCCAGAGGAACCACCGACTTTTCATTTAAGCCCCCCAATTCCTTCCACACTAGGTAGGAGCCGTACCTGGAGAAAACAAATGTAAGGTGTAGTTCAGTGTGTTGGTTAGAAAGCAGCCACACATTCCTGATCAGATGACATGAGTTCAGTGCTGGGGTCTGAATTCATTTGGAAGAGTAGATATCCAGGTACTACTTGGCACAGTAACTGACTGCACAGGGTTGATACGGAGAGCAAAATATTCCCAGTCCTGCCAGAGTTCTCACTTGTAGGTGCAGAGGAGCAGATGACCTGCTAAATTTCAGTCTTAAAAGGGAAAGCTGTGTTGAAATGGAAGCAAGCCTAAGGTGCAAGGATAACAGGTAAGTCTCTAAATAGTAATGGAACTATTAATTTTGGTACTGGGAGAACACAACCCACTAACCTTTTAAGTGGATGAAATTCATATAGGAGAAGTAGGAACTGAACGGCATCCTAAAGCATAGATGAGCACGGGGATGGATGGTGTTAGAGCAGGAGGAATCCTGCAGTCGCTTTTCAGAAGGGAGAGGATGAGATGGGCAGAACAAAGGCTTTAGGAGCCGCATGGAAAGAATTCACTATAAGGAGCATCCAGGGCTTTTCCTGTCTGCAGGACTGGCTACTGAAAGACCTCACAAAAAAATGTTTTGAAGACCTTGAATAGATCTTCTTGATGCTACAGAAGAACAGATGACTGCAGGGTTCCTAGAATGTAAGCTGCTAAAGACAGGATTTCTCAGGATTTGGAAGGTTTACTAACAAAGTTTATTTTTCTACTGAAGGAGCCTGATTAGAACAGGGAGTTCATCACCTAAGCCTTACTTCTTTTGCTCTTGTTTGACTTTCCCTTTAGGCATTAGCTAGATTTCAGTCCAGATAACTGCACAGCCATTCTGAGGGACTAGACTAGAAGCCTCTGGCTAAAACACCAACATCTGGAACTATACCTGTGTTTCAGAATAAGTAACTGAATACTGATTCCATCCTGGTAGGAGTGTCAACTGGACTGTGCGCTATGCTGGACCCCAGGTGGCTCATGTATTTCTGCTAGAAGTGAGGCAAAGGAGAAGACCAACTTAAGCACTATTTTTTCTTTTTCTAGGAGCAGACAAACATCCATAGGAATAATTGCAAGGAGTTTGTCTTCATTTGTAGGTCATAGAGGAAGGCTTTTCTTTTTTTCCCTGTGGAACCCAGGCAGTGACACAATCATGCTTCTGGACTCCTGCTTTCATAGGGACTGAACAATGCAGCTTGGATATTTTGGCAGTTTAATTGCAGAGTATTAAAAAAAAAAAAAAAAGGGGGGGGGAGGGTGGTGTATTAAAAACTCAGCAGTTCTCTGTTAAAGACATCAGGACCCAAACTCTGCTCTTGAGAGTTACAGAGCCACAGTGCAGACTTACAGTTGTTCATCCATCTGACTTCAGACTAAGATCACGATGTATAAATCTGCTAGGAAGTTCAATGTCAGCTAAGCTAATTACATCTTGCTTTTAATATATTTAAGAGGTTCTAAAGGAATGAGATGTTTTGATCCTTCGAGGAATGTGTGCACAGAAGAAAAGGCTCAGTAGTAAATGTGGCCTTTTCACTGACCTAGTTGTACAGTCCCAGTTATAGCACATAACTGGGACCATCCACCTCATAATATACTGATTCTGATATAAGTGATGAGCTGTCACAATATAAAATATTTAACTTGATATCCAGGTTTATGATGAGGAATCCAGAAAAAGTTACAAATGATGGAGTCCACTTGAAGGAAGCCCCTTATGGGAAAGCCACTCAGCTCTTGTCTCTTTGATAAAAGGCATTTTTTTTATTCACAGGACAGTAATGACCTGATTCAAGTGCTAATTCTTGAAATATACAAGAGTAGAGAGCAATTTTTAAAAGTATACACTGTAAGAGGAAAAAAAAAATAGATAATACCGTTGGGGAAAGGAGGGGACAGTACATGAGGCTATAAAAATTACAAAGCTTTTCTGGAAAGAAAATGAAACCAAAAAGAGAGAATGGGAGAGCCAGTTTAGCATTCAGATACAGTTTCAGACATTGCATCCTTGCTGTATTTTGCAACGGGTGGTGTGGTGTATAAGAGCCTCCAGAACGCCTATGTCATGTTAACTTGGAAAAGGTTTGGCCTCTTTGAGACTTTCTGTGGTTAAGCCAGTGCTTAACCACAGAATTACTGTTTACAATAGAATTACAATACTAATTACTGATCAATTAAAACATACTGTTTGGATGGAAGAAATGGGAGGGGTCAGCCATAAAAGGCCTATTGCAGCCTAAAAACTATTACTGTTGGATTACCAACAGAGTGTATTTGATAGCTAGGCAAAACCAGAGCTTGAACCTCTGTACGTAGCTAGCTCTTAATGACCAAGTGCAGAGGAGACACAAAGCATCGCTTTGTGCTTGGGGGCTGCACTGACCTCTGAGGCTCTAGGAGCAGCAGAGTGCTACCTCTCCTACCTCACCTCTGTAGCACAGCTCACCAGTTAACATAAAAGCTAATCATGTTAGGTGGGCAGCTTCTAGAGCAGTCTGTGAGGAGTATCAAAGCTGCCCAAACAATCTCCTGAGACAACCTACCTCTTAAGAAATTCTTCTGCTGTATCTTATTAAAAGTAGTGGCTGCCAAAATGTGGTATTGGTAAACTTTTCAGGTCCCTATGGGAACAGTATTTGGCTTTGTGATACCTTGTTCATTTGATAGTAATTGCTGTGCTGTCAGGTATTTTAGATTAGTTAATTAAGGAGGCTATAGATGGCTTCAAACATTTACAAGTTAACAGCCTGGTACTTTTATTCAAAAGGATGTGTGTATTTTGATTTGAGCTTTTTTAAATTGAGTTCTGTTGGAACATTTCAACCCCAAGCTCCACCCTCCCCACCCACCCCCTTCTTTTTTTATCTTCCTAAAACTACAGAAGGACATAGAAGAAATCCCAGGGCTGCCCTTCTCCATCCCTGTCAGCTTGGCAGGTCTTCCCGTCAGCATGCATGAGGAAAGCACGTTAATGGCAGCTTTTCAAACTGCTGCTTTTGATGTGGATACTTGAGCATACAAAATGTCCTATCCAACCCACACACAACTCCCCAAACCCGTTTCTACCTGTTCAGCAGGCAGCTTGACACAGTTTCCTACAAACATACAGCCACAGGAATACAATAATAGTTCTCTGGTCCAGCATTACACAACTCTGAGATCAGGTAAGTGCCTTAATACAAGGGAAAAACATACCCCATAGATGTATAGAGAGTTCCCCAAACAGGAGCGAACACCCAGTTAGGTGGACACCAGGATGGCTTCTGTAGAGATTCATACCACACTGGAATTTCCTTTTTGGTTATCTTGCTTCCTAAAAGTCCTCCTGCGTGGGGCAGGAGCGTGAAGCCCACTGCTGGGGCCCAGGCTGGTGCCACTTCCATTGAGACAGTGAATCTGAAACAAACCCAAAAGCTGATTTAGCAGAGCAATTTTAAAATGCAACTATGATAATTTTCCACCATTTTCAGCAGATTATAAGCATGTATGTGTGGGGGAGCTGATAGGCAGCCTGGCCTTGTCACTGAGAAAGACAGCAGCTGAAATTCATGGATCTTGTACCAGGTTCATGGGACAACACTCTCCCCATAAAGGAACCCGTCACTTACATGGGAGGAAGTAAGGCCTTTATTTCCCTCTCAGCTTTTGTGCTCTCCTGTGCTTAAGCAAAATAATTGTGTGTATACCTTGTGTTGCATTTTTATCCTCAAAAGTGTGCTGAGGAGGATGCTCAGTGGCTAGGGAATGATGTGAATTAGCAGCAGACACTTGAGAAGCTGCCTAAGAAAGAAGAAGGTGAGTACTTGAGTGATGTTTTGCTAAACAAGGAAGGCGACCTCAGTGGATAAACGGGGACTGGAGGGGTGGCTTCTTCATGAAGCGTTCAATCAGTCGCAGCAGTCTTCGCTGCCACGCCCATAAAGGACTAAATTTGCCTACAGAAGTAAGACTGAGTAATGGCATGTTCTGGTGGGCCGTGCTGCTTTAGTTAGAGTACAGGCAGCAGGAAAAGAAAAGTAAGCAGGAAAAAGCTTCATTGCTGATTTTCTGGCCAAAAGCCAAATGCTACAGAAGAGCTGTGTTTAGCTTGCTAAAACGTAAACAGATTTGAGGTATGATAAAAAAACAAAACAAAACAAAACAAAAAACCAAACAACAAAATGTGTTATTTTTTTCAACTATGCAGTAGGCAAACCCACCCAATTCCTGTTCATCTGCTGTGCAGGAGGGGGAGATGGCAGGAAGGAACCCTAAGAGAGGTTGCAGCAGTGGGAAAAGAGCAACTGTCGAAGCCCCAGGAGAGAAAATAAAACGTTTTTGGAGCAACCAGCAATTCTCAGAGGCTTAAGGCAGTAAGATAAGTGTCTTATTAACTTGGCTCTTGCCTTGGCCCGTGTTTACAAGTTTTCATTGCTGAGGTGAGGAGGCAGGCAGTGGGGAAGAGGAAATCCCACTTGTGCCAGATGTGCTTAAACTGATAGGAAATGGCGCACAGGTGACGTTGCACTCTCGCAGTTCTGCTGGTGGATTTCTCTTTTGGAGAACAGGTAGCGAGGAGAGCTTGGCCAGCAAGGAGGAAGGGAGGTCTCCTGCGTTATGGTTTTTGTCCCTGTACTCAGGGGTCTGCAGATGATGCAGATTTAAGGAAGAGATTTCAGTGGCTGGGCCCACAAGCCAGATTGCCTGGGATCAAGAAAAATCCTGGCAATGACAGTGGCGGAGTAGAATTTTAAAGGCAAAAGAGAGAGCATGGAGGGACTGGCAAAGCATGCAGGATTAGAAAGTTTGTAAGGAGTAAACAAGAAGGGACATGTAGGCTGCTGGGCTGTGGGCACGCCTCAGGGGAGAGTCTGTGGGAGGGCAGTGAGCAGGAATGCACACAAAGAAAGGCAGCAGACAAAGCAGTACAACTGTCAGAGCCAGAGCAAAAGAATGAGGGAGTGAAAGAAAAGCTAAGCAAGGAAGAATTCCAAACTAAGGTTGGGGAGAAGGAGCGGGGAGAACGATGTGCTAGCCTGCTGGAAGTGTTACCAGTTAGGTCTTGGGTGGAGGATGGACAACAAGGAAGGGAGAGAAAAAAAAACATCTAAACAGCTCATTGCTGCCAGACTTCCTGCCTCATGGATTCTCCTTGCTATTTACTAGGGAGCATCTGAAATGGAGCAAAGGGATTAATGTGGTCTCCTGTGCCTAGATCTGCGTTCTTACTTTCCTGGGGGAGCAGGCTGCTGGCTGCAGCACGGGCTACTTGTCACCCAGACTGACAGCAGGAAGGGCTCTGCTTTTCCTGGGATATGCAGGAGCAACAAGGTATAGGAGGAACAGGAGCTCCAAGCGCAACGATTCCCTTTGGTTGCCTTCAGATCAGTAATTCCCAAAAGTTAAGTTAGAAATTTAAAGAGTTTACTAAGATCTCACTAATTCTTAACGCTGTCGCTCTTGCTTTGCCTTCAGAGAGCAAGCACCAGGCTGAGCTCTCTACACGGGCTGTAAAGGGTGGGTTGTCTCTGCAGCTCCAGCAGGGCTGTCAAATGCTAATACTTCTTTAAGAGATAAGCAAGGACCCCCAAGGGGCTTATGCTTTATTTGGATGTAACAATATCAGGGTGGTTTCCTGCAGTTATTAAGCACCTGGAGTTCTTCAGGGCTTCTGTCAGCCTCTCTGCAGGGGAGAAAGTCTGAAAGTGTTCTGCAAGCTCAAAGTGCTAAGTGCCATCAAATTGGAAAAGTACCACTCCTACATGGTCATTAGTGACTAAAGGATGTAACATGGTCTGCATGATGAAGAAAACCCACTGAAATAATTCTGAAGTGACAAAGAAAATCAGGCAGGCAAAGAGAAAGGGGGAAGGCACAAAGCAAAGAAACGGGGAAAGCGAAGCTGTGTGCCAATGGGAAAGGGGAAGGAATGGAAGTGATGAGACCCAACATGCTGCCTTGAACTGAGTGCTGGTGTCCCAATCTTTTTGACTACTTGTCCTGGTTCCTGGGAGGGAGAGGGTTAATTCTCCCCTGGTTTTAGCACAGGTATTCTGCCCAGTTCTACCCAGGGGGTGGCCGGAAGCTGGCCGGGAAGGGGAGGGCAACAGGCAGTCCTGGGCAGCTGGTCCTGTAATGGTGCTTTTACAGTTCTCCATCCGTGTTACTGCTGCTGCTTTGTTGTTCTCCTCAACTGCCTTTCTCCCACCCCACGAGTTTTGCCTTTTTCTTCCAGTTTACCCCTCAAGAGAGAGCAGCTGCCACATGGTTCTCTGAGGCTAAAAGCACGACACTACTATTTCTACTAATTATACACTCTGCTTTCCAACAGTGTTTCTCGGGGCTTCCCCAGGATGGCAAAATACTCTCTTGCAAAGCACCGAGGAGAAAGAGGAGTAAAGCCACGCAGCAAGGTCAGAACGTGCTGGTAGGGGCGGCCTAGCAGACTACAGCTAGTCTGTCAAGCAGCGGAGAGCTCCTGTTTTAAACACACACCCCCCATCCCACCCCCAAAAAATGAAATACCAGTATCATTTTCCCATGAAAAGCAGTAGCTAACTCAGGGAGCAACGCTAGGTGATTGTTCTGGAAGAAGCCACGTCCATCTTCCTCTGGTTACCCGGTGTAGGCCTTTGGCGAGGGTAGGTAAAGGGCAGGGGTGCGTGGGATGGTGAGCACTGCAGCGTTTGCCTGGTGAGCTGTGCAGCACCACATCTCTGCAGTGTTCACAGGTCGCCCAGTACATTATTATTTGTTGTTGTTGTTTTAGAAGTAATGGGATCACAAGAGCATACAAAGGATTATCAGCCCTGACTTCCTTGTAGTCTATAGTTGATAATGCTGAAATTACTTGCTGATAACTTGCACGGCCCAGGCTTGCCGACGCAGCCCCTCTGGCTGCATCTGTATTACACAACCTAGAAATAATTGCTACTTTCCCCGTCGTATCCCCAGCTCCACTTGAGGGTGAGATCTGGTTGCACAATATTCTTGCAGCCTGATTTTCCTTCTGCAGAAACTTGGATGGTATCCGCAGTGTGCCCAGCAGATACCTGCCTCTGAGAACCACCACAGTTGGAAATCTTGTCTCCACACACACACTTAACCTCTTCTATTTCTGTTTCCACCTCTTATCTCTGCTCTGCAACATTTTCTTCAGCATCCTGCCCGTTTTCTGCTTAGCCCTAGTTCTGACTTCAGGCAGTTTCAGCAGGGCAGGGAGAGCTGCCACAGGCCACTTTGTCTTACAAACGTGTTAAGATAATTTTTCTAGGTGTATGAAACATCAGTCTTGCCCAAAGATGGCCCCAGCTGCAGAGAGTAATAGAAATGAAGGGACATGGGGGGAAACAATACTGCAACTTGCTGTCTAGTGGGCTTCTGTCTTATTGTAGGTTCTTTCTCTGTGCTGGAGTAACACGCAAAAAAAACCAAACTGAAGTGTCGTCCTCTTTCTGGAAAAAACCCCACTGTGTACCCAATAAAAAGGGATGGGGCAGAGACCAGACATACTATGATAGAAGAGCTGGTTTGCTTCAGCCTGATGAAAAAAATGAGCTAGACCGCTTACTTGCTTCGAGCAGGCCTCAGAAAGGCAGGTGGGTTCTTTCCCCTTCTCCTCTGGGCACTCCTAGGGAGTGGGAAGGAGGAGGAAAGAAAGCACAACCACTTTCATTGCGTTTTCTTCTATCCTGTGCTGATAAACCTCTGACTAATCCCTTTCTTGTGCAATTTGCTGCTGGCCACCCAATCACATGGGGCTTAAATTCTAGCTAGCGCATTAAAACCAGGAAGGCAAAACTCTCTCAGCAGCGCTAAATCACCCATGTGGCTCTGGGATTTCTAGTCCCCACTGTTCTGAGGCAGAGTGACAAAGCTGTGAACAGGCTGGTGGTTGGGAGGAGCCGGGGGGCTCTCCCCCAAGGTATAGGCTCTCCCCTTCTTGTCCTCCACAGTGTAGGTTTTTGAGGGCAGGTAAGGTTCCACCCGAGTCTGAGGGGCAGCATGGAGAATTTTTCCCTGGAAAAAAGCTGCTTCCTGGGACAGAAGGAAGGGATGCATACCTAATTTATATTGATGAACTGTTTATGTCTCTTGTGGCTGTGATTTCTGGGAAGCCACAACACTATAAACAAAGCTCTATTGCAGTCTGTGATCCAGAATACAGCCACCACACACAAAAAAGCAGTCTTACCGGTGTTACCTTACCTCAAATAATCAAGTTAAAACAGTATATGTCATAGAATAATCTAACAAATAACTCTTATGCTTATAAAATGTATTTACAACTAAAAGTAAAAATAATGGCCTTTATTTAAGGCTCTAACACATGGAATGCTCATCAGGTTTAGAGATGACAAATCTGACCGCCCAGATTTGGTTTTATGTTTGTTTTATTATGCTTGTTTTAAAGTGGCAGGACACAAGTTGTACAAATAAATCCAGGATTTCTTAAAGAGTCAGACGCTGGGAAGTGGAATGTGCACTACAGCACAATCTTCTCAGGTGATGGTTTGCCATTTACTGCTCCATCTCTTCTCATCTTCCCTAGGTATATTTTATAAAAAAGTTAAGTTTCTCTTGGATGTTTCTAGTTCAAGTGCTACCCAGGCCTGGTTCTTTTCAGCTCACCGGGTACTCTTTTAACAGGGTAAAATATAAGAAGTGCCACATCCAAGGATGCTTTAAGAGCAGTGGGAGGTTCCTGGGGCACCACCACTGGTAAGTCTCAAGTGGTTTACGAGTGGCCAGTGCCCATTACAGCAAACCAAAGATGAAACAGTAGCACTGAGGTGCATTCCCAGCTGCAGCCTTGCTACTGGAGGTTTGCAGGAACTGGACGTTGCCCTGGGCTTTGCCACTTAAATCGTCAAATATGACTCTTTTTCCAGGGTTTGATAGGCATCCAGTAGAATGACCGAATGGTAAGGGTTGGAAGTGACCTTTGTAGATCTAATCCAATCCCCCTTCTAAAGCAGGGTCTCCTAGAGCAGGTTGGACAGGAGCACATCCAGGTGATTTTTGAGTATCTCCAGAGACGGAGACTCCACACCCTCTCTGGGCAGCTTGTTCCAGTGCTCTGTCACACTCAAAGTAAAGAAGTTCCTCTTCATGTTGAGATAGACTCTTCTGTGTTCCAACTTTGTGCCCCTTGTCCCGTCACTGGGCACCACTGAGAATAGTCTGGCCACATCCTCTTGACAACCACTCTTAATAAGCATTACTGAGGTCCCCTCTCAGTCTTTTCCAGGCTAAACAGACCCTGGTCTCTTGGCCTTTCCTCATAAGAGAGCTGCTCTATTCCCCTGGTCATCTTCATGGCCCTCCTCTGGACTATCTCCAGCAGTTCCCTGTCCTTTTTGAACTGGGGGCCCCAGAACTGGACAAAGCATTCCACACGTGGCCTCACCAGGGCAGAGTAGAGGGGGAGGATCACCTCTCTTGACCTGCTGGCCACGCTCTTTTTAATACACCCCAAGAGACCATTGGCTTTCTTGGCCACAAAGGCACATTGTTTCCTCATGGTTAACTTGTAGGGGTGATCTCTAACCCAGTGGGTGGCCCAGCGCAGACAGGGTCCCAGCATCTCCTCTCGGCTCAGCACAAGAGGTATCGCTGCCTATGGTATGGGTAGAGGCAGCCACTGCGTGGGATGTAGTCGTATATGATGTATGTGTCCTACATCCATGTACGTCTGAGAGAGCTGAAACACATGGGCAGCGATACAGGCTAGCTTGAGGGGCTCACTGGTTTCTCCAGGCATTTCACCTGGAGGCTGATGGGGATGGAAGAAACCATCCAGGCGTAGGATAACTAGAAAAGTGAGCCGAAGCTGCTCCCCACCGCCCTTGGGAACGGACCCAAATAAGAAGCCCCTTGAGAATTTCTGGCTCTTCCCACCCTTTTCCCTCCTCCCCAGTTAAACCAATACAATCTCGTTTCGGAGACTTGTTTCATAACCCCCAGTCGATGCAAAGCCCTTGCAACACCGCACCTTTGGCACGGGTTTGGTTTGGTTTACAGCACTAACCCTGCTATCGAACGCTCGAATTCGGGAAACCGCGCTTAAGTTTTATAAGCGTTACTGGAAAATTCGGAGGGAAAACCCCCCAAAAAATCCAAACAAGCCTTTTCTTTGCGACAGCCGCTCCCGGAGCTGTGCCACCGCCAGGGTCCCGGTGGCTCCCGGAGGGGTGCCGGGACCTTCACGGAGACACCCAGACCCGATCCCCTCCCTCAGGCAAGGCGACCCCGCGGTTACCTCAGCTCCCTCGCTGCCGCCGCCGCCCGGTCGCGCCGCCTCTG
>VZTM01000882.1:6894-27339 GCA_013400555.1 Jacana jacana | reverse complement strand
GCTGATGTTGGGCCTGGGGTCTGTTTCCCTGCAGGTAGTGGCGAGCTGCGTGGCGGCGGCCGGGTACAGCGTGGGGGAGTTCGCCGCGCTGGTCTTCGCTGGAGCCATGGACTTTGCCGAAGGTGCCCGGGGAGTGTGCAGAGCCCACGCCGAGTAGAATCTCCCACCCCCCTCAGCTCCGTCCTTTTGCCAAAGCCTCGCGTGTTACCCCCACCGTTCCCCTCCCTTCCTTTTTTGGTTGTTTTTTTTCTTAAAGAGGATAAATTTTACTTCCTATTTTTCCACCGTTTGCTTTACCGCGCGTAACGCAACGTTAAAAGCACAGGTGTCCCCTGAGAGTAAGGCAGCCAGCCCTTCTCGCACGCCGATGCGAGGCGCCCGTAGCCCCCCTCGTGTTTTCCCGGGGTCTGTATTTACCCAGCGCCTCTCTCTTTCTCCTCAGCGCTGCACGCCGTCAAGGTGCGCGCCGAAGCCATGCAAAAGGCCTCGGAGGCCGTCCCCAGCGGGATGCTGTCGGTCATCGGTCGGCGAGAGGCAAATTACAAGTTTGCCTGCTTGGAAGCCCGTGAACACTGTGCATCGCTGGGCATAGACAACCCCGTGTGTGAAATTTCCAACTATTTGTTTCCGGACAGCAGGGTCATTGCGGGACACCGACAGGTATGGCTTCGGGATAACCACCCCTTTAGTTTAGAATTTAATGCTTTCTTTTTTGTTTTTCAAGCTTTTGACTTGACGCTTCTGTGTGGTAGGTCCCCCGTTTATGGCTTTAGTTTATCCAAACAAAAGTATTTGATCTGTGGGTTTTCTTGCTGGCCTGTGCTCAGGGCGTTGCTTGGTGGGGAAAGGAATCCCTTTATCACGATAAGCCTGGTGAGGTGCGGCTTGCGGGGTGACTGGGTAAACCTTTGTCGTGCGAGCTTCTCACTCCTCTCTCTCTCTCTCTCTTTTATAGGCTTTGGAGTTTTTGCAGCAGAATGCCCGAAAATACTATTTCACACATACAAATATGCTTCCGGTCAGTGGGGCGTTTCATACCAGACTTATGGAACCAGCAGTCGAGCCGTTGG
Source organism: Jacana jacana (assembly GCA_013400555.1). Taxonomy (NCBI): domain Eukaryota; kingdom Metazoa; phylum Chordata; class Aves; order Charadriiformes; family Jacanidae; genus Jacana; species Jacana jacana. Next base: position 26,269 of record VZTM01000882.1, on the reverse strand, counting down.
CTGAAGTCCTGAAGTCGATTGAGATTCAGAAGCCGCTGGTCTGCGTCTATTCCAACGTTGACGGCAAAAAGTACATGCACTCGAAGCACATCGAGAAGCTGTTGGTGAAGCAGGTGGTTTCACCTGTTCTGTGGGAACAGACCATGCATTCTGTATACGAAAGAAAGCAAGGAACGGAGTTTCCTTACACCTACGAAGTGGGACCTGGGAAGCAACTGGGAGCCGTTCTCAAAAAGTGTAATCTCAAGGCCTGGAAACAGTATAACCACGTAGATGCTCTGGAAGACGAGGAAGCAGTGGGGGCCTAAGTAGCCTTTTGAGAAAAATCCACGCAACTTGTGTTTTTTCTGCCTAACTCAAAACTAACTTTGTGCTCCCAAAAGAGGAAGTTTTAAGCATTTATGGCTTCTCATCATGCAAAGAGCACCGTGAGCGTAATCGCAATGGACGTCTTCCTTCCCCGTGTGCCTCAGGTGTGGAAGGGGAGAGCCAACTCTGGCTCTTCCATATGTGTCGGGACTGCAGAATTGCCAATAAATACACCAAACAGCCTTCTTGTTTGGCCTCAACCCTACAAGCAACTTCCCCTCTCTTCTTTTTTTCCCTTTTTTCAGTTGTTTGGGGTTTTTTTGAGGGGGAGGGGTGGGAAGTGGTGGATTCAAGGTCAATAGCTTTGGCTGTCTGGTACGGGATCTTCAGTACTGATATGGGGCTGTTGGCTCTGGGTTGTGGAGGGCTCTGTGCTGGGCTGGAGGGTGTGTTTTAAAGGAGCTCTGTCTGGTTTGGTGCAGCTTTCAGCACGTTGACGTTCCTGTTTTCTAACTCAGCTGACCTGGGGGATGTTCGTCTCTGTAAAGGTCTTTGGTGTCTGTATTGCCAGGTAGCAGGCAGGTAAGGCTGTAGATGTTACTATGAATGTGCTTTTCATAAGGTTAAACTATAAATAGCTGTGGGTGCATCAGTACTGGCCTATAGTCCACACGTGGATGGAAGTCATTTTCCCTCCAGTTGTCTAGTCCTGCGTTGGTTGTGCAAAGTAACCAAAGGGAGAAGAAATGTTTCACTGAATGAAGCTTACCAAAGCCCCCCCACCTCCCCAGAGGTGTAGGGCGTTTGTTGTCCCTGAGTTGAATCTCTGATGCCGCATAGACTGAGTCTGGACGACCTTTCTTGATGGAGCAGAAAGCATCAGCATTGGAAGCTTTGTGGAGGGATCTTTTGGGGGGCACCTTTGGAGAGGGTGGATTCACCCTGAGGTAACAGTGTGCCAGGGAAGAGGGTTTGAATGCTGGTATTTTGGTTGTCTGTATTTTTGACTGTGTTTTTCCAGCTCGTATGTATTCCAAAAGCAGGAGGTGAGCTGAAGAGGAGCAGGTTGTCCTGAGCCCTCTCGGAAGGAGCTTCCCAGTTCCCTTGTGGGCACCATCTGCTGTTGGCTGGGTGGCTGGCAGGTGCCCAGGCTGGCTGGCTGGCTGTGAGGGGAGCACCCGCTGCCTCCAGCACCTTCCTCAAGTGCCTGCCACTTGGAATGGCTTTAGCACCATGGGGTTTGGGTGGGTTTGGATTCGGTAACCGACCTTGGGCTTCTGAAAATAGGTCTGGGCACGTTTACACCACCGTGCTGCCTGTGCAAGATCCCTGCAGGGGGCACAGAGGACGTGTCCCTGCTTTCTGTGCTCGTTGTCTGCAGCGGGTGATATGCTTTGGCTTTAGGAAATAGGAGGGAACAGTATTTGCTACAGGATCCTGTACAAACTGACAGGGAGGGGTTATATCGCGCCTCTTACAGTGTGATCAGAAGCTTCAACTGAACTCTAGCTTTTTGGTGGTTTAATGGCATATTTAGCCATAAGTATAATAATGCTGTATTTAATGGTATGTGGCCAATGATGGTATATTTAACAACAAATTTAACAAAAATTTAGGATATTTTACTTAAATGATTACACACGTCTTGAATAGTATATTACAAACTGCAGAATAACTTCCAGTTAGGGTATTACTCATTTGGCAATTCCACGTTTCTGAAAGGAAAAGCAGATTGAAAATACTGGCCTGAATTATGATCTTCTAATGGGGTGTGTTACTAAACAGTTCTTTCGTGAGCTGGACTTGGCAGCCGAGCCTACCTTTACAGTACAAATTCCACTTTTGGTGTGTGTAAATATATTAATGGTTAGTGAAACACAGAAGAATTTGTCAGTTTAATCATTGAACCGTCGAGGCTGCCAAAAGGGTTGGGAATAGCGTGAAGAAAATTCATTTGGTGAAGTCTCCTGTGTTACTGGTAAGGTGTTAGTTATCGGATAAAGCATGTCAAAACCGTCACTCGGTGGGCAGAACCTCTCAAGTAGATCCCGTTCCTATTAGTGAGCCCCGAATTATGTGCCACATTAGAAGTTCATGACTAAAGGCCAAGCACAACGTTGACGGCTTTGAAACCGGCTTTCAGGATAGTTGGAGCCTGGCATGGCATGGTGATGGCACTAAGTCTGGTTTTAGTATAGTGCTTTAGAGTTTCTGGAGTTTTTAATTCTTTAACTTCATTGTGGTATTTTGGGGTACCTGTTTTTCTATTTTTATTGTTTTCCCCATTATTTTTTTTGGGGGGGAGGGCTTATATCACTTTATCACACACTTCACCTGGAATAAAATGGACTTGATGATCCCAGGGGTCTCTTCCAACCTAAATGATTCTATGATTCTATGAATGATTCTAAAAGCTCTTTGGGAGAAACGCGCTTAACCTCTCTGTCTGGGACACGAGAGAACCTTTGTGCCTGAGCTGCAGAGCGCTGAAGGCATGGCTGTATCCTAGGAGCATCCCGCTCCCGTGGGCCCTGGTTGATGGGAGGGAAGAAGGGAGCGTAGCCGCCCCCTGCACGGGTGTTTGCTGTTCTTCTGGGCAGCATTTGAGCCTAGGCCGAGGTAGCGAGCCGTTGCTGAGGCTGCTCCTCAAGTGAGCCTGCTGGCTTCAAAACCAGAAGCCCAGCGGCGTGCTCTCGTGTTGACGCTGCACTTTATAGCAGCTTAAAACCCAAATAAAACTAGGTGAGATGGGAGGGCTTCCTACTTCTGTACCGGGAGCGCTGAGGGCTTGCTTTCGGGTCGTGCCCGGCAGCGTGACGTCATGTTGGTGTCTGGCCGTAACTGAGCGGAAGGGTGTCCCGTCTCACTTCTCCCTGGCTCGGCTGGGAGTAGCATGCGGAGGAATTAAGGATCCTGGGTCCTTAGTACCGTTGTCTGCATTGCTTTTATGTGCTCACTCACCTCTGCCTTCTGCTCCTGGAAACTGGAGGTTTTCAGAGGTGGGAAGCCGGCGTGGTTCCTTCACCTAGGTACAAGCAGGAACAGGATGTGGAAAGAAAAAAAACAAACTCATGTGCTGTAAACTCATCTGGTGAGGAAGTGTGCAGTGAAAAAAAAAGAGAGAGAGAGAGAATTCAATTTCTTCTGCCGTTCATAGGAAATTCACTGTGCAATGTACGTGGTTATGGGTAAAGCTACTGCCTGGGTATAGACTTGAATGCATGAGGAGAAGGGTTTAGAAGATCAAGGGTAAAACTCACTTCTGTTTATAAGGATGTCTGTTCTTGTCCTTTTATGAATACATACTCTAGCCTGTAACATTTTAGCATATAGCCACAAGGAGATTCATGTTCTGTCATAGGACATATTGGAGACCTGTGTGGACAACACATGACCTTGATGCGAGTAATGTTATCTATCTTGCTCAGCAGAGTCCTGCTGAGACCCTAAACCAGGTAGTGCATGCTACCAGACATCTCTGTGCAGTGTTTCCCAAAGGGGTGAGGAGGCTGAGGAAGCTGTGGTTGTGAAGGGTACAGTAGCTTGGGTGTGCTGTCATACAGTCCCAGCTCTGTACGTGAGGAAGTGTGCAGTAGAGAAGAAAAGAGAGTTCACGTCTCCTGAGTCATGGTGCAGAGCCTTAGCTACGAGGCTCCTTGCTCACCTGCCCGGGTGCAAGGCCAGCCTGGTAGTGGCCGTTGGCTGCGGGGCTCCACTTCACCCTCGTTCTTGTTGGGGATTCTGTTTGTGTTTCGCTTTGCTTCACGGGCGTGATTGCATTTTATGTCCCTTGGGACTTTTCGCTCCCCACCATGATGGTGGACACGGAACTTCCCCTCCCTTGGGATTCTTCAAACTGCTACATTATTGGCAGCGAGGGTGTACGAAGTCCTGCCACGCAGCTCTGGGATGGAAGAGGCAGCGCAGCAGCCTCCCATTCCTCATTGCTCCCCTGCACATAGAGGTCATTTATTGAGGAAGAACTGCAAATACTTTGTGGTGTTGAAGTGATTTAGCTGGGGAGAGGCACATTTTTGGTGGCTGGTACTTGGATTACACGTGCATAGGTTGTCTGTAAGAGTCTTGATGGGAACTTTTACCCTGTGCTGTGTAATAACTTTCACCTTGATGTAATGCAGTTAAGTAGAGCAGTTGATTTGCTGATGAAACTGTTTGGTTATATAGAATCATAGAATCATTTAGGTTGGAAGAGGCCCTTGGGATCATCAAGTCCAACCATCAGCCCTCCTCTACAAGTTCTCCCCTACACCATATCCCTCAACACCACATCTAATCTACTCTTAAATACAGTCAGGGATGGTGACTCCACCACCTCCCTGGGCAGCTGATTCCACTGACTGACCACTCTTTCTGTGAAAAACTTTTTCCTAATGTCCAGCCTAACCCTACCCTGCTGCAGCTTGCAGCCATTCCCTCTCCTTCTATCGCTAATTGCCCTTGAGAAGAGACCAGCACCAACATCTTTACAATGTCCTTTCAAGCAGTTGTAGAGAGTGATGAGGTCTCTCCTCAGCCTCCTCTTCCTCAAACTAAACAGTCCCAACTCCCTCAATCGATCCTCATAAGCCTTATTCTCCAGGCCTCTCACCAGTTTCGTTGCCCTCCTCTGTACTCGCTCCAGCACCTCGATATCTCTCTTGTGTTGAGGTGCCCAGAACTGGACACAATACTCAAGGTGTGGCCTCACCAGTGCTGAGTACAGGGGGACAATCACCTCCTGCTTCTGCTGGTCACACTATGTTTTATGTAAGCCAGGATGCCATTGGCCTTCTTGGCCACCTGGGCACACTGCTGGCTCATGTTCAGCCGCCCATCGACCAGCACCCCCAGGTCCTTTTCTGCCAGGCAGCTCTGCTATGCTTTGTTGTTGGGTTTTTTGGGTTCTAACGAGCAACACAGCTGGCCAGATTCTGGCCCAAGTGAGGCTAAGGTTGTGCTAACCATGCTTTGCTAGGAAACACCTCCTGCCTGCTGCTGAGGGGCCAGGCAGCTCAGGGGCATTTTGAAAAAAAGGTGGTGCTAGACTACATGCTGCTGTCGCGGTATGCTGGAACCACCACCCTCTGCGCACCTTCATTTTGCTCTGCATGTCAAGTCACTCAAAGAAGAAAGATGGGCTCCCATTAGGATTAAGATCCTAATGGGCTGAGTGACTCCCCATTGGAGAGCAGAGGTCTGCCCTGGGCATATCTGCCAGGTGGGAAAGGGAGCGGGCAGAGGCACAGGGAGGAGAGGGCTCCCACAGCCCTGCTGCCCTTTCTGCCTGTCAGTGCCTGGGTGCCATCTCTCTGCAATTCCATACATGGCTCCCACCATGTAGGTTAGAGGAGAAGTCTTAGTTCTTAGCACCACTGGTGAAAGAAAGGAAAGATGTTCCTCAACCTGCTTAAACTCGGCTGGGTTTGGCATTTGCCTCCACTGCAGAAAAGCAGTTAAAATTTGGTGGCAGCTTTAAAGCAGGGACTCAGACCTGAAACTCCAGCTTCTCAGATGAATGCTTAAATCACTAGGCCGTTAAACATCATATTTTCCTCTTTCAAAAGTGCTCTTACTGTGGTAGTCGCTTGACTGGGCAGGAAGCAGGTATCCCCTCTGCCAAGGGGAATACCCGAACCACAGAGAGGCACTTTCATTTCTCTCACTGAGAAGAGAGTCTGTAATTGTCTACAGTGAAAAGCGGCTTTACCAGCAAAGGGTAGGGAAGATGCACCCAGGCACAGAGACTACCTTGGTACGGTTGGGGTGTGTTGTCGAGAGAGAAGCAGCCCAGCTGTGTCCTGATGGTCACCCGTGGAGTATGGGAGGGTGACACCTACACCATCTCCACTCCTGGAAGCCATGCTCGAGTTTCTCTTAGTCATCTCTTTCCCTGTGAGCTCACACCTCCCAAAAAGACACGTGTCATCAGACAAAACCCTTTCCCAAACTCAGTCGAAGTTGTCTTGTTTTCGTTTCTTTTTCAGGGCAACATAAAGCCTTTACTTGGGAAAGAGACAGAAGAATATAAAATCTATTAGTAGATTTCTGGAAAAGTAATAGCTTGGCTTGAGTGGGCCACAAGTAGAATCATAGAATCATTCAGGTTGGAAGAGACCCTTGGGATCATCAAGTCCAACCATCAGCCCTACTCTACAAGTTCTCCCCTAAGTACCAGCCCAACCATGTTGCTCACTAGCTCATCCTAACCTAGAGAGCTTGCTAGCTCTTGTGCCACTAACCTATCGTTTCATGGGCTAATTTTACTGCGTAAAAATCCAACAAACCTGCCCTGTAGTATTAGGTAACAAAATGTACGAGGCAGTATCTTGTTACTCGTCTGTGATAGCACAGTCTCAGAAAATAAAGTAGATAACACTGCAAAACATCTGAAGCAACATTTTAATTTTTAAGAAGTATCATGGTTTTAATCTTTACCATCGCTTTTACAGTGTTAAAATTTAAAGGATGTCCAGCATGCCTTCACTCTTCCCCCCATCCAGAATCTCTTTAAGAAACTTGTTTGTATGAAATAGACACTTTATATTGCATTAAAACAAACACAAAAAAGACAGACTTTCTAATTGCCTGGAGTCACATATCAAAACTAGCAAGTCAGGCAGTTATCCAGCAACAACCTCCTTATTTTAAACGTTTTTCTTTTTTAAAAAAAGGTATGAAACAGCAGTGACCCAGCACTAGCCTAGGTTTTAAATATAAAAGAGATTTTTATCAGTGTAAATTTGAAAAACAAACCAACTACCACCACCTGGGTGTTAATGATATTGGTCAGAGTCCAGCAATGACCTCCTACTGTGATGCTCTGTGTTAATTCAGCAGTCCATAATTGAGGGCCCACCAAAAGGCAACAACAAGCAAGGCTGCAGGCACCAGCTTCTGGCAGACGCACCTGAAAGGAAGCTTGCAAATCTGCGGGGGAAAAAAAAAAAACAGGGAAGGTGATTAGAAATAACAAGGGGCAAAAACGCCGGTGCAGAAAAGCTGACCCGGGTGCCCACCTGCCAGGGCAGTGTGACGTTTGGAATACAGGCCAGTTCTGTGGAAATGCATGTCAGGGTTCAGTTTTGCTGCTGGCGATGGTGACTGCTGCAGCGGCAGGGTCACATCCAGCCTCTAAGTGAACCTCCTTTCTTCTCTAGGGTTAACAGAGGGTACACCACGGCCAGTAGCAGTCCTGCTTATCTCCCCTAGAGAAGACCCTTGCAGCTTCCTATTGTGGGAGACACCTTCCCTCTGCACGGAGCCCCGGTGAGCTGGGTGGGACTCGGGCAGCTGTTTGAGGCTGTTTGCAGATGTTTGGCATACTCTGGTCTATAAATGAGAAATCTCAGCCTAAAAAGGAAAAACGGGGCAATGGCGGGGCGGGACACCAACAAAGGCAATAATAAATTGGAATTAAACCCAAACCTAGAGGCACATTATGTGCTTTACTCTTTGCCACTTATATGGGAGTTAGGTGTTGCTGTCACCTACTTGTCAACAAAAAAGGTGGGAGAAAAGGGAGAGTGCATACCCAGCTTCCATAACCAATGATCCTCTTTGTCCAGTTATTGTTCAAAGTATTTCCAAAGCTTCTCATAACACTTTTAATAATATTCCACGTCTGGGAAACACTGATGGCAACCCTGATGATATAACAAAAACAACAGACATTTTTTATCCCCATGCTTTTTTTTTTTTATTATTATTTATTCTAAAAATCAGCTAAAAAAATACCAAGGCTTAGAAAACTACAAAAAGAAACCTCAAGCTCCAGTATGTTCCTTTTCTGAAAGTCTATGTGTGCATGTATATTTCTCTAAATATTTAGAAAGGAGATCTGGCAACTTGGCTGGGCTTTGGAAGCTAAAAGTAATCTGGTTTCACAATTAATTGATCATTAACATCACGGAAGGAAACGTGCAGCGAGAGCCTCCTGAGCAGCAACCTTGTGCCTTTGCTCCTGTTTCAAACTTAGCACAGCAGAATCCAGTGAGAGCTGTTGAGTTTGGGGCAGCAATATGGGACTGACACAGCGATCCCCCAGGGTCTCCCTGCAGCATGAATCCAGCTGAGGATTCACCCGAGGTGGAAGTTACGTGGCTGTGTGCTATGTCCAGGAACGCAGCTCTAACTGAATTGCGTTCTCTCTAAGTCTGCCATAAGCGACTCGTTCTCTCCCTGAAGCAAAGAGAGGCGAAGTAGAACTTAGGGGTTCAGGCACAGGTGGTGTATCTGGGGTTGGGAGACTAGGACATGTCCGTTAATATCTATCCATGACAACCCTGCTGGCTCACAGCAGATAGAAGGCAATGCAAACTAGTCTAGCCACATTTTCTTGCTAGGTGCACGGGTGGGTTATCTGGCATGCAGTAGCATGTTCATCCCTGAAGCATCACACTCGCTAGGCTGCAGACCTCTCACCACTCAGTTGGGCATAGAGAGAATGTCTAACCTAGAAAACTTCTGTGAAATTTTAAATACCCAGAAACTATTTAATCTGTTGACTGTAAATAGCTACAGTCCATGGAAACGATTTCCATTATAAAGCTCTTTCTTGTAAAAGCAGCCGCAGTATCTGGGTTAGGTTTTTAGGTTCTGTATAAACCAGCAGCAGTAGTAATATTTTTTTTTTAGCTTTGTGTACAGAAATGTTATTTTTTATCTAACAAAACATTAGCATTTATCTATCTAACGTGGTTTTTAAAAGGGTCTGAAGCCTGACAGTGCCCGTAAGGTAACTTACCCACGTGCCAGGCGAAGCAGCGTATCTTCAAACTTCCTGTGGTACATCCTGTCAAATTCGTCCCCAATCAGTGCCAGCTGATGGCCAACCTGGGCAGCTGAGCTGTAAGGCACGTGGGAGGCGTACGTTAGGGGAAAACACTGCAACAGCACTTCTCTAAAAAGCCCTCTGCGAGTGCCAGGCACAGTTCTTTCTCTAACAGCTGGAATAAGCTGGGCATGTAAAAGTTAAATGTTAAGGTGTCTTTTTCCCCTGTTACAGTTTCATTGATTAGAGACCTTACAGGTGGATTTACAGGCATGCAAAAGTGCTTTGAGCTTTTCCTAAAAATCAGCATATTTGGCACTTGTGAAGAAACACGTTGGTTATTTAGGTGCCCAGTTTCTTTATGCAAGACAATGGAATTCTGGTTTGGGGGGGGAGGGGGGGAGGGGGGCATCTGAAAGAATATTGAAACAGCCTTCAGACATCTCCAAATATCTCATATAATGTAACTGCTGGCTTTGTCATCCAACAGTTTTACTTCAGTGGTTTCCACAATGCAGTGCAGGTCTCCAGCTCATGAGTGGTGCCAGGGTATGACCTGACCAAAACCTATAGGCTGTTAGGGAGGTCCTGATGCATGCACATGCTTGAACCATGTCTGTGGCATGTGTTAATGCCAAAAACCGGTGATGCTTTACTGATGAAAATTACCAATGAAATTTAGCTTCTCTTGGGCAAGCATCCCTTTTCTCTTTCTTTTTTTTTTTGGTAGAAAAATAACATGACTATACACTTTTATTTTAACTTGTATTTCTGCTGAGATCTGGTTATGAGACCTGCTGAACCGTAAGTGGGCTTAAGACCTTAATTCAAGAGATCTACTTAAAAAAACTTGGGCTTGGTTTGATCAGTCCAACAAAAAAAAAAACCCACACAGAAAGGAATTTTCACAGACAGCCCCTGACTCTTGAACCAGGAACAAAAAATATGTATGTAGAGGATTAAGACAAATCCAAAGCAGCACCATCAGTTTGTTGTGAGAGGCGCCTAGAGAATGATGTAAAAATGGCTTCCTCAGCTGCTCGCTGTAACAGGTGGGTTTCTCATGAAGAGACACATCTGTGTCCCTGTGCAGAATAAAAACTTGCAGACTTTTAATGCAGCATAATCTTGTATGGTCAGTGTTAAGCACTACAGGTTATCTACACTTGCATCTCTTCCATTTCCAGTAGTGTCTGCTACGATTATTCGGCTCAGCAAAAAGTCTTCTTAAAAGGCTGAGGGCTTGTATGAGTAGGGGGAGGACGTGGAGGACAGAAGGAGTATTAATGCAGCGTGATACCTGATATTAAACTCCATTTGCTCTGTGGTGTCTGGGGCTGTTCGGAGGTTACTGTAGGTTTCCTCTTCTGGTGCTCCTTTGGGGTAGCTGGAGAGGACAAAGTGCCGGGGGATTCTACTCATTTGAGACATCTTATTCTGCAACGAGTCATGAAAGACAACCCCATGGCTGCTTGCAACACACATCTTTCCAGTATAGATGGAAACTGTTTAAAGTGATCTGGAAGTTACCCTTTTTATTTCTGCAGTTGCTAAAGGAGCTATTTCCAGAGTAGTCAAAGGAAAGTTTCAGTGACCCAACAGATGTACAGCAGTTCAAACGTGCCGCATTTAGGTGGCTGCTGCTTCGTATTGGCTCAAAACAGCCTAGAAATTGGAAAATCTAGATAAAGATAGCTACAGTAGGTAAGTATAGTTTCTCAGTAGTTTTACTTAGTACAAGATGCTTTCATGCCCTGTTTGCAACAACCAGCCTGGCATTAAATCACCCCAACAGATGAAGATCCCTGGGCAGTGAAGAACCGAAACCACACAACTTGGACAGGTTTTCCTACGTCTTTAATTTAGGTGTGAGTTTATGCATCTTCTACAGCTGGAGGCTGCCATTATGGAAATTACAAGCAGCTCACCATAGGAGCAGAATATAACGAAGATTTAAACAGATTACTAGCTTTCCAGATGGAAGAGTGGAGAGTAGGAACTCATAAAGTTAGTAGAGCTGCCTGCTTGCACAATGGGAAAATTATTCACAACGAGGTGCCAGGTTCGAGCACATAAAGGGGGGGGGGGGTCCTCAGCAAAATAAATGGTGAAACTGAATGGGTTTCAGCATAAGCAGTATGTCTCTGGTATTGTCAGAGTTTGGGTAACACTTCCCTGCAAGTACTAAAGAGGTTCAGTTCACCAGCAGCAGAGCTCGAAGCAGAGCTGATGTTTTTGTAATTGTTACCGTTGTCTTATTTGGCTTATGAAGAAAAATGACATTCAGAGCTGTGCAAAGGGATTATTTCAAACTACACACATGCCCTTGGGCAGGTGATGCTCCTTGTGCCCCTTGGACATTTGCTGCAGCAGGAGGCTCTGCCTGTTGTCTCAAGGGTGTCTGATGAGGAACTTAATGCCAGTCTTCTGGAGATGCTCCATTGTTATCTGGCAAGCTTTTGGCTTCTATCATCTCTGCTTCCCAGCGCCTTCTTTATGGAACTCACCCCCCCCTTTTGTTGGTGGAGTGATCTTGGACAACAATGAAGGGGCTTGCTTTATTTTAATGAAGGCTGGATTCTTGTCTCCTTTTAAGCACACATGATTTACAGGTCAAATGAATAAAACTCACATGAAATATTTTCAGAGGTGGAGCTACACCAAGCAAAAGGTGTCTGCCATAATGCTGCTTGGCAGGGGTTTCTTTGGCCACGTTTCTTGCAGTCCCATAAGCTCTATTAAAGTTTTACACTCAGAATGAGGGCCTCAAGGGAGCCTTGATCTTCTTTCAAAGTTTAGATCCAATTTACATTTTCCACAAAGCAAAATTATGAATAATTAATGTGTATACATTATTGCATAAGCAAACACAGAGAAACGTGGCATAAAGAAATTCAAATATACTCCCTTCTACCAAGGTGAAGGCTCCTCTTACCAACATTTAATGCAGCTGGGGAAAAGCATGCTATGGACTAGTTTCTGCTGGGTAGACGGTAATGTGTTAATGTCTGTAGTTTAATATTCTGGTTTTTTCCTTGTATTTGTGGAATTTCTGCTTTACTCATATAGATGTTTATAATCTAGGATTTTAAAGGTGCCCGGACTTCTGAAGAGCTGTGTAGCAGTGACAGAGAGGAGTGGGGGTGAGGTCGCCCGAATTTCCCTGTGACAGCTAGGAGGGAGTTGCACGACCCACCTCTGTTCCCCGGGGAAATACCACAGTTCTCTCTTCCAAGGGGGCACCTATGGATTTGCACGTAAGAGCAGCAGAATCTGAATGTATTTTAAAGGTAAGTTAAAAGGCTTAGTTAAATTAGATCACCTTAATTTAGATCACCTTTACAAAAGGGAGAGAAATAGTGGTTTCAGGTACTATAGTTGCTTCAAGAGATGCCCTGTCCCGTTTTAAACACTTTGCATTGCTGTATGTCTTTCTGTCAAAACAAAAATAATGAAAAAAGGGAAATGCTTGTAGAAGGACTTGGGGCATTCTAGCACCATACCTGATTTCCAGACACCCAGTCACCCCAAGGGCTTTGTAGCTCTGAATCAGATGCCAAGGTGAAACCCTTGGGAATATGTGCCCCACGGTGAAACCATTCCACTTTAAATCCGTACTCACTGGAGCATTCATTCCACTTGAACTGACTCCTCCTTTTCCCAGGGGAGCATCCAGAACAGTGGATTACCAGGTATAGTGATGGTCAGCTTTCCCACAAGTCCATCCCTGTCTGCTTTTTATGCAAGGTTTCATGAAACACACACTCCATTGCAGTTTGCACTGGATTATCCAGGGCAGCTCCCTGTTTAAGAGCTCCACCAGAGCTCAGACAGGACCTCCAAAGGGTCCTGAAAGTTCATGAATGAGAAATCGGGAATGGCTGAGCAAGGTCTGTCTGCAGTATCCCAGGGATGCTGAAGTGCTCACTTGGACATCCAAAGTGTCAGTTCTGTGGATGCAGGTAGTCTCAGTGGACTGCACAGAGAAACAGTCAGAGCATGCGGTGTTGGGCTTCCCAAGGTTAAACAACCCAACTGTATGCTCACACGTACAAAGTAAACATCTCGGTAGGTTGTGATGTAGCCTGTGGGTAGCACAGGGAGATTGCCAAGTGGAAATGCGTTGTGTTTCTTCGCAGCTTATAAAGTCGTTACAGGTTTCTAGTAAAAGAAGTACGATAGCGGATAAAGCCTACTGAGACCCAGCAGCAGAGCTCAGCTGTCTGTTGCACTACTGCACATGTGCACTAGCTATTCTGAGCCTTTACAACCCTGCATTGTGAAAAACAAACAAACAAAACAAATCTAAAAAAAGGTATTTTCTTTTTCTGTTTTGTTTTTGGGGTTGGTTTTTTTGTTGTTGTTGTTGTTGGGGATGTTTTTTTTTCATTTCTAGACCCCATATGAGTTTCACATTCACGGAGCCACACAATGGAAACGTCTATATGTGTGAGAGACGAAAACTGTGTTGTGAAAAAGGCCTATAATAAGTAAATGCACTACAGAACTCAGACATGTAAACAAACCATACAATGCCAGGACCAGAGCCCAGAGCGCACCATATGCTACCTCACACCTGTTATGATAATACCTTCCTCCCACAGGCTAAAAAAGAAACTGCCAGAGCTGTTGGCTCATGCTCTCCACAACTCAGCTGCAGCCTGGTATGCTGGCTTTGCCCACCGATCCATCCCAACGTAAGGGCAATCCAACAAAGAAGGGATTTAGAATATATTTTACTGGGACAAGGACAGTCTGGCAGGGCTACCGCCTTGGAGATGTACAAGGTGGGTCTAATTAAATCCATGCTTATCACTTGCCTCCTTGGCACGGAAGGAACAAATTGAGGCCACTTACTGATTTCTGTCACCCTTTGTAAAAGCTAGGCGTAAGGTGTATATGGAAATGCTCGCAAACACGGTGTTAATACGGACCTGTTCTGATCCTCAAGTCTGGATCCATGTGGAGCTGGGCAAGGGGAGTGTGTATCACACTCAACTTCTGGTTCTCCAAAGCAGGATATGTTAATCTTGTACTACCCATCTCATGCTTTTCTTCTTTCTCTTGTTTATACAGAAAGAAAAGGCAAATTGATACTGGTTTACAGAAAACGAGAGGTTGTATGTGTGCACGAGTAGTGGCTTGCCATTTAGAGAGCAAGTGACCACAATGGTGTCCTCACAATGCCTCTGAGGAGGCGGCAGCAGGAGCCCATACCAACAAGAGAGACTGTTTCCCAGCTAGCACCCAGATCAAAAAGGCTCACGCTTCTCTGTAGGGCTTTGACCAAGAAAATGAAAAGCTTAATTTCAATGGTGAAATGCCTTCAGCAGAATAAATAATGCATTTCAAGTTAAATACATACTGAATATGTATTTTGCTGAATAGAGTCCCAGATCCAAATTAAAAAAAAACAACCAAACAAACAAACCAACAACCAAACCAAACCAAACCCAAAACAAAACGGCCCTCTAAATGCCTAATTATATGATGGAAATTATGGCGTTTTATGAACACAATTACAATTGAATAATGAAGCACTTTTAGTAGGAAAAGTATGATGATGCTGTCTTTACTTTGCATGGTCTGTTTTTTCTATTTATGTCTTTTTTCACCGAGCGAGGGGGAACAGAAAATCTTGACAAGGGAACACGTTGCTAAACTAAGTGTGCCAGCAGGTGAGCTGGGGAACGTGAAAGGTCCTGAAATTCACTTGTAGTCAGTTCAATTAGGTTTGCCATGGTAATATTTTTTTAAGAAGACAGCCATGATGATAGCTCAGTATAACACACTGAATGCATTCATTACAATTTATGTATTATCTTTATGTATTTTATGACTTAATTATACTATAATTTATGGGCACTTTATGTCTTGCACATACAATCTTATGTATTTTATGCAGACATGACACAGTAAAGCTATTAATCATTGCAATATACTATTTAGTATGTTTTAAAGCTGAAGTAGAAAACTACATTCCAATGTTCAGGCTCAAATTCCCAGCACCTACCTACATAAATATGGATTGCCAGGTAGGACCCTCGCCCTTTACCCTTGAGGTATCAAAGCATATCTCAAACTGCTTCAGATTCTACCAGCTGCCCATGCAAACTAAATTTAAATGAAAAGCAAAGCAAACAGAGGCTTGGTTGTTTGCATATATACCTCCAATCCATAGCCACCTCTTTCAAAACATGACATCATCTTCACTGTTGCAAATACAAATCTCTATGCCATTTCACAAGGACAAGACTTTGATAAAATGACCGAAGATTAAGAACTAGTTAAGGTTACAGAGAAACAGGGATATGCGGCACTCAGGGTGCTGTAGCAAGGAAGAATATACTCTTTAAAACCCAAGGCAGAGTTTTGTTTTGTTGTTTTTAGTCCAAGGCACTCCTATGACCCCTGTCAGGCCAGTGGCAGTTGCCCTTGGCTGTTGACCCTCCTACCTTGTCAGTCAGAAGCTGTAAGCCACCGGCAGCACAGAGGCACTGGAAACTACAGCCACAACTACAGGATATCTCTGCCCCTTCCTTCATAGAGACCTGGGCTTCCACAGGCCTGCCTTTGAACCACCACAGCAACTGGCAAAACACGGCAAGGTAGCCATCAGCAACCACAGTTTCTCTTAGAAAGATGAGAGGTTAAGTCATCGATATTCATTTTTCAGTAGAGCAGGTTAGTTAACCCAGGTTACTGGATTAACCCTTAAATCAGTATCAGGTCAAGGAGCAAAGATAAATTAATGCTTTCTCTCATGCTGTGTTCCCAGTCAGCTTAACATCGATGACCTTGGAGACTGTTTACACATAAACACTTCTTAATATTGCCTCAAACAGCTATTAAAGGCACATTTCTGTAAATCTAAAGAACTTACTTCTTACACTGTATTTCATTTACATTTTTATGCTCAGTAGGTTAGTATGATGTCCTGGTTTGAGGAGATGATGACCCCTTCTTCTCCCCTCTTTTTCTTAGTGGGGGGAAGGGAGGGAGGGGCCATCATCTGTCTGATGGGTCAAACCCACAACGTATAAGAACATGCCTTCACTGGGAATTTAACACAGGCTCTCTTAACTCAAAACAGGATAGGAATGAAGCATTTGATTGTATTTAAAAATAACAAGTGATTAAGTCCTATGACCTCAGCAGTGAAAGAAATGCATACAGCAGACTTTAACTGGAGGAAATCTTTTGAAGTAAAGAGCTTGCACAGGTATTTTCTATTTCAGTCTCTGCCGAAAAATGTTTAAGGGGCCCTGATTGAAATTCTGAGTCAAGACTTCAAAAATCCCTCAAGATTTTTATGCATCATCAGCATCTGCATGTTGTCTGTTGGAGCACTCAGAGAGCACCAGTGCTTACTCTGACATTTAATATTTGACTGTAGACAACAAAAGGTTTCCACATTAAAAAGTAGATAGTACAGTTATGCTCCCATTAAAAAGCCATGATTTGATAAGCATATACAGTGCCATTTTCCTTGAAGAGTCTACTGATTCCTTCAATGCTCACGAGCCTATTTCAACAGCTTCTAAATACTCAAAGAAACAAGGCGGTTCTGCTTTTAGTAAAAGGAAAACATTACATTTCTAGGAAGTTTTACAGGAGAAATACTGGAGAGAAAAGTATATTGATACCAAACTAAACCTAACCATTTCCATTAAAAAGAAAGAAATTCTGCCACACTCAGATTTGTTTTTGTGACAGCACCGCGTATCTCAGTGAAGTCGCCTTTGTTCCACTTGTTCACAAAGAGTTAAGGTTTAGATTAAGTCAGAAAGCTTCTGCCCTAACATTTACATTTCCTTTTCAAAACATCTTCTGCCCTTTGCACTTCTCAGTCTCATCAAAAGGTCAAGATTCTTTCACAATAAATAAGAATGTGTTTAAAATCGTTACTTGAATTGTATAACCAAGTTGTATGAGGCAAGTACAACAATGTATATAGTTCTCTTATCCATGAATGAACCATAAAGCTATGGAAAAGGTTTATTTGTTCACATTTATTCTAAAATTTAGTATCTTAGACTTTTGATTTTTGAAAGCTCCTAAAATAAGCGATGCAGATAGAAAAGTTATAATTGGTAGTCAGGAAAGTTCATGCAACGCTCATAATTATTAATACAGTTACATAATGAAATTGGAATACTTCAATCTAGCAGTAACATCTGTTCAATCAAATTGAAAAAAAAAGAAATACTCTGATGTACTTAAGAGACATTTATATGTCTCATATATATATATATATAAGTCTCTTATATACCATATATTATATGGTATATGTTATACCATCCTGTCCACTTGAAGGGTGAAGCACCTGCAACGGGCCCCCTGGCATCCTCAGAGAGCGGGTTTAGGAATCCATGCCTTGATATTAAATTCCGAATTAAAGGATGCTGATCATCAAGGTCGTAATCTATAAAAATACTTAGGCAGATGCTTAGCTTCAGCAGATCAAATGATATTGTGTATTTAAATATGAACATTCAGATTCTCAAAAAGCCAGCACAGCTGGGATAGCTATGGGCTGCCGCTTTCCCTCACCTTGTCCCCTCCGCACTCTGGAGCACGGCACAGGCACTGTTATGTATTGCCACCTCACACCTGCCTCCTGTCCCCTTTAACAGGGACACTTTATTGGACTTGTGGTCAGAAAACTCAGCACCTTCTACGACCTTTGGTGGTCTTCTCTCCTATGGGTGCCTCCAAGATCCCGCTTACTGCTGCCCGATTGGGAAGATGAGAGAAATTGTTTATTTGCAGATATGGTGTAACTATAAGTCTAAAAACTAAAATTTAACTCACTATTTATGCTGTCTTTCCTGTCCTGCATGTCAGTATAAAGAATTAAAATGCCACCCTGTTCTCAGTTTTACTTAGTCTTCCTGTATTGATAAAATGCTGATAGTAACAATGTTACAAACCCTGCAATAAATAACATGACTAGGACTTAAAATCTAGCTGGACTACAATATTTCAGTTGTGTTTTTACATAATAAAATTACTGAGTTTCCATTGGTAAGGTGTATTTCACACAACTTGCAGACAGCATACCCAACAATACAAATAGGGTATCTTATTAAATAGATCACAGGTACAAAACTGACTGTGAAGAGCAAACAAAGGGTTTATGCACAGGAGTCATCTCGCCTTGATACAACAACTTGCATTGCTTCAAATGCAATGTGTTCTTCACTCCTTTTCTTTCTGCAGACTTGCAGCCCTTAATCATACAAGTTTTAATTTCTGAATTCGGCTTCCTAGTTTCACTCCAGACCGGTACAGCATTTGGAGGGGTTTTACTGCTTTCCTCAGTACCTGCAGCATCAAGCTCACAGTTACTATCCTACTCCCACCAACTCTTGCTTTGGCTAGCAGGCTGCTTACCTGAGCGTGTTCAATTTCTCTTAGTCCTCTCTAAATGGTCCTATAGTCAACGGCCTATTGATACAAACATCCTTGAGAAGAGCTACCACAGACACCTACTGACCAGGTGAAACAGGCAATTTTCTTAAATTTTCCTTTCGGAGAGACTGTGTCTCTACAGTGGTGACATTTGGACATCAGGGGAGATCAAATGCCTTGAACAAAGATTGATTTTCTTCTTCATTATACTTAGTCCTAATTCCCATTCAACTGACATGGATTAAATGGAAAAAAAAAAACAAACCACAAAACCAAAACAACAAATACCCACAATACGTTAACTCAACTTTGTCCATGTACCTGTGAGAGAAAAAGGTAATGGCCACCATTCTATCTTCTTGTTACACGTACGTCTTTCTGCTACAGCCTCAAGAAGCAGACTTAGGCTAACAGTCGCTTTGCAATTGAAACACCTAGAAATCTGCTTAATCACAGAGTTCCCCACACTCCTGTAATCACTCTTTGTGAAATGACTTAAACGTTACTGTCTGTTTTCTGCCGCACGGACCCCTTTATACGTCTCTACTGTTGCACGTCATTCCTTTTATCAGTAGCATTGTTGTAAATGGATACAGATATGGAAAAGGAGTTGTTTAGGAACTTTAAAGAGCGTTTATCGGTGGCACGTTTTGCTACACATCTTAGACTTATTTTGAAGGTTTATTTCCTGCTTTGCTAAGAGTGAAAGTACACGTACTCCGCTCCTCATTTGCTTAGAAGCTAACAGTTGAGTACAAAGCACACAGGTCCCCGCAGCATCATTTGGAAGGGCACAGAAGTCCCTCCCGGAGGCTAAGCGGCCGGGACAGGTCCCTCATTGCCACCGCCCCGATCCCCGGCCGTGCCCACCGCCCGCGGGCA
>VZTM01000881.1:93341-108928 GCA_013400555.1 Jacana jacana | reverse complement strand
GGGGGGGGGGAAAGGAGCTTTACAAAAGGGACTTTTTATTATTTTCTTTCAAACTACAAATTAATTTGTATTTATTGGTGTTCTGTAGTTATGCTTTAATTGGTGTATAGGTATCTTTAATCCCCACCCCTCACCCCGCTCCCCCAAGTGTCAATGTCAGTTTAACTCCTTTTCTTAACACAAGTGACACATCCCTTAGGAGACTCCTGCGTGGTGTACAGTTTAACCAACTAATTCGCAGTGAGAGCTTCTCAATATTAGATTTGTATACTAGATTCACTGCAAGTCCTCTGAAGTGATAGCGAGTGCTCTCCTGACACCCGTAGCGTACTTTCAGTCGTTAGAAACTCAGCCTGTTTCACTTGAGGAAATGTGATTGGCGTGTGCTTTTGAGTTCTGAGGAGGCAGCAGCCAAGCCGGGGAGTAGCCAAGTCCCCCCGTGTCCCTGCATGGTTCCTGAGCCTGCAGGGCTGCTCCCCTCGCCGCTCCCCCTTGATTTCCCTCTAGGAGTCGAGGCTTTGGCTTGTTCACTTGAGTGCCACGTAGTGCCACGTTCTCACAGAACTCGGCTTTGGCGTCGCTGCTGGAAGCGGCCGTGCGCTGCCAGCCTGAGCATTCACACAGCCATCTGGAGAGCGAGACTGCGGGCTCCAGGCGATCCAGGCTAAATTTAACCCGCTGGGAAAGGCTCAGCGTTACCACCTGCGAGTCCCCTCATCCGCATCCCAGTACAAATGCTTGTGGCAGCGGAAGGGCCAGCTGGGGGCAGGGTCTGCAGGTCTGGAGGCAGTGCCGGGGGGGGCAGCCTGTGAGTTCATGGTGTTAGAATGTGGCTGCTTGTGCCCTTTCTGGGATTTAAGCGTATCCGATTGCTAGAGACTTTTTTTTAACCTAGGACGTGGAAAACCAGTGGGGTGTGCACCTCCCCAAGTGCACGACGTGCAGGGGATGGGTGACACTGGATGGTAGCAGAATGACCCTGGGTGTGAGATTTGAAGTGGTAAAATTACCTTAAGTCAAACCCGAAGCAATTTTCTATGTATTAAACATGTTTTTAAAGTTTACACTGTCACTTGTATGTGCTTGGCTGGAGTAAGCTTTGTTGTGATTGTGAGAAATAAACTGTTTGACCTCTGTCTGTCACGTTGGTTTAGTTGTAATAAATGTCCATTTTTACACCATTGCTTTGTGTTTATATGTAATTAGGTCTGGGTTTTTTGTTTGGTTGTTTGCTTTTCAGAGGAAAGAAGAGGCTACTCAGTGCTAGCTTAAGAAAAAAGGGAAATTTTATTACAGTGCTTGACCTGTTCTTGAGCACTTTATTAAAAAAATGTGTGAGTATACTGTGTCCAGGATCAGTTATTTACATCCATTTAAGTTGTATACAGAAAGCAATAAATTAGCAAGTTTTTGGAAGGTTTACCACATTAAACATGAAATTTATTAAAGCAGATATTAAACTGATGCGGTAGTGTCACTTCATTTGAGAAGTCAAACAAATGCCATGTTGGTTGAGAGAGGGTTCTGCATGACACAAACTCGATACTCGGTTCCCTAAATGCAGTTATGAGCAAGTCAGTGCACTGATCACAACTCTAGTCTCAAGCAAACACTTCTCAGCTGAATCTGTTCTTCAGCTTTCTAAAATAACTGAACTGGTTGATGTTACCAGCCAAAGAATGGTGAGAATGTGCCATCTTAGGGCATTCCTTAAACTTAACATGTAAGAAAGTTTTATCTCTTATACTTCCTGTCGTGTGGGGAAGGGTTTCGGGGGAGCTAAAGAATCAGTTACAATTTCTGGATTGTTTAGGCAAGTGATTGTTGGCTTGAGTACCTTCAGCTTCATCACTGAATCTGAAGTCTTTAAGAGGCTTTCCTAAGCACCTGCTGGTCCTTTAGAGTCAATACCCTGATGAAGGTTGCCCTGTGGCTGCCTTTGTCAAGCAAGTTCCCATGTGCCCTGGGTTATGTTTGTGTGGCTTTGGCATCAGTCTCGTAGGTCACTGAGGTGTAACTTGTCAGTGTTCTCGCTTTGTTTTTAAAAAATCAATCCTAGATAGGTGCTAAATTCAGCTGATACATCAGTGCTGGGTAGAAGGGTCTGTGCAATAATAAGGGTTTATTTTAACTACAACAGACTTACAGTGAATGCAACACCAGCTGCATTCTTTAGATGATGTAAGAAAGTAAATAAAGTTAAAAGCTTAATTAACTAGCATAGACTTTGATGGTTTGTAAGAAGTGCTGATCCAGGCCAGGAAGCAACAGCATCATTAAAGCAGGGTCTTGCATTTCTTTTGGGGAGCCTTCCCCCCCACACCTGTTATTTATTTAGCACACAGGAAGGCCACTGATGAACTTCAGGACAATTTCTGATGGGCTGAATGTGGCAATACAAAACCCAAGCTGAGAGAGACGTGCTGTCATGGCAGGATGTGGCTGGGGCCTTACTTGGGATGCATTTCAGAACACCTGCCCTACAAGCAAAGGAAGGGCCAGAGAGGGAAGGCTTGTTCCCCCTCCATAACAAATGAAAGCCTTGCCTCCAGCGTCCCTCTTCTCCTCACCCCACAGCCCCCTTGATGGTGCTCAGCTGCTCTGGACAGGCAGAAGAGGCAACCACACTGGAGGGCATGCTGCTGCTAGGGGCAATCTCGGTTCCCTGCTGCCTAAACTCCAGCGCTTACAGGAGTTGCCACCACACCGTCATCGTTCCCTGTCTGCAGTCTGACTCGCTGGTGTGGCTGTGTTCCTCCTACCAGGGGAGAAGGGCAGGAGCAGATCCTGCTCCCCATCCTGACTGCGCACCGGCTGCCCAGCCACCGCATCTCCCAGGGACATCCCCGCTGCTGCCCTACACCAGTTTTTGCAGCTCTCATCATCACTCTAAAGCACCTCAGTGATCCTCACAGAACTCGCAACTGAAAAAAAACCAAGAATTTTGAAAGCCACTGCTTTTCAGCAGTCGTTAAAACTTGGCCAATATTAATTCACTTTATAAGGACCTTTTATGTGGAAAATGCAGAATAACACGCCGTGAGAACAAGCTGCTCCTTGCAAATTTAAATCCTTTCTGTGTTCTTCTGGGGCTTCTCCCCTTTGGAAAAAAATAGAATAAGCGTAACATTTCAGAACCTCTGGTCGCTTTGTCTCTTCGGAATAAATAGCTCACTCGGCTAATACGGAAACACAAACCCATGCATATAACACTACTTAAGATTATGAAGCAGGGAAACAATACTTAAATATATGAACTCTGAAGTTAGAAAACTGGTTGAATTCCAGGTTTCATGCTAACGAATGCAAACTAAATGCCAGCTCTACAGCACTCAACTGGTGTGTGATAAACAGACCGCATGTGAAACTGAATGGTAACTACAGCTACCAGTCCTACACTGCACAGGTACAGCCAGTTTGGGTCCAGACCTCAAGAAAAGAAGCTGAAGCTTCAGCCATTTATAGTAGCAGAAATAAAATATATTTAAATTTTTACATGCATCTCTGAGCAAGTATTTTGGTTTTTAAGAACCTTTTTTTCTTTTTTTTTTTTAAGAAAAATAATACAGCAGCTCAGCTTCCCAGATCCCATTACAAAACCGTGGGGACAAGGAGCCTAATTACCTGTGGAATTCTCACGTGGGTCTTAGTTGGCACTTGGTTTCTAATCCTTCGGCTGCCTGCTTTGCTTATTTCACCCCACTGGTCTCAGGTTCCCACCACCCCTTCCACCTCTTCTGTCTGAGCTCAGTAATTGATTTTTGCTCATTTAATTCTCAGCCATAAGCCTGCCGCATGACACAGGACGTAATCATACTAGTGGTGGCATAAGCCAGCTCTTTCTACCTGAGAACCTTGACCAGCAGGCGAGTTGATCAGCCCACCTTGTGGGACGTAAGGCAGCCAAAGGAAGATGTCATCAGCCCGTGGTGGCACCTCTCAGCAAGCAGGCAGTTGGCAGTTCAGTTCTGCTCCGGAGAACTGAACCATGGTTTGCCAAATTCTGCACAAGCAACACAACTAGACAAGTGAGCATCTATGGAAATAAAGAAACCGCGGGGGAAAATCTGCCTGAAAGGTCTAGTCAGAAAATGACACATCATGAGAAACCGGTGGTCACAAACTGCTCAAACACAATTTAAAACGTAGTGCTGTCTGGCCTTTGAAAGGTGTCTTTCAAACAAAGTCATTACTTCAAAAGCTCTGCTATTAAATTACAATTCCTACATCTGTTAACGACTAAAACATTTAATCAAATTAACTAAGCTACAATTCTGCCTACAGTTATGACAATATATAGTGAAAGTCGGGTTTGAACTGAACGTCAATATATCGCACTTTCGTTGTATTACTCCATATTGGACAACAGTTACACGTGAAAGAAGGAGAATGTATAATCAGCATGCTAGGTGCAGTATGCAGTTAGAAAAGCAAAAATATATATATAATATCCAGAAACGATGTTTGCTCACTCTTAGCTATCTTGGGGGAGAAACGGCCTTGCTGTGAGGAATGCTATCTTGAAGTTTAGGTATCCAGATTTTCTATGGGACTTTACGGTACGATGTTGAAGTCATATCAAATACCTATTTGGGAGCACTCCACGTCTACTTTAGGCTTCTAGCTCGGGCAGGCGAGCTCTCTCCCAGGTTCTCTCCACAAGTTCTGCAGAGAGGCTATAGGGAGGGAGGGAGGTATCTCTGCTCATACCCCTGCAGCGCCACAAACCCCTCTCTCCGAGTGCCGAAGGACACCCGGGCGCCCAAGTTAAATACCTGAAGTCAAGCAGTGTGAAGCACAGCCCACCTAACCCCACCAACCTGTCACTTAAAAGTGAAGAACCATTTGTAAGGTTTTATCTAATCACAGGTACTTTGTTAATACAGTTGTCATTCCAAAAAGGTTTTGTCCCATTCCCTACTCTCCACCTTGACCGTGGGGAAGCTAGGCTGCAGGGCGCCTTAAATTCTTTGGAAAATAAGCCTAAAAAGGCTTTAAGTCAAGTCCTCCTCCACCAAAACCCTAAAGTATCGTTTCAGGAGCAAAATCTGCCATTTCTTTAGTTGCTCTGCAACCATCCTCAGACTTAGCACCTCCATACACATCTTCTGTTACCAGATACACACTTTTCCACTCCTCCAGCACAGGTTAGGCAGGTTGTTTTCAACTACAAATGGTACGTAACCAAGAGGTATGCAAAGTATTTTCTATCCTCGCTTGAGGATTACAAGTGCATGGTCTCCATCTAAGTTGGGGATGAAGGTACTGAATAAACTGACTGTTTTTCTGTGCACTTCTTAGTTGGGTTTAGTCTACTGCAATCCCTACAGGCAATCAGCTCAGCAGCTCAGTCAGGGGAGAGAGAAAAATCCAACACTTATGACCACAAAGCTCCTACCAAGCAAGTATTGTACAATCAAGCAGCGATGTCCTTCAGATCCCTTTTCTCCAACTCATAACGTGATTGCATTTACTTTGTCTAGAAGGAGATTTCCCATAAACAGAGGGAAAATATAATGGTAGTCTTCTACACAGACTTCAGTTTGGGGTCTGCTGTGGTGTGAATTTACAGCACGCTGGCTGTTCTGTACTAACTCCTTACATACAGGGACAGTAAACACTTAACACACACATAACACAGAAATAAGCATATACCAAATAAGCTTTACTTCTCTTTCTATTTGTACTCGGTATGCATCCAGATGTTGCAGCAGTTCAGAGGGACAGAGTAGCTAGAGTACTTGACATTCACACCTTAGGTAGGACTTAAACTTCCAATTTTCCAAAGCTTAGCACACAGTAAACTAGGTTTCTTTATTAGGAAGAAACAGTTTATTTGAAACTCAAATATGTCTGGCGCCCTATTGGAAAGATTTCTTTGTCAGCTCTATGTTTTATCAATGAGCAACTTCTAAAAGAAATTCTCACTTTGTTTTGGGTGTTTCACTACTTTTTCCTCTGCTGCTCGACCTCTTTTTACCCCTGCTCCTGGATCGAGAGGAACTGCGACTTCTGCTCCTACTGCGTGTTCGACTATGGCTTCTGCTGCGACTGCGGCCCCTCCTCTTCCTCCCCCTGCTGTGAGACCTCCTCCTTTCTCGACTTCTTGACCTGCCAGATCGGCGCCTTCTCTTGTTCTTGCGGCGATTCTTTTTTCGCTCCGATTCTCCGTTTCTGCGGTAAGAATGGTCTGGGCTTGGGCTGCCCCTTCTCCGTGACCGGCTGTAATAGTCATCACGATGGCTCGTTCTGTTTCTCCTTTCAGAGTTTTTAGACAACTGACTAGTCCGTTCGGGAGAAATACGTATGTCTCTATTGGCCTCCCAAAACTCATTGTTTGGATTTTTGAATACATGAAGAAAGTTGCAGTGTTTCCCTCTTGGACACTTCTGCCTTTCAAATAAGCCTGCAACAGATTAGGGTTTGCTTTTTTATGAACCAGGCCTGTTAAATCTCTTTCTTCATTATGTACCTACTGGACAGAAACTTCATAAACCAACAGTGCTTCTTCAAACAGAAAAACATGCATCTGGCCACCTAGCAATTTAATTCACCCAAGAGTTTTTTTCCATGTGTACTTTTCTGGGAATTAACATTCTAACAGCTCTAAAGGATTTCATTTAGAACAGTTTTCTTAAATAATTTTACTACCTTGATCTAGGAATGTAAATATAGGTAAGTAAAACGTGATCGTTACCACTAAGATACAGTTGATGGTTCAGAAACCGCTGTTGCTTTTTAAAGAGATAAATTAGTACTTCCTGTAGCTTCACCTTAAGATTACTATTTTCAAATCTAGGATCCAAACTTTCTTTTCCAGTCCAAGGTATATCCACTAAAATGATTCAGACACTTACTTGACCTGAGAGGAGTATTCCCTTTCTTTCCTAGATCTACACAAGCGAGTTAGCATACATGTCTCCAAACAACAAACAGACTGCCACGTTAGGCAGATCTGAAAGCTACAGGCTAATTCCCTCTTCTTCGCTTCCACAAGTACTCTTTCAAAGAAGCACTTTCTCTTTTCCAAGTGTTTATGTGACTCACCACATATAGCAGTTTTCCATCTCGTCACAGGACAAAATTCACAATGAAGCTGCCGGCCTGCATACCATCGGCCACTGAATAGAGCAAGAGCTGCCTGGCAGTCCTTCTCCCTTGAAAAAGTAAAAATCACACATAGCATTCTCATCATACAACCATCATCATACAACCAGTTAAGATGTTACTTACCCATTTTAGCCTCCCATTACAGTATGAGAATGAATCATTTGAATTACACAAACAGTGTTCATTACTGGACTTTGGAGTTTAGTTCTAAGCCTTAGTGAGACTGGGAGTACTTACGTCTGGTACTGGACGTACACATTTCCTCGCAGGTGAGGCTCGTAGTTGCAACTGACCTGAGGGGATGGAAACGTTCAGTTAGTACAAGGGAAGGTTTATGCTCTATAGCAGCTCAGGCACGTTGAGGTGGCAGCCATTCTGATTTATGCTAGCTCAGCTAGCTCATCCGGATGAACTTGCATGTGATTTTCTTCTGAACGTTTAGTTTTAACCAAATAAAAGGTTTTGAAGGAAAAAAAAAAAAAGGGGGAAAAAAATCATGCCCTTTGAGATTATGTTTGACTGTTTCCAGCATTATGCTTTGATTAACACTGGGCCCTCTGCGTCACTTAGCCCACAAGACAACTTGTTCTTAATTGTCTTCTACTTGTCTGGGCCAACCTTGCTGCGCTACAGCCGAATCCTGCTCTGGAAACAATTAGTAGTATCCTCATGTGGAAGCGTGGGATTCATTATGGTGAGAGAATCATTAAAGCAATTTACCCTCGCAGCATCCCTGTGAGATAAGTTACAGCAGCTGAAGTCACTAGCTTTCACTCTACAGTTCTGAAACATCTTTTTTTTTTTTTTGTAACAATTCAGCAGTCAAACAATATCTACAGCTTTCAAACATACACAGTTTTAACCTCCGTAAAGCTTGTTGCTACTTACAAAGGACTGTGAGACAGGCAGGCCAAAGCAGGCAAGAACCCACTTCTCCAGGTCAGAACTGTGAGCCTGACCTCTCTTCCCCTCAGGCCTCTTTCCCTATCTGCACCAAATGAGACAAGTGGCTCCTTTCATCACTGAACCCTGTCTGACCTGCAGAGAATACCTCTCTGTGTGCTGGATTAGGCAAGGGCCTCAGACACAACTGCAAGCACTTGTGTAATTAAATATTACAGCATAAACAGTCAAAACTATTTGAGATAAACAAGGTCAACGCAAGAACAGGCAGGAACGATTTCACCACGGGTGGGAAAAGAAGTGTTCTTTATAAGGATCGGCCAGATTCTGGAGTAGCTTCCCACAAAGAACAGCAAGAATAAAACCTTGGGCTACACTGGAAAGGGAAGTCAGCCGGAAGAGGGGTGTGCATAATCTGATTCTAAGTGGTAGCAGAGACTCAATCACGGTTAAGGGCCCTGCAGCCAACATGTAATTTCTAATCATCTTCTAATGTAATGAAAATGCCCATGAGAATCATATTACAGTTGCACAATTACTTCAGAAGCAAAGAAATGCCACACTAAAAGGTCTTACCCTGTTATTAGCCATAGGGCCCCAAGTATGTGCAACTTAGCACAGTTGCCTAGAACAACAATGATACAAAGTCAAGGATCTGAGTTTGATGGCAAGACAGCACTTCAACCCACGCTCCACCGGGAATCTTCATCCCCTCTTCCAGGATGGAGCATGGCTCACTACTATCCCGTGAGTCAAAATATGGAGGAGCTACCCCTCCAAACAAGTGAAGGTTCCCTACCTATAAAGCTCATTACACGGCTATTGAAAATTCACTTTTTCTATTTTCCTCTTGCTTGAGATGCTAATACAATCGCAGTTCTGAGGCAGCTGTCAGTAGAGGGAAACAAAGGGAGAAAAGGCGCTGTGTGCCTCCTGGTGACTGCAGGAAAACCCTCAGGAACGGAGAGCAGAAAGGGATGATGCAGTAAGTTCTGCCACAAGGAGATTTCACCATCCAGGCTGCACATTTGGGGGCAACATGGGACTGTTAACACACATCATTCATCTCCGAGGTTTCCATTTACAGGTCCCTCTTTTTACCCCATAAGAAACCATAATATAAATGGGAAAAATTCAGGAAAGAAGATTCAGCAAACCAAAATGCAGAAACTAAGGATGGATAACAAATCCTGACACCATTTATGTAACTTACCGTTTTATAATTCCTCCTACTGAAAGATCTACTATCTTTTCAGTCCATTGTCATTTGATTTTATTTTATCCAACCAGTCCTGAAATTACATTGCTTGGGTGTACTCTCCAAATACATTTTATACCCTCACTACTTCGGTCCTTCAGCATAAATACAACAGTCAAGATATATTTATATTGTGTAACAGTCTTAGTGTACCCTCTAGGGCTTATCACGGGTTTGGTAAAGAAGGGACTGTGAGGTACATGCACTGTTGAGCAGTATGAGTAAATTGCAATATAAAAGCTGGAGCTTTTATAGTTTTTCAGGGGAACGGGAGAGGACACTCGGAGTAAGACACTGCTCTGTAATAGCAGTAACAAATTTACAGCTGACACGAGAGATGCACAGTTTGTTGTAAGGCTACTGTATAGGTTTTCTCACGTACATGGGATTCAGCTAGGACATGCTGGACAATTCCTGTTAAGGCTAGCAAATCACAACTTAATCCTAGAACGGTTAGAGTTGGAAGGGACCTTAAAGATCATCCAGTTCCTGCCCATCCAGATCAAGATCATCCATGGGCAGGGATACCTCCCACTAGACCGGGTTGCTCAAAGCCCCATCCAACCTGGCCTTAAACACCTCAAGGGATGGGCATCACCAGCTTCCCTGGGCAACCTGTTCCAGTGCCTCACCACCCTCACAGGAGAGAATTCCTTTCTAGTATCTAATCTAAATTTCCCCTCTTCTAATTTAAAGCCGCTACCCCTTGTCCTGTGACTACAACTTAACGTGGTACATGTTAAATATGTAACAAGCCATTACAGTCAAATGCATACCTTGAACTGAACAACCTTTCCCACGTTCTGAAATTCGGGGAGCACATCCTCGTAGAACTCCAGGAACTGCTGATAGGTCTCCTCATCACTGTACTCCAGACTCGCGTCTGTGTCATAGTCATCTCTCCGGCACTGCTCCATACCAAAAGTAATGAACATCCCTCGGACGAGTAGTGTCTTACTAGATGTTGGATAGTTATGCTTGCGAGAACACCTAGACATTTGGAGGGAAAAAAAACAAGAAAGAAAGATGAGCATTTTCAGCAGAAGATGCACTTGCTGGAACTTGAAACACTTGCTATTTTGAGTAACAGCTATTACAAAAGAAAATCCATTAGTGGAAAAATCAACACATTTCAATTATTAAAGCAAATCTTTTGGAAGTGAGTTTGCGTATCATCTTAATGCTTTCTGCCATGCATAAATACATTCTTGCTGAAAAAAGCACGGCTGCAAAAAGCTATAGATAACCAGTAACATAATAAGAGGTAATTTCTTTCAGGCTACTGGGGTTAAATGCTGCCTTCTCCATTTCTGAAGGGCTTTACAGAAAGCCTACTGACAGTCTTTTAAGACATTTTACAGTGAGTCCCTGCTCTTCTTTTTGCGAACTGAACACCTTTTTCATACAGAGGGTGGGGAGAGGGAGCGAGGGAAGGAAAGCATATTTAGTCCTGAAGCTGGATGAACACAAGATTGATACTTTTGCACTTCTAAAAAAAATAAAAATGATTCTTCTGAGTAAGTCTTATCTTAATATGTATCCTCTTGGCAGCCATAAAAGTATTGTGTCTCCCTCACCATTCATCACATCCAGGCTACCTCCCTCACATGCTGAAATAGGGTTCTCCCCCACAAAGCTTTAGATTCAGTAAGAACACAGATGTCAGCCTACCTGTTTATTTCACCGTGCTTTATGATCTCAGTTTCAAACCCTTTCCTGAGCAACTGGGTCATGCACTCTCCAACACATTTCTCCTCTTCATGGCACGATCAGAAAAGCAGTCAGACTAGTCTACTCTCTTATCTAGCACTAGCAAAGCACAGACAAATCGGAGGGAGGGCAGGTCTCAAAATGGGCAATTACAACCCAGGCTTCAGATAGACTGACGACAGTCAGTCAGAAATTGACTCTCACTTTCTGGTAGGCACCATAGACTTAAAATAAGAAACAACAAAAAAACACACTCCCAAAACAAAACTAAAACAAGAGACAATTAATTTGATGGTTTGTTGGTTTTTTTTTGGTTGGTTTTTTTTTTTACATTACAGAAGCTGTCTCATTTTATTCTTCCATTTGAATGACAGAACTCAAAATATTAGACCCAACTAATATTGTCTGTACACAAGAGGAATATAGCACATGACAGATCAAAGGGAACCCCAAGGAAAATGAATGAGCCAAAATCCGATATTACTACAAAATATTGGGGATTGAAGCACTGGGGAAATGAATAAAGGTGAACTCAGTTTTAGCTTCCTCAAGACACAGTAAGCTTTGATTAAAAGATTCAACAATTATTTTATTGCTAACTCTGGCTCTCAATTTTTACCACTGTGCTCTGTTTCAGCTTCCAGCTCATTCTTCCAGTCCTTACCCTAGCAGTAGCTCAGTCCTTCAATTTATGGTCAACACCAGGGGTTAAAATGATCAGAATATGAAGGAAGCAGGTATGTGAGGAGGAAGCAAGATGAAGGAAAGGTAGCCAAGGTCAACAACTACAGGTGAGAGAAGAAGGGCAGAATAGGATGTATCTCAGTATTTATTTACCAAGCCTATTCATAGTTCAAAGCAACACTGATTTTTATCCAATCCTTAATTAATCCGAGGAGGTCATCTCCATTAAATATCACAGAAACAAAAATACTGCAAAGATTACAAGGAAGTAAACATTTGAAAAGAAAAAATGCTGTCTATAGTGAAAGAGCTGGCCAAAATTTTATGTAGGAATTCAACACATACTTCAGAACAGAAATAAAGATGTAGGATGAAGGTTCCATAGAGCTGAATTATCACATAATTATCCACAATATACATCACACCAAAACAAATTCCTTCTAGGACAAAGAAAATTATACTAACTAGATCACATGCTTCAGTGATACAAGCCAGTAAATTAGACTTACCGGTTTATGCTAAAGATTCATGTAATAAGTATTGAGCAAGAGCCTTTCCCTGCTGAGCTATTGTTCCTCCTTAACACACACAAAAACGCAGGGATTCCCTAGCCAGATGCTGCATTTGGGTCATCATCTTTTAATGGTTAGTGATGAAGCTGTACTCCATGAACCCATTTATACTTCTGGTGTACTCTATGTCCTCTGGTAACAAGTTTTGCCATTTGTTTCATATGACAAAGTACATTTTCAGTTTTGTTTTTTTTTAAGCTGGTAAACACTCAGGGACATCCAATTAAACTGTGTCACAATAAAAGCAAAGAATTCTTCCCATCCTATTCATAAGTTCAATGTTCACCTTCAACCAGCCCTCTTCCATCATCGCTTCGAAAGCAGAGTCCAGACTAGTTAACCACTCCACCTACAGAAGCTCATTCTGTTGTCCTCCTCTTGTCTTGCCTTTTACTACACTTCCCTTCTGAGGTAAGGCACCCATAACAGTATGCAAGAACCTAGAATGAATGTATCACACATGGAAACAGTGCACAAACAGGAGATGTCTGCAGGCTACACAACAGCTTTCCCAGCTGAGCGGATCTGCCCTAACTTACTTTAGTCCATTTGAGATTTGATTTGATTTTTTAAAAGAATGCCGCCTACACAAATTAGATAAGATAAACCCCCAACATTTGACATATCAGGCCTGTACCAATAACAGAAATCAAATATGTTCTGCCTGAATCTATCCGAAAGGTCCCTTCCAACTTAAATGGTTCTGTATGTCAGAGTTAAGGAAAACTCCGTTAGACCAATGTACCCACAATGCACCATCAATAATAAGCCGTAACAACAAACGGCTTAATTCCAGGCAGGCAAGGCTTTTGCTCTCAATGCCTCGTTCCATCACAAATAACAGAACCACGTCCAAATACATGGAATTCATTTATATAGCAGTTTTTCTTCAGCTCGTGTATGACCTAATGACGTTGCTTCCCTTCCATCTCTCCAAAACACTTGTATGCTGGTAAATATTCAATTAATTACCTGTCTCCAAATCGGCAGGAACCTGTTTTAATATAGAACGGGCAATTCGCTCTGTCCTTCTCCGTTCCTATATTCTCTGGGGGCTCTGGGTTATGCCAGGTCACACCATTCTCCAGCTGTGGGAAAAACATTTCAAATACACAGCAGTTAGAAAAGAATAAAGTAATGTCAAAGTAACACTAGCAATTAAATCCACATGCAGTTATAAGCACCGTGTTACTACAAGGCAAGCTGAACCTATTGTAAGCATTGTTTATAAAGCTGCCCAGTGCCTTGGGTCTCTGGTGATGGAAACCTCTTTTCTTTATAATTGTTTAGTTTTAAGAACAAATCTATATGCATGCTTTCTTTTTAACAATAACAAAAATCACCAAACTGGATGTTTGAATCCCTTGAATGACTACAAACCAACCACATTTTAAAAAGGGGATTTTCATTTTGCTAGCCAAAAGATCCGTAAAGTTGTTTAGCTTAAGTGCTCATTTTAGATCAACTGAAAACTATTTAAAAGCACCATTTGACCCCGCTGCCAGTTTTGTTCATGAACCTCAGCCATAATTTTCTTCCAACAAAGCAGCACTGTTGCTTCAACAGTGTCAACAATAAGTAACTGAACTCTGAATTGATACTAAATGAAGACTCCAACATACCATATTTCTGCCTATTCCCTTGCGAAAATAGCTGCTAGTGTATCTTAAGCTCTGAGCAGGTAATAGCTCAGAACATCTTTCTACCCATTACATTATGAAACAAGAGTTAGGTTCCCTACCTAAACAACTGTTTAAACATAATTTGGAAACAAACACAACTCCAACGTAGCTATGGCCATCAACATACAATGGAGTAACCAGGTTAAAAATCTTCAGATTAATGCAGTGGTTTACGCAGAGCAAGAATCTTCACAATTTCATCCATATGACAGGGGTAAAAAGCCCAATTATTCTTTAAATAGGAAAAATTGAATTTATCCTTTCTAAGATTCAAAGGCAGCAGTTTTCTTTACTGCACACTGCCAGCTCGAGATCCATGCTTTTCCAGGCACCAGAGCAGTAAGATTCTCCCTCCCCCACCTTTTTTTTTCCTTCTCTTTCTTTCCCTAAGGATCTATGCCCCCCTCTACTGCTGACTCCTTTCATATTGAGCCTGCCATCTGCTTAAAAGACAAGTTTGTCTTGCCACCCAGAAGGACTGACAGATTTATTGAGAATTCTAATTCACAAATAAGCCATCACACATAGTGTTTTTTAACAGCACACAGCAGTATTTCCAGATTCATTTTGACTCATGTCTCCTGAACAGGAATGAGCATGCACAACTGCATTGCCACCAACCAGCCAGAAATATGCTTAATGCTGTTGCACCCCCTAAATAATTGTTTACAGCTCATGCAAGCCACTACATATTAAATTTATTCAGACCATTAGGTTCTTGAGAGCAGATGGACAACACGCTAGAAGGCAAACAGTGGATGGCAATTCAATTACTTTTTAGTTCTCTTTCAAAAGGTCTCTGAGCGTACCTGGCTTTCAGCTTGATCCAGCATCCTCTGCACAGCTGCCTATAAATGGTGCAAACACAGGACTAGTGAAAACCCTGAGGACACGCAAAACATCTGGTTTCTTTAGTTAAGAACCTAATTTACAGTACTCAGTGATTATACATAATAAAAGCTGGATGGAGTTTGCTTTAAAAATGGAAGTTTTACTTTTGCTCTGTCGCAATGCATGTACTACAGAGCTCTTGAAAGATCCATCAGACAACACCTTCATGGAGACGATTGTTTCATCTAACTACGAGACAACTTAAAAAGTTTCATTTTCTTCTTTTTTAAAACTATCACTGAACTATTGAATACTGCAATGTCTCTCCTGCTCTAGTACTCATCTCGTTATAGTTAAGTTCATAATGACTTAGTTACACGAAACTTTTTGATTTAGAACATTCTCTGTAACACACAGAAAAGCATATTGCTTAGTGAGCCTCTGTTACAGCAAAATGAAACTTTAATATCATAAATTCACCGTATCTAGCCTTCAAAATACAGCAAAACGATGATGATATTCTTTCCCTTCCTTCTAAGTGGGCTGAGCAAAACAATAAAGTCAGACTCCAAAACTGGCTGGAAATTAGTTCTAAAAAATTATTCTAGGAAGTTCCCAGAAAAAAAAACCAAACATTTAAACATAATCAATACAAGAAAATGTGCTAGCCATGCTCTAATTTGGAAGAGAATTAATTCAATTAAAAAAAGAAGAAGAGTGAATGAAAATAAAAGGAAATGCAATCCAAGATGGATTAGTATCTGGTAGACAGCATCTAGTAGTAATCATCAAGTATGTCAGGTACCATCTGACCTATTCAAAACAAAACAAATCAAT
>VZTM01000881.1:66943-88693 GCA_013400555.1 Jacana jacana | reverse complement strand
GTGGGCGGTGCTAGCGCGCTCGCGCACGCGCACTGAGACGCCGTTGGGCTGTACCGGCGGGGCCTGAGGCGGGAGCCGGGCCCCGGGCTCCTGGAGAGGGAGGGAGCGAGCGAGGGGCAGGAGGAGTTAACCGGCGTGGGACGGTTTACGGGGCCGGGCAGAAGAACATGTCCACGCGTGGCCCGAGCCCTGAGGAGAGCGCTGGGAGGCGCAGGGGCTGGTGGCTTGGGGTGACAGTTCAACAGCAGGTTTTAAGTAACCGCCTGAAAGTGCAGCTGTGACCGGCTGGGCAGTAAGGCCAGGGGAAAGGAAACCAGCCTTGGGGTGCTGTCATGTTGTTGGCGGGTGCAGCTGCGCTCAGCGTGCCCGTGAGCTGTCAGAGCTGCCCTCGCAAAATTCAGGATGCAAACCCCAGAGCTTTTCGTATGCTAAAAGATGAAATTGCATTATTCTTCATGTCAAAAGTATTTGGGATTCAGTGAATGCACTGCAAGGCACCATTGTAAACTTAAATTTACTACACTCCTTTAAAGACCAAATAAGATTATGTCCACTAAACCATTTATTGTGATACCCCTGGTCTCTTCTCACAGGGAATTAGTGATAGAACAAGAGGGAATGGCTGCAAGCTGCAGCAGGGTAGGGTTAGGCTGGACATTAGGAAAAAAGTCTTCACAGAAGGAGTGGTCAGTCAGTGGAATGGGCTGCCCAGGGAGGTGGTGGAGTCCCCATCCCTGACTGTGTTTAAGAGTAGATTAGATGTGGTGTTGAGGCATATGGTGTAGGGGAAAACCTGTAGAGTAGGGCTGATGGTTGGACTCGATAATCCCAAGGGTCTCTTGCAACTTGAATGATTCTATGATTCTCCAGTTTTCCCCATTCTACTGAGCACGGCAGTGCCCGTGGTGCCCAGCGTGACAGCTAGCCTGGGTTCTTCTGTGCATTGCAGCAGCTGTGCAGTGTGGATGCTCCCGGGTTGCAGGGGAGCAACTGCTGCAACCGGGTTACTGCTGCTTACTGCTGATGGCCTGTGCTTTGCAAATAAATAGGCGTGGGAACGTGAGGTGTGCAGTACCTGCCATGAGGCAAGCTCCTAGTCTCTTGGCTGCTGTGAACACAGGTGATAGATGGCCACCCTGACCTGTCGAAGAGCTGAGGGAAGTCGCAGCTCCTGTGGAGCGGGGGTGCACCAGACCGACCCGTACATCGATGAATTGAACTGACACTGCTGATACATTATCATCAGCTCTGAGGCATGCGACCTGCCTTGATTACAAACATATTTTGTGGTAGGAAATGAGTTGCAATGCGCAGACTGTCATGGATCTGATAGGTGGAAATATGCAAGTTGTCAGTAGTCAATTCCTCGGTGGCATGCATTATAGATTGCAGCCTTCAGAGGCTATGAATTTGTGGGTTTCATTTGGGCATGCTTTGCATAGCCATTAGTAGTGTATGTTCTTGATTAGGATCTAAATTATTGTCACAAGCCACAACGTAGGAGCTTATTTCCTGTATCCTAGAGGTAGTATGTTGCATAAATAGTTTAAGCTGCTGGCAGTGAAACGTACCAGAACAGGCTTTGTCAAAATCAGACTAATCGACTGTGCTGTTCATTAACAACGTAATGAATATCCTCATATTTATTCCGAGGCTCGGGGAAGTTATTCAAAGCAAGAGCGTGTGACTGCTGTGGTCAGCTGTTACATTTGCTATTTGACCAATGAATATTCTGATCACGCCGTCGGTGCTATTACTTAACCGGGTTTCAGGTTCTAGATTGTCTTTTAGAATGAAGGAGCTGACATGGCTGTGACTGGTTGCTTGTGCAGAACATCCATGTAAAGTAACGCATGGGTTGCTGCTTCGTAGGTACAGAAGATGGCAGTATCGGGCATTTTACAACTGAGGAGCCATTGACACCCAATAAAGTTTTGAGAAGCCACAACAAAATGTGTTTCATAGATCTTATTTCATTAAGGAATCGCAACTCTTAACTTTTCATCCTCCTTTTGAGAGTAAGTGCGGTGACGTCAACCCTCCTTTAAGCCAACTATAAGTAAAAATTGAGAAATTCAGTCATTCAGTAAGGATTATTCAATCATTGATAGATAATCAATAATCATTAGTATGATACATGTCATTATGCTGTTTTCCCAATATGCTTGGGGAAAGAATCATCTTCAGCTTGTATAATGGAGTGCTGAAAAGGAGGAGCTCTTCACAAGAAAACACAAAAACCATCAGCTAGGACTGGTATTCACAATGGTTCTGGGGAAAGCTGCTGTGCCTCTTTGAAGCAGAAGTAAAATAACTGTGTTTTCTTGTTTATTCTCATTAATTTGTACACAGAACAGCAGTTTTCTATTCAAGCACAGGTACAAAATTCCGTACAATTTATGTGATACAGTACCAGACAGAAACAAATATGGCCATTCCAGGCTGGCCAGAGCCATTTACGTATCCAGAGCAGCGCAGTGTTCTGGTCAGTAGCTGTTAGCCCTTACGCTGTACAGGCCACAGTCTGTTATTTTGGTAGAAACCTTCCAGAAGCTTGTGGAGCTCACTCTTCCATGATTCCTAAATATAAACCTATGTGGTTCGGTACTATGTGAACCCCATCACGTGAAGGTTGATACCAGACCTTCTCAGAACAGTCCTGCAAGTTGAAGTTAACGTGCCACGTGCCATTACATATCTCTGCATGTCCTGTGAGATCCATGCACAGAGCAGTGCACACACAGTAGAACAACTCCAAGCAGAGAGTATTGGCACTCTGTTTAGCACACGTTTGCACTTCAAGAAGGCCAATGGCATCCTGGCTTGCATAAAAAATAGTGTGACCAGCAGAAGGAGGNGATGTGGTGTTGAGGGATCTGGTGTAGGGGAGAACTTGTAGAGTAGGGCTGATGGTTGGACTTGATGGTCCCAAGGGTCTCTTCCCACCTAAATGATTCTATGATTCTATGATTCATTTCCACATGGTTCTTCTGGTTTCCATTTCCGTTTCCTACCAGTGTGAACTGACAGAAAGCAGGCAAAATGTGTTCACTTTCTTTGTTGTATGCCCAAGTCCCGTGGTGAAAAAGGAAAGGTATTTAATACATGTCCTCATTATAATTTTGGCCATACACTCCAGTAGAAGAGCAGGACCTTCCCTGTGGAGTTGCACAGCTTTTATTTTCCTAGCTGAAGAAAATAGATGTAGGAGAACATCTATTCAAAGGTAAATCAAAGGTGTGGATTTGGGTGACTCAGAAATTTCATATTGAAAGGAGACATTGAGCAAGTGTGGGCTTGAGATGGGAAGCTGTCAGTCCCCGTTGATACTTCAAGGGCTGTAGATCGTACTATTAAAGTTACCAGTGAAGCTGCAGCAGCAGCACCATCCTTCCCCTCTGCACTGGCAATTGCTGTTTGTTGTCAGTGCCAGCACAGCTGTGGGTGACCCTCAGTGCTTTCCCCTGCAGAGTGCGTGTTTAAAGGCAATAGACGTGAACCCAAGGCAGTGCATCCTTCCCCCGCCCCCTGTCTGATGGCTGCGCCGCTGTCTCAAGGGCTAAACAGTTTCTCACATACTGTCTACCTCTGCGAGCAGTGATAAAACTCTCTGTGGCTCTGTAAGTCACTTCTGCGTCATTGCAATGAGGACAGTGGTTATGGACCTCATTCAACACACTACACCGTGTCCGTCCCCACCCACCCCGAGTTACTGGAAAAATCACCCATTTAATGAGACTTAAGAGGGACCTCTATTAGCCAGTCAGGTCCATTGGATGGTACTGACATTTGCTCAGATCCTAATCTCACTGACTTCGGGAGTCTGCAGCGGACGTGCATTCCCATTGCACCTGGGGTACTGCACAGCACTGTGGAGAGTGAGACCTGCAATGCTCCAGGTACATTTCCATGAGTGACTAATGCTGACAGTAGCACATTGACTCTTTCTTCATAAGAGTCGAACACAACTATTTAAGACTAAAGATTAACTTCCTCAGAGTTTAAAACTGTTAATTTGTCAAATTTGAAAACTGAGGTTAAGTTTGGCCATAGCTGTTAATTAACTTATATGATAGCTATCAATTTTTTACTTTCCTGGGATTTTCCATTTCAAAGGCATTGAAAGAAGCAGAAAAAGCACATTGCTAATCACGTCAAGAAGATGGAAGGGCTTTGTTTGTTTTACCAAGTCATATGCTTTTTTTGAAATTTCAGTCCTCCCTTGAATTTGTTTGGAAGTCCAAATTGTGGTATACTGTTAAGTATATACATACAGATAATACATGAACCTCCGGAGGTCACAAGCACGGAAAAAAACCCCATACTGCTGTTTTCAACCACGCAGACAAATTCATTTAGAACAAGAAGAGAAATAGTTCTGTGTACTAGTTGGCTGATGTTTTTAGGATTCAGATTGTGTACGAGATTCTGCACGGCTATGACCTGTGGCTCAGCAGTAGTTAGGAAAAACAAAGTTACTATCCAGGAGGAACTATTTAAAAATCTAATATCTCACGAATCACCGAATTAAAAACATACCTTGCGTATATGCATGCGGATTGTCATTTGTTCAAGCAAACCGTTGCCTGAATGATTAATCAGTGACAAAACAAATGCAGGTCTGCTTGAACAGTGCTACACATCTCACCGTAATGGGAGAAAAGTGGCTGGGCAGAAAGTCAATCCATGCACGTGGAGGTATTGCAGAGATATGAAGTGTCAAAATGTCTGTCATTTTAGATTCCACTGATATATTTGTAACCCAAAAAAATGTAACCCATTTGTAACCCCAAAAAATTACAGTGCTTTTTAAGACAGGAATTAAGAATACCGCTGATTTGAAGAAAAGTTAGCTTTCTTGGTGAACCTGCTTTGGCAGAGGGGTTGGACTAGATGATCTCCAAAGGTCCTTTCCAACCCTTACCGTTGTGTAACATACTAACACCTGGTCTAGGCTTGTTTGTCCACCTGGCTTGTTTAAAAAAAGAAAGGTGCCAGCTTTGGAAGAGAAGATTTATAGACGTGCAGCAATCGCTTGCTTATGTGCAGTGCTCTGTGGGTATACAACCGGATCAGCGCCTGGGTAGTCAGCTGGGTGCACTTGGCACACGTACAAGCTGCTGTGCACATATATATCAACTGCGTGACGCTCTCCCTGTGAGCTCTGAGCTGGGGTGTTTATCAGACTGCTGCTTCTCCTGACCTCCTCCCCTCTCTGCTGGAAAGAAATAATTTGTCTTGCTCACTTGCCAGCAAGACAAATCGGGGAAAATCAGCCACC
The DNA here is from genome assembly GCA_013400555.1 of Jacana jacana. Classification (NCBI taxonomy): domain Eukaryota; kingdom Metazoa; phylum Chordata; class Aves; order Charadriiformes; family Jacanidae; genus Jacana; species Jacana jacana. The sequence continues at coordinate 83,412 of VZTM01000881.1, read as the reverse complement.
CTGGCTGGAAGTCAGCAGCCCTGATCAGGGAATCCAGTCATGTCCTCTGAGGTTGTTCCTGCTGGGCATTGTGTTCCTTCAATGTACTTTGACACCAGCTCCATGTGATTCGGAGGGAAAGAACTGATTTACAGTGGTTTACAGCAGGCAGAAGTGGTGATGCCACGTATCAACGTTCAGTTCCATTTGCCTTCTGGCAGCAGGGAAACAGTGCTTGGCTTTTCCACTCTGTTCCTGCGTTCTCCAGTATCTTCCCCAGAGTTCAGATTCTCGTTATTGAAGCAATGCACATGAATTTAGCATCAAAATGTTAACATTCACGTTCTTGTAAGATTTTTTTTTTAATTACAAATTTTACAGAAAACTGATAGTCTTTCATTCACCCATACGTATCTTAGTGTTCTCCTTTTGATGCATGTACATACAGCCTGTTATTTAAGCCATCGTTAGAAATTAATACATCTTTTTTTTGTTGTTTTCATAGGCACAGATTGAACGCCTAAGCAGATAATGAACTCAATAGTTTCATACTCAGAGCTGGTTGCCTAGTGAAACTAAACAGACACCCGGGAATCAACTTGATTTAATGACTTTTAAAGATGGGATATCAAGTCCTTTGACAGCGACCTCTGAAAATAAGATTAAATCGTTGGAAGAGTAATCATAGAACCACAGAATGGTTTGGGTTGGAAGATCATTGATTTCCAACAACCCTGCCACGGGCAGGGACAACTCTCACTAGACCAGCTTGCTCCAAGCCCCTTGCAGCCTGGTCTTGAACACTTCTAGGAATGGGGCATCCACAACTTCTCTGGGCAACCTGTTCCAATGTCTCACCATCCTCACAGGAAAGAATTTCTTTCTAGTACCTAATGTAAATCTCTCCTCTTTCTTCTACGTTACCTGAAAGTTCAAGTATTCTTACATAGTAAACACTAGTTACTGTTTTCTGTAAATTGGGTACCACAGTTAAGTAAGAATTTCTCACTGGTAGTCATTCTTGTGAAGGTCTTTGGGTTTGCAGAGGCGCTTCTCAGTGCTAAAGGACGAACTGAAAATAATTTTGAGGCAATCTTCAATTTAAAAACTAACCTTTAACCAGAGTGGCTACAGGGGGAGTACAGCAGCAGCATGGAATAAAATAATCCTGTTTTGCTGCCCAGATTGCAAAGACTGTTCAAATAATTGCAGTAGATTTCAGTTTCTGATTTTTTTTCTCCTCTGCATTTATTTCTTTATCTTGGTAAACATTGGGCTAATGGTGTAGGGTACATCATTAAAATATTAACAAAAGTGTGCATATATGTATACACAGCATGTCATGTCTACAAAACAAGAATATATTCTTATTCAACATGCTTCCTGTGAAGTCCTTTTTATTGCAGTTCTTCTTGCTCCAGTTGCTACCATAACAACAGCAACAAAAGAGTAGTTCCTCACTTGTATAACTGTTGTTTTCCTGCAAAGCAATGCTTCAGGTATGGGTGGGTTTTTTGGGTGGAACACGGCATTTACTCTACCAGGCTCAGGCAAGCTCCTGAGACAGGACACTGGAGTGGGACTGGGGTGGGGATGGAGGGACATAGCACTGAGGCTACCAAGTCTGCCCTTTAGAAGTCTTTCTAGTATGAAGGTAAATGAGGGGCAAATCTGGAGCCCTGTTTTTTGGGGCCAAGGCTTCTGTGTTCATCACAAGTTTCCTTTGGAGGGATGAAAAGGGTGCCCAGCCTTCCTTTATCACCAAGGGCCCTTTGAGAAGCTAGCCAGTTTCCCAAGGAAGCTAGTAGGCAGATTCCTTTGGCATCTGGTGGCAGCCAAGCTTCAAATTCACCAGTTGTGGATAACAGCATGACATACCACCATCGCAGTCACTGACTGCTCTGGTGCAACATCCCGCAAACATCTTTTGTCCCTGTCTGACATTGCATATTGAGGGGAAAGAAAAGTTGTCCTGTAGCACTATGTAATGTTTTGTATTATTCTAAAAAAGTAGAAGGAAAATGAAAAAAAACTTGTTCAGGCCCCTTTTATTTTCTATAGAGAAAGGTAGTAAATAACTAACAAAAGACAGCTATTTCTAGTGCCTGTTTTAGCTAAAATAACGGGGGTTAATTATTAAACCTTTTACTTGGTTGCTCACTTGTGCTGCTGATGCTTTAATCCTGGGTCACAGAAAGTTTAAGAGTGCTTTACAGGGGAGACTCACTTCTTTTTGCCTCAACCTTTCCACACTGACGGGATGTTACGGGTTTTGCTGCTTACTCTTTCTGTAGCTGCCATTGCTGATGCTGAGCTCTGCAAGCCAGGTATGTTTTGGAGATGATTGCCATCCTTCCCTGGGTAAATGTAGCTAGGAGTTTATGCCTGCAAAGCTCAGATTTTTATTTTAGCTGGTTGTCTCCTGTTTGAAGATTGAAACATGGAGCACTCACTTTTATGTGTTTGCAAATTAAGCTCAGAAGTTGATTTATATTAAAGAGGTCACGGTAAACCTCATTGAGATTTTGAGGGCTGTGACATTTTTCATGTTAATAACTTCTCTTAACCAAGCAAGCTGTTAAGATGTTTTTAGAAGCTGTGATATTTGAAATTATTAGAGAAGTAAATGATTTTAAGTCCTATTGCTGACTATCAACGTATGTTTGCTTTTTTCTCTTTGTGTCAGATGCACAGAATGCTTTCAAAGTGCGGTTTAGTATCAAAACAGCTTTGGGAGATAATGCAGTAAGTAAAGTATCTTCATATTTTCTTCCTAACTGAATATCTGTCAAAAGAGAAGTAATATATATTGTATTTCTGAAGGCAGCACAAGCAATTTATTCTGAAGTGTTAATTGTAATAGCTTGTTCAAGTCATGATCCAGGCATCCATTTCTGGACATTTGACTCCTTAAAATGGCATCCTTTAAGAGAACTATAAAGCTTGCCTTTTCGTAAGGATAATTTTCTGTCAAAGATTTTATATTTTCCTGGAAAAACAGCACAGATGTGACACAATGCACTGGAGGTGCTGCATAAATCTAAGTCTGTATTTTGGGCAAAATGCTTCTGCTTGAGCCTGCTAATTCTAAAGTCAAGCACGTCTGGGAAGAGAAGCAGGAAAAGATTGTTAGGTCTTTATGAAATGTTGGGCTCTCAGACATGCACGATCTGGAGAGATCATTCAAGCATATCTCATCAATTCCCTACTAATGTAGGGCTTTGGATAATGGCCTTTCCTTTCTGCCTGTGGTGCACAGGCGAGTGTCACAAGGACTGAAGTGCTTTGGCTTAATTCAGTTTTGTGTGCTTAATATAGAAGTACTGGTGTGGGCAATAAGGGTCAGTGCTATATAAGAGTTTGGGACGTTAGATGAACGAATGGTCCTTCCTGATCTGAAGTGCTAGGAAATATGGCAGAGCACAGTACTTCCTTTGCGGTTTCGAATGCTTAGAGCAAATCTGCAGCACGTTATAGGGCTCAGCATAAAATTAGATATGAAATGTCTCGGACAGTCATCTCCACTGGAAGCCTGGTGGGTGGTTATAGTAGGAGCCCTAGGAAATCCCAAGCTGTGAGTTACTCATATTATAAGAGAATGAAGATATGAGAATCTCCATATGACTGTAGAAGCCATTCTAAAATTTCCCTGAAATATCAGGTAATTTAAACTAACATGAGCAGAGACCTAATTCCACTGCTAACTTCAAAAACCAGGCAAATTGGGAAGAAATATTCAAGATACATGGTAAAGTATTTGTCTGTGGAAATTCTTTTTGGTGAGAGCCTGTTTTTTTTAAAAAATTATTAAAAATAGTATAATTCTGTGGCTGAAAAGAGGTCAAAATCTTTATTGAGGCTCCTCTTGATGGTAACTGATAATATTTTAAATCTTGGTTAAAGATTAAAATTTAATTTAATTTAATCTTGGTTCAAAATAGTAGCAAAGACTGAAAATTGCATTTTCCAGTAAAGCTCCTTCTTAATGCTTAGTACTCCAACTACAGTAAACTAAGGGGGCCTTGTTTGATCATTTGCATTTTATTTTTCATCCAAGAAGAGTATGATACAAATCATTAATCTTAAAGGCACTTTGTACAAGGAAAAAGCAATAACTGAGGAGTCTACTGGGGTTTTTTTTGTAGCTAGAAAGTAGTCTATTTCATATAACAAAGTGTGTGAAAGCCCTAAGAATGGGACAATCTAGAGCAGCATTTTAGAACAACAAGATCCTGAAAGTGGTGTGATACCCAAAATAGCAGCCACAAATAATGAAGAGTTTCTTAATTGCACAGGTAATAGTCCCTTTTCATAGCTGTGGCAATCTTCTCTGTCAATGACTGAAATTGAAAACTGCAGCTACTATCAAACTGAAATGTGTTTTGGTTGAAGAATTTGGAACTCTTTAAACATGTTAGTTATTTTAGCAAAGAAAAGGGTAATACTGTCATTGTATCAAAGTAGGACACAGTCATCTTAGAATATCTTGGTATGATGCTTTGCTGTTGGATTCTGTTTCATTCATTTCCAAGTCACTTCAAGCTAGATGTTAACAGAAAATCCTGATAATGTGGGCATTTCGCTCATGGACTGGCAAGGTAACTCCAGTGTATGTTCAGGGGCATAGGAAATAGATCAGTATAGTTTTCCACATAGTTTAGTGCGTGCCACCTATTTTGTGTGATGCTAATAAAGACAGGACACCATTTTTTAATTTGTTCACAAGGTAAGCTGTACTTTGGCAAGGAGTGCCATTTAGTGTATTTACATAGTTCTTAGCATGATGGAGCTGGAAAGAGCAGCTAAGATACAGTAGGTACTTCGCTGTTACCATTTTATTTGCAAATAATGAGTGTACTTGACAGAGACATTATTTGGTAACTGGTGGGAGGAAACATGGTGTCTGTAAGTCTAAATGGAAGGAAGGTGATTTATGAGTCTCTGAATATTGTGTTAACTTCATGAGTGGCTTCTAGAATAGCTGCTAGTCAGTAGTTGCTTCCTACTCATGGAATTAGCAGAGTGTTAAAGAGCTAATTCTAGTTCAAAAATAGCTAAGGAATGGGCAGAAGTGATGTGCACTGATAAATCTATGTAACTGTCACCACTCAGTTTAACCATAAGAGTCAAAGAGCTGGTATGTCAGAGCTACAGCAGGTGAAGTAGAAGGTGCTCATGTGTTCAGTTTGTTCCCCCGGTGCAGGCTGAAGGAGAGAAAGGATGTTCACCTGGTGTCCTGCCACCAAATGGGGCCCAGCAGTGTGTTCACTTGTATGTTGCCACTCTGTCTGAACGGCTGTCTAGTTGAAACACAGAACCATGCAGGTGAGAAGGGGTCTTAAGAGATCTTTAGTCCCCTGCTGCTCAAAGCCAGGCCAACAGTGAAATCAGATCAGGCTCCTCGGGGCAATCTTGTAGTGCTATAATCTTCTTCCAGAAGTTTAAATTTTGTCTTCCTTAGAGCACTACTATAACATTTCATCCTACCGACAATCTGTGCTCATCATCATCTTTTTTCTATTATCTCATCAACCTCCTTTTTCACTAACGGGCACTTAAGACTGGCTTTCACAGTCAGCTGTGACTAATTCTGCTCTTCCTTAACATATAAAGGATGGCAAGGTTGACTGAGCCAAGGTCTTTGTAGAGCAAAGAAGATGGTAAATATAAATAGTTTTCATACCATCATGCAATTTTGCATTGATAATAGAGTGTTTATAGTGTGTGGTTGTAAATGATAATACATTTCCTTTGTAGCAGCATCAATAGTTGCACTTCACAAGGACATAAGAACAGAAGCAACATCCTCAGTCATCATCTGTGGTCCAGGCCTTTGCAATTGGAGGATAAAGATGAAACTGATTAGCCCCATAGTAGAAGGGTTCAGATTTCTCTGCATCTATCCCTCCAACTAGAGAAAGCTGATGCTTAGAAATTGGCTTCCAGCAATTTCTGCCCACTTGTCCTGAGCTGATTCAGTTGATTACCTTAAAGGTATTCTTGCCGTGCTTTCCGTCCTCATTATGTTGCCTCCCTTGCATATTCCTGCATGCCGTCATGTACAGAGGGTCTTCTTCGTATGGAGTTCACAGCCATCTCCGTCTCCTCTACCTCCTACCTGATCACTGTTTTCTTGGGACTTCTTGCCCTTTGGCCTAGAAGGTTGTCTGCAGCCTCTTCTCCTCACTCAAGCAGACCCGGGATTTCCGCTGAGCTTTCCTTGCTGGTCTCCTCCCCCATTTCTTGCAGCTTTCATTTCATTCTGTCTTTTTTTAAAGTGCTTACTCTTTCAGCTGGGGCTGGAGTTTCTCACTACAAATTTTTGTTATTCTGACTTAAAGAAGCTCTAGGCTACTTCATTATTTATAAAAACTAAATACTTGATATTGATAAATTGTGCATATACATGTACTGCACTAAACATAAATAAGTGTACATACTTGGTAGTGTTGCATTGTATTTGTGTCCATGGGAGCATGAAATGGAGTGTGATTCATCATTATCCATTTTCAAGACAACAGATTACATTATCTCTACAGCTGGTTTAACCCACTGGATATCAAATGATTTTTTCCTGTCCTTTTGGACCTGTTCTCAAAGGCTGCAGATGGCACGTGGGGATTTAGTCGATAGTACAACACATTGAAGAAGGACGATCTTCCCTTTTAGTGCTGCAAATTGTGCTCCATGGTTTAAATACAGATATCTTTAAAATTATGATAAATAGTTTTATGGCTCTCATCTATATTAATTCCTCCACTCTACCTCTTAGTACTAGTTATTGTCATTACTGCCATGTATTCGTCAGTGCAGTGGGATCAAAATACAGGCTTTTATAATTTATTTTCAAAGAGTGTCTTTTTTTGTTTGTTTGTTTCTTTTCAGTTTAAGTTCCCAGACTGGCATGCATTCTCACAGTATGCTTTACACCTCCCTTCATTTACAAGGCAAGCGTGGTGAGTCAGAACACAGATCCTCAGAACTGCATCTGGATTTTAATGCTGCTCAAGTTGTCTGGTGCTCAGCTTTGTTGTCCCTGTCCTAGTGCATCACAGAGAGCCCATTTCACAACTGTCATTTGTCTAGGGATGATAAATATAATCAGTATGACTTTCTGCCCTTCAAATGCCAGCCGCCTTCCCTGCTTAGGTTCCCAGTCCACGGGATGTCAAAGCGAAATGAGGGCTGAACTGGAAGTTGGATTCCTTCTTTCTGCGGGGAGGTTGCAGCTCCATGCATCTAAAATCAGAATTTAAGATTTTCTATGCTGTTTACTGGCTTTTGATGTACATTGGTGTGTTTTTTGAACGTGTAATAAAGGCCCATGAAAAAGTGGGTCCAAGCTGTCAACAGACTTAAGTATCCACATCAGTGGGTTTCTGGTTTGGATGATTACAATGCAGATTTTTTCAATGCTGAAAGTTAAAGATTAGATTTGTGTTCTGACTGACTGAAGAAAGCTGCCTCTAACCTCCATTAATATCATTCCAAGAAACTACTAATCTTTGTAATCTGCTGAAAGGGGAAATTCAATCAGTATGCCTCAGTCATGGCTCTTATAAAAATGTAATAGGTGCAGTTCTTACAGGTCATTAGAATTGCATATGTGAATGAAAGCCCAGGGGAACTTGGTGAATCTATCTCAGAAAACTGAAATTATGGAAGCATGATTTTTCATCAAGACAACAGAGAACAGATTTTGGAGCCTGCATTTTACATTAATGAAGTAGTAAGGAGGCTATTTCGTTTGGTCTTGTGTGCTTATGTTGTAATTTATGCTGTAGTTGAATCTGTCTTCTTGTTGCAAGGGTGGTGTGCAGCAATAAGGCCATAATCTCATTTTATTTCCTGATGTCCTGACATCCAACTGCCAGAGGCCACCTTCAACAGTAGTTTTTTCTAATTACTTTATTTTGGGGCCAAATGGCCTTCGAGAGTGAATTTAAATCTTCTACTTTAACAGAGTTTATCCAGCAAAAGAGGCACAGCCATTGGTGCGGCTGTTTGGGGAGAATTTTAGTAATATACCTAGCCTTTGTACAAGAAACTTTACACCTCCAGTTTGGTCAATTTTCAGAAACAATCAATCAATTCAGTTTTTGGAAACAATCTTTGCACTTTACATTATACTTTATAACAGCCATTAGAAAAATGCACACTAAATAATGGGCAGAAGTTTCTGTTCATAGCACAACCAGAGAAGTTAGTCATTTTCGTGATCAATATACCATTTCAAGTTCAGTGACTCTTTTCCCTCCCTGTACTGCCAGCACTGGTGCTGAAGCGGATTGTTTTCCATTTTCCTTTGCAGTATGCCTGGGATGCCAATGAAGAGTACCTCTTCAAAGCAATGATGGCTTTTGCAATGAGAAAATATTCCAGGAAGAGCACAACTCAGTAAGCATCTACTCTGATTTGCCTTATACATATTAACAATGCTGCATGTAGTGGCCCATTCTCTGCTGTGCTGAATTGTAGAAATCATTATACACAGCTTCTGAAAACAGACCGTTCTGGTATATTTGTTAAACATCAAATGTATGTCAAACATCACACTCTCGCTGTCTTAAGCAATATTCAATCTTTGGGGCTAGTATCCCTGTTGATGTGAAGTGACACAGCTGTGGATCTCAGTGGGATTATGCCAATTTGCTCTAGCAAAATCTGGCAGTAAGGCATGACACCTTCTGGAAGCGAAGGCAAGGCGCATTAACAAGGTCAAGAAATGCAGTACAGGTTCATGAATAAGCAGCTTTGGTACACATTTTCTCAGAGCTCTGAAGCTGAGCTGACTTGGAGAACTGGAAGGTGAATAGCAATGCTAGTGCTGGGTGTATCTCTGCCTAGTATTGCTGCAGTTGAGTTAACCTAGCATCAAGAAGTTTCAGATGCTGCAGTTCAGACCTAAATCGACCTTTAATTGGTTTTGGGATTAAGTCCACCCTGAGGTATTGAATATTCTTCTCGGGTTTCTGAACCTTGCTGCTCATGAAATTAGATGCCAGATTAGACAGACCATTTAAGCAAGCTGTATTGTCAGTATATTCCTGTCTTTCTTAAATGAGAAACCTTGTATTTCCAGAGGCCTATTATTTTTTCATTGTTTTGCAATCTTAAAGGAAAGATTTATGGTTCTGGTAGGCTAATGAGGATAAGGTTCTCAATTTACTTTAAAAAAAACTGCTTGAGGCTGTCACTGCATCAGATGAAGCATATTCCATATCTGCAAAGATATTAGTTAACTTTAGTCACGTGATGATTATTGTGGCTGCTGCACTTTCTCTTAAACAGAAAATTATTTCCCCCTCCATGTAGCAGGAGTGTTTTGTTCCTTGCTCTTTCATTTTTGTCCCTCAGAAGTTGTCTGCTGTGAGCAGGAGAGCCATTACACCAAGCTTAACAAAACCAGCCAAGTATGCTACTGCACACAATTAAAATGACACTTATAAAATATGAGCTCAAGATACAAGCTAATTAAAGGTGATTATGCAGGGCTTTTTCTCAGGTTTTCAAATTAGCAGAATTTTCATCCAGTATCTGATCCATAAAGCTTCACTTTTTGTATACTTACTATAGTTCCAAATCCTTTCTTCAAATTATTCTCTTCCTTCTTCTTTTTGCTTTCACACAGCAAAAAATCTGTGTCAGAAGCCAGTGATCTTTTTCCTCTTTAAGCACCATGGCTCTCTGCAGATTCAACTAAAATTAGAAAGCTTGGTGCAGGAATGATAAAAAATCAAGCCAGTATGAAAGGAGTTTTAATGGAAGTTATCTCTATCCACTCTGGGTAATCACAGAATGTATGCTCTCTTAATTCGGTTTCCTACCAAGACAATTTTTCTTATGGACAAGTATGACAACGTCATTGCTAGTCCAGTTTGGGGGTGGGCTTGCACACATTGAGAATTTCTTGCTGCTATGTTTGTCAGAGCAGAAGTCAGTATAATACTTGGCAACAGTTAGGTGTGGGCACCTTTACCTCTTTTTACGATGATATAGGACTTCCTGACAGGTTATAAATTGTTGGGGTGTGCCTTGGAGATAAAACTGATCTAGGACTTCTAGATAGCTGCAAAGACAGAGTGTCAGCCAAAGTACAACTCTGAGATCTGGGACAAGTTGCCAGGCAACAGGCTGAGGAGTTTCCTATCCGTAGGGATCTCCCAAATCCCAAGGGACCTTGGGAGACCCCATTCAGTGATGGAAAGCTAGGTGAACCTCCCAATGTGCCAAATAACCTGCCTGTTACATGAGAGCAGTAAAGCTATGAAAGCCTTCATCCTGTTAGAAGTCCTGGAAATAATGCGCACCTTTGCCTACCCTTGTGGCTGGCTGCTGGAAGGAACTGGGTACAGAGGAAGGAGTGGGGTCCATCTCTATCTTCTCTGCAACAGGTGTGGAGGTGTGGGAGCCCTCAGCATCCCAGAGGGTACAGCAGCATTCCGTGCACACAGGAGTGGCACTTGTCACATAGCCGGTAAGGATGGTGGCAGCAGGTCACAGTGAAGTAAAGAGGAAGGCAGAAGCAAGAGCTTGCAGCAAATAAATTACATTATGCTACAGGAGCTTTTATAGAGAAATGCCTACAGATTTGCTTTGGAAGTTGTAAAAGATGATCAATTATTTTGTTAGAAGAGAAAAACAAATTGCTCAGGACTGCATTCTGGTAGCATATAAAGTTACCCAAGTTTTACATCTGGTTAATTGAAGATTTTTGTCAAAATAACGACTTATGAAACATTCACCAGTATTTTACGTAACCAAATACTGATTCTGCCAGGGTACAAATTCTGCGCAGGGCCATAACCAGGATGTGACAAACCTCCCCTTTAACATCCCATTAATTTCTAACACACCCACAGCCCTGCAGTAATTCACAGCCACAACTAAATCCCACATGAGAACAAATGCCATTAACTTCAGCAAGGTGGATCAGGCCGAGATAATTTGTTTGGTGGATCAGCATATTCATTGTTGCAGCCCGTCCCATCATTTTTGAGGGTCAAAGTCACCTCCTGTTAGGCTTCTGAAGCTGGATAAAAACCAGCCTGTAATGACAACTGTTCGAATATGCTGCAGTTGATGCTGTTGCACTTGTGTAGCCACTAAGTGACCCAATGCAGAATGGACAGGACTGCACGTTACATCTCAAGTTCTCTAAAGTTAATTTCTAAACTAAAATTTAATAAGCCATGGAGCTGTGTTTAATGTTTGAAAGGCTTGTCAAATTTTCAAGTTTGCGTGAAACAGAAGAAAGACACAATCCATCAATTGCTCAGTAGTTATGAACACGGGTACAATAAATACTTCTTTTTCAGTGGAGAAATAAAAATCCTTTATTTCCTGCTCTATGTATGGCCTTTCAATTTATTCTCAGTACATACATTCACGAACTACGTAAGCCAACCTTTGATCTCTCGGTGTTAAAAAGTGATTGTCTGTAGTCTGTGTTAGGAACCCAGGTTTCTCTGACTCCTTTGAAATAATAATATGCATCTCTTTTGGGCCTGAGACTAGTTAATCTTTACAGCAGAAAGAATGTCATCACATTTATTTTCACTCAAGTAGCAGAATCTACTTTTGGTACATCTTCTCAGCAGCAGGGTAGGTTTAGACTTGACATTAGGAAAATATTCTTCACAGAAAGAGTGGTCAGTCAGTGGAATCGGCTGCCCAGGGAGGTGGTGGAGTCACCATCCCTGACTGTGTTTAAGAGTAGATTGGAGGTGGTGTTGGGGGATATGGTATAGGAGTAAAATTCGTAGAGTAGGGCTGATGGTTGGACTCGATGATCCCAAGGGTCTCTTCCAACCAAATGATTCTATGATTCTCCCCACTCATAGATAAAAAAAGCTCTGGTTATCCATCTTCCTTATACATGCTATTTTGATATTAAAAATATTATGACCATTTAGGACAATAAAATAAACTTTTAGAGTTAAAGCTGTTATGCTTGGGTGATCCCATGGCTGCTGCTCCCAAAAAGGAAGGAAATAACTGTGCAGTGGTAGGTTGGAAGAGGCCTGATGCTTTCAGGAGAGCTGGAGATAGGTACTTGGGACCTGGGGCCGTGGTTCTCCCACAATCTAATGGCCACTATATACACCCAGCTCCCTTTGAGTCTCTGGCAGCTTTCTTACCCCTAAACAATCCTTTAAGTCTCCATAAGGAACAATGGTGGTGTTTCAGTCCAAGGTACCATCAGGGTTTCCTGCTCTCTACACACTGGTCTTCACTTGCAATTTTGAACTTTTACCACGGTGCCATAAGGTCAGGACCGGAATTTTGTCATTCTGACAATAACAGTCTTCTTATCCACATGACAAAAGTCTATCACTTTCATAGAATCATATAGGTTGGAAGAGACCCTTGGGATCATCAAGTCCAACCATCTGAGCAAATAAAAAGCTGTCCCTTATTTGTTTACAAATACACTTAATTAGCATAGTGCATGAAGAAGTCAGGTTCTCGAATCTACAGAGTGTAAAGGTATAGTTTTTTAATGCTTCTGCATGATGTGAATCAAATCTATGTTTAAAAAGCACAGAAGAAAAAAAAACAAACATATCAGCTGCAAAAGAAATTGCGTTGGTGCTTGTTGAATCAGTTTGTTTTGGTGTTTACTCAATCCCCTTTGAAGTTCTCATGAGCAGTATTATTCTCTTTGGAGCCTGGAAGGATTTACAGCATTCAGATTCCACTGATGAAAAAATGTCAGCGAAGCCAGATTTTGGGTGCTTATAGCTGAGCGAGGATTGTAGATGCAACAGGGAAGAGTAAGGAGGAAAAATTTACATATCCCGGTGCGACCCTTCTGCCCAATTCAATACTGTTTGTTCTAGAGAAAGAAAAATGTTGTGCAAAATGGTGACTGACTGCCCCTATCTCAAGTTGAAAGCCCTTGACGTTGTGAGGAAGACCTCAGGTTGAAGAGCCTCTCTGGGTCTCTGAATGAGAAAGAGAGGTTTTTCTGCTAATATTTGTCTGCCAAATTTATGTTTCTCTTTGGGGATCAAACTTTCTGCGCTTGCTCCATTTTGAGAATATCTGTAGGGCAACACAAACCCAGAGTTTCTACCTGGACCAGTTTTTGATTGCACCACAGAAATTCCAGCTTTAAGAAGTGCAGTAGCATGAAGATTTAGGTCCTACTGCTATAAATTCTCCTGATGGAAGACTTTCACTGCAGCTACAGTTTTAGATATTCTGTGAAGTCAGCAAGTGTTCATCAGCTACCAGCCAAAAGCAGACTCTTCCTCCCCACCCCCCTTTAAATTTTGGACGTTGCTTTTGTTTTGGGAGGAATAAATCTGCTTTTATATTTTAACTGTTGCCAGCAAACTCATGTGAACATCTTTTCAAATTCCAGAGGATGGCTTTCCTCTTTTATCCATAGGAATTCCCTGCATTTGCAAAACTGACATTGCTCCAGAGAGGTGAAAGTGGGTATTGCGGCTCTGAAAACTCATTGCTTTCCATTCTACTGCATAACTCTAAGGAATATAAACCTCCTCTGTAAAACAAAAAGTTGCACTCCCTGAGGCACCCAAAACACCACCCACCAAAGAAAAAAAAAAAAAAAAAGATTTCAGCAGTAAGGTATTTCTACAAAATATACGTAATGAACTGCTGTGATCAAGTCAATGCCAGTCCTGCCTTAAAAGCCAGATGTAGACAATGCGTTCATGGATAGTTTTGGTTCCCTCACATTCCTTCTAACCTCATGCTTACTACTCCCCAGGCTACGCTAGAGGTTATTTAATTATGTTTATAATTAGCCAGCAGATGGCACTACAAAGCAGAGCTCTGTGGCAGGGGCGATGGCTTGCAGCCGGGGATCTGTCATCCTGAGAAAGAGGAGAAAGAGCAGAGGCTGGAAAAGAGATGTTCGAACTTACATTTTGATGACAGACAGGCCAAACTTTAAAACCAATTATACTAGTTAGTAATGAGCATTTCAGACGTCACTGTAGTTAATTAAAAGAGGAGCTGCATTCCTCTTTGCTGGCTCAGGCGAGGTTCTCTTCTCCAGAACAGCAGGTGGTATCTGAAGACTGATCATCCCAAGTGGAATCTGTCAAGACAGGGCAACTGCGGTGTGCTTGTGTCCAGGTAGACCTCGTGCAAAGGTGAACCAAGTCCAGGCTGCTCTCTGGAAATTAAAATGATCCTAATTCTTGGTGCTGAACTTTCAGAATATCCGCTGGCTGCTTGGACATGGCCAATAAATCTGAAGCCTGTGCAAAATTTGTTGGGTTATTTATTAATGATATAGAACTAAATGTTTTTTTCCCCATTTTGGTCTCTAGCTATCTGTCATTGATTTCATAAAGGTTTGGACTGTCCTTTTATGGCACATGTTTTCTTGCCATGCTGTAATAAATGCCATCTTGTATAATTCCTGTATATTACACAAGTTTGGCTGGTTTGTTTCTCAGTTGTGTGAATAAACTAGCAACAGAGAGAAGAGCACAGGGGGCCGTCTACCCTCAGTCATTATTGATACTAACGTATTAGCCTTCACTTCTTTAGTCTAAGTAATCAACTTTCTAATGATAGTTCCACCATTTACTAGTATTAGTGGTAGAAAACAAATTTGTAAGAAAGTGAAAAAAAACCACTTAAAAGACATTTCACACACTTTTTAGATAGTATGCCAGCAGAGGCTCCGTGCCTGTGCCCTTCCACTATTAACTTCCCATAAAGCTGAGCAATCCTCTTTTAAAACAGATAAGTATTTGTCATAGCATAAGCTAAAGGGCATAGGCCAGTCCCAATAGAATGTCTAAATTTAGCCTATTGCCTCCACTCTGTGCCTGACTCTGTGAGCAAAGATGTCAAAAAGAATAACATCAACTTCCTTGCTCTTCCCTCCAACAAATGTATCCTGCAGAATGACTGCACTCACTTTAAAATCACGTGGGGAATCTCCCGTGACTAGCTCCTGTGGTATCAGCTGTCAAAACCAAAATTCTGAGTTCACCAATGTGTTTGCCCTATTATATGGCCTTTGTCACAGCCCTGATGATTAAGATGTAAATATGTATTTTTCCATTTGATTACACTGAATGTATGTTCAAGACCATGCAAGTTTGGTCTCAATAAGCTCTTTTTTTTTTTCATCCTATTGGAAATGGGAAATGCTGTGAGTGGTATTTTTTCTTTGAGCATTAACTGTCAAGTTTTTTGAAATGAAGAATTTTTCCCTCTTTGGCTGAGAGCAATACTTTAAAAAAAACTGAAATACGTCAATAATCCCTTCCGTGCTTCCTTGATGATGATTTTTGTTTTAAACTTCTGCAGAATTTCCAATGTGCTGCTCTGCAACGTGACGGATCGGGTGTCATTTTGGTTTGTGGTCACAGATTCTTCCAGAAATGTGACAACTGTTCCTGGAAGTGAGGTAGAGGCCGCCATCAGGTACAGTCACTGCCTCTGCAACCTTTTCTTCCTTGTTGACTGAGGATTTCTTCCTTGTTGACTGAGGATCTTTCCCTCTCTGGGCCTTTTGTGAATGAGCACTCTGCCTCTATAAGGATAAACTAATCCAGGTAGTTAAAACACCAACGGGTCAGTACTCTTTCAGGCATGTGAGGTTACAATGATTTTTAACAAGCCCACAGAATGCAAAGCATGTGAGCCTTGACATTATAACTTCAGAAGGAGTCTCTCTTAATGCTGGAGGCTCAGAAGAAATAGAGTCCCTTTCCAGAGTCCGACCTGTAATTTGCTGTCCAGTGTGTGCCACATAGACTTTTCTCATCCAGCCTTTACATTTCCCCACGAGAGAGCCTCCTCTCTCAGGTGACAGAACTGCACACTTTCTAGGTGGGATTTATATCATTTAATTTTCATTGCACGCCACATGCCCATCTACACCTGGACTAATGACCATAGGCTCCCTTTCAGGGCTTTTCAAGTACAGTTCATCTGACTTAATTTAGAAGTCGGCTCATGTGAATTCTTCTTGAGAAGAGCTGGCTGTGTCCCAGCTTGGCCTAAACAATCTCATACTTGCATTCTTTTCATACCGGCTCTGTCTGGAATGCCAGTCAATATCATAGCTGAGCACTGCTTGTACGAAGTACCATGCGGTACAAATCAGTTTTCTTTCTACTAAATGTCACGTTCTGTAGCCAATGAAAGCAAGAGTGTGGAGCTGAAGAGGGGAAAAGAAGAAATGGGTAATCTGACTTCAGTGGTTCACCAAACCTACATAAGGGGTTTATGGGGATGACTCCCACAAGCAGCATAACTCATGTACATTTCTCAAGCACCGAGCGCAAAACAGACCTCTTTGTTTTTAGGCATTCTGTACTTTGTCTTGAAAATTCATGTTTTCTCTCTGGAGGTGTAATACCTAATTCCTGATGAATGAGTATGCGTTCCCTTGGAAAGATTAACTTTTAAGCTTCTGAGCAGATTAAACTATTTCCTACAGAGACACCAAACAATAGCTTCATAGCATTAGTGGAAGAAGCAGATTATTT
>VZTM01000881.1:7807-66931 GCA_013400555.1 Jacana jacana | reverse complement strand
CATAAATATACACAAGACATATTTATGCATATGCAAACATGAAATATACCTGTAGTTGCATGCATGGGGTTCAGCACATAATTATCTAACTCTAGCCTTTAGATGAGGGTGAACAATGCTTATTTCAGCTGTTCACAGTGATCCTTTCATCATCATAAGGATGAAAATATTTTCTAAATCAAAGACGGCTTACTGTATTATGAGTCTTATAATATGCAATGTCTTTCAGGCCTCTCCAAGAATGCTAGATTTTCCATTAAGGCTAAGAACTTCCTGTTTAAGGGACAGTCAAACATTATGATTTCCAAGAAAAGAAATGTAAAAAAAATCTTAGCTTTATTTCCCATATATTTGTACCTAGGAAATACTTGCTCAGTGGTAAACAAATTGAATTGTATACAAGATAAGAGCTGCTGTAAATCGTACAACTGACATCAAAAGGAATGTCTCAACACCAATATATGCCATACAATTTCTCAAACATTTTCACATTTTGAAAAAGTTACTGAAAGTTACTGCTAAAGTCTTTTAAGGCTGCAGATTCAGATCCAGAAATACCTGCAAAAGCTTAAAAAAAGTAGTGAATGTGGGTGAAGATATCTATTAAGGGCTAGTGGTTGTACTACTCATACAAAAGAAGTGTATTTCTCTGACTTAGAGTTTCTCATAATGGGAAAAAAACGTGCAAAGTACAAATCCCTGTAGCTGCATCCTGCAGGGAAGAAAGACATGTTGGCAACAGGGGTGCATTCCTCTGGACCAATTTGTACCCTGTGCCTATGGACCTAAGAAAATCGGTAATAGCAAGAGCAGATATACCCGTCCATAGCATGCAGGCTGGTTCAGTTTGAGGAACCAAGGGACACTAACAAGTAAATCTTCTGAGCGTTGCAGGGTACATCTGCCACTCCTGTGCTAACCTTGAATGCTGCATACACAAGACAACAGAGCCACCCTTACAGATTACAACCTGCTATGTCTTTAGCACATGGTCCAAAACAGAAATAAATAATCATACTGTATTTCAGGTCTCATCTGTATTTCCAGTTTTTCAGCTAAATACATATGAAAGTCTGTCTGGTGTTCAAGACCCTGTAAGTGTGTGGGTGACCATGGATTACTAGCAAGGTCTCCGTTAAAACTGAAGGCCTCGGTAATCCTACCAACTTCATGCTGGATCAAATTCAGCCCTGTCAGACTTGTAGCACACACATGACAGTTCTTTTTTAAAATTCTATCTTTTTAACTTACGAAATACCTTTACAAAGAGTTTTGGTATTCTTTGTGTTTTTCTGAAGGATGAACCGGCACAGGATCAACAACGCCTTCCTCCTGAGTGACAAAACACTGCAGTTCCTGAAGATAACCTCAACCTTATCACCTCCTGTGGAACCCTCCACGCCTGTGTGGCTTATCGTATTTGGTGTTGT
Organism: Jacana jacana; assembly: GCA_013400555.1. Classification (NCBI taxonomy): domain Eukaryota; kingdom Metazoa; phylum Chordata; class Aves; order Charadriiformes; family Jacanidae; genus Jacana; species Jacana jacana. The sequence continues at coordinate 65,501 of VZTM01000881.1, read as the reverse complement.
TCTTTGTCTCATTGTGGCTGGAATTATTTTCCTCGTTGTTACAGGGATTCGGCAACAGAAGAAGTAAGCAGCTTAGCTTTATTTTTAACTAAATGCTGACTGGCAAGTTAAGTCACCTGGGCTGGTTTTGCTTTTCAGATCAGCCTCAGATAAATTATAGCTTGTAGGTAAAGATAACCCATGTGTCCTTTTCAGAGGAAAGGGGTTAAAATTTTCAGCTGTGAAGTATAGATGCCTTAGTAATGCTGGGGTATAATGAGGAAATAGGAATTACAAGACTGTTATTGTGGAGGCCACCTGACTAGAGATGATAGCTTTACAAAGACATTTGCTGTCATTCTTTTCAAAGTTTAGTGTGCCACAGGTGATCCTCCTCTCACAGATTACTCAAATAGTTACCAAGAGGGAGAAGTCTGGGAGTGATTGGTTGGACTTGATGATCCCAAGGGTCTCTTCCAACCTAAATGATTCTATGATTCTATGATTGTGCCCCTTCCTGGGAAGCAGTCTCAAAAGCTGGCAGGGGTAAAAAAATATTTGCTGCTGCAGCTTGTGAAACCTCAGTAGAGGACACAATAATGATTAATGTATGTCTGGAGAGGGCCTGCTCAATGGAACTGTAGTGCCTGGTCTCACCTACCACTGACCTAATGAGTCCAAAGTACCCAGCCCTTCACAGATTTGTGACCAGTGCTTCCCATGAACCTAGATGTTTTCTGTTTGGCAGTAGGGTAGGAGAGAGATACTCTCTTTTCCTCCCAGTTTCTGCCAGTGCCTGGGATGGCACTGGTGAAAAAGAGAGGGCTCTTCATGCTTCCTAGTGTAAGCATGTTGGAACAAGAGTAGGAGTTTTGGTCCTGCTATCTCTGTTGGCTGAGAGTTAGGCATAAGGAATAGAAATTTCTCATATGAGCTGATATTCTGCCATAGAAGTTCAGATTCTGCCATGTTTTAGGCTGCTACAGAGGTCAGGTTAGCAAAAATTATAACTTCAGCAACAGAGACATGCAGGAACAGCAGAAGAACTGAAAAGGGCAAATTTCTGCTGAAAACTATATAATTTTTAAAGTTATTGACTCTGTGGTGGACTGCATCCCTAAATATATCAGAACAAGGGGTTCATATTTGAAAAGTTGTGTGTTGCAGAGAATTTTCCTTTCTGCCTCCTTATCACTTTGAAGAACATTAAAAGACCTCAGAAAAACAACACTTATTGTGAAGGACAAGTGCTTCTCATAGAGTGCCCTTAGTAGTGTAATCAGTGATCCCTTCAGTTATATTTTGCATTCAGAAGAGTTGCATGAATTTGCAAAACCCTTTCTGTTTTCAAAAAACAAAATTTAACAAACAATAGATGAGGGATGCTGTTTGGGACAGTCTGGGCAGGTACTTGGGTTCTGTGGGTAGTTTAAGCCCTGTCACAACCTTCCATGTGGAATGGGCTGGGTGGTTTCACCCCCTGACCTAGGCAAGCTCCTCTGTAAAACTGGAGAATAGCATTGCTACTTGGAGCCCATACCTGCCCTCTGTGTTGTATGATGACTCTGTGTGTTTATATGGGACCTAACTTTAGAAGGTTCACTGAGCATTTCAAATAAGTGTAATATAAATAAATTATGGTAAATAGCTGTGATTTTTCTAGCTAAAATAATAATTTGTGCTTCATAGCAGGGTGAAATACATAATTTCCCTCCTGCTTCTATTTTCAAAATAACTCATCTGAACTTGAGCAGTTCCCCTCAATATGGTGTAAACTGCATGTGCTGTCATACTACCAGCAATATGGCTTGTTGCTGCCTGCTTGCGGTCACTTGGTATCCTCTCTGTCTCATGCTCTTGTTGTCCTTTTAGTTGTTATGCTCCTTTTCGCTTCTTCCTCTGTTTGCCTGCTCTGCCTTTACATATAACCTTTCCTCAGAGCAGATTCATTTTTTGACTGAAGTCCAACACCCCTTTCACATTAATGGCATCTGCAGGAAGGGGCAGGGGAGCGAGAGAGAGGATAAACCAAGCATATATTTCTTCCATCTACTATTGCAAAACTGAAGAGGTAAAAAGAATGGTCTGGGCGTTTGGCTTCTGGAAAGGAGGGTCAGACATCAGAGAAGAGAATTTTTGAATGTGCTCATCTCTTTTTCAGGTACTGAAATATATGACCAGGTTGTCAAAGCATGTCCAGTAATGAGTTTTCTTGGAAACTTGTCTAGAGCTGACATAATGGCAGCTCTGTTGCCTAGTAAGCTGTGTTGGAAATCTGGCCCCAAGGGAAGGTGTTGACTTCTCATAAATGTGGCATTTGTCTTTATAGGCCTTTAAAGTACTATTTAAATACCTCAGTTCAGATAAGCCCAAAAGCACGTGCTTCAGGCCATTCGTACCCAGGGTGACAGGGAAGTGCATGATTGACCTATAATGGAGTTCCAATAATGAGTTAGACTCATGGGTCATTTCTTGAACTGAAAGATTTTCTTAATTAGGCCTTCACTGTGCATCACTGCCAGCATATAAAATTCCAAGCCACAGCTGCCTGCAGCTTGAAGAGCTCCATGTGATTGTCGCCCTTGACTCTAGAGTGAGCTGTGTCAGACACACTGTCTCGCAGCCTTGTTTGTGTTCTGCTGTCATTGCAGCGATAGGACACCTCCCTCTTCAATAACAGATTTTGCACATCCCTATGGCAGGACCATCCTCTACTGGTGGTCCTGAACCAGACTGAAGTCTACCCCTACCCTCCAAAATCCCATCTGCAGCAGAGGCCTTAAACATATGCCTTGGGAAGACTGAAAACACAGTAAACACAAAGAGTATTTCCCTCTATTACTCTCCCAGCATCTAATGTGCAGCTGGGGCCCTTCCTGCTGGATTTGGTCATCATGTACTGGGTAAGCCAGAATGTTTTCTCTTCCCTTAAATTGCTGAGTCTCCCCTTGGACTCCTGGAGATTTTTAGCTTCTCTGAATTCCTGTGGCAGCGAATTCCACACATCTCCTACTCCTCATATATCTTTTGAACCTGCTTCTCAGTATCTTCTTTTATGTTCTGCCCCCACAGTTTTTGTATTAAAGAACATTCCTTTTATCATTGTAAGAGCAGATACAGCAGCCAGAGGTCAGAAGTTTCCACTACTGCCCCCCCCGCCCCGTGTATAAATATATAGCAAGTGCATAATGCCAAGAATCTCCTAAAGGCCCATAAAATTTTATTATTGTTAATATTGCTGTTATTAGCAGTTACACTGAGTCAGTTTGTTACAATTGTCCTGAGTCAGATTGTTACAGTACATGCTGCGGGATAGGAAGAAGCAATGGGGCTGACCTTTGAGTTTCTTATCCTCTGAAACCGCTGATGCTGCAGGCTGTAAAGTACAGCAGTTTTTTCAACTATGAACTAGTAGATCTTAAGGCCAGAGTAAATCTGGAGTTAAAGGAACATCATGTCATGTTGACTGATATTTCCGTATTACATCTTCTCATGGTTGTATTTTTTGATAATTTTATTCAGCAATTATTTGAATGTTTTTGGTGAGAACTGGAGCCTGGAAAATGAAAGTCATGCAATTGTTTGATTGAGAAAACAAAAATGTAAAATTCTGGATAGGAGGGTGGCTGTTGATGAAATTTGAGCTAAAAATGCAGATTTGCAGCATTATCATAGAATCATAGAATCATTTAGGTGGGAAGAGACCCTTGGGACCATCAAGTCCAACCATCAGCCCTAGTCTACAAAGTTCTCCCCTACACCATATCCCTCAACACCACATCTAATCTGCTCTTAAACACATTCAGGGATGGTGACTCCACCACTTCCCTGGGCAGCCCATTCGAGTGACTGACCACTCCTTCTGTGAAGACTTTTTTCCTAATGTCCAGCCTAACCCTACCCTGCTGCAGCTTGCAGCCATTCCCTCTTGTTCTATTGCTAATTGCCCTTGAGAAGAGACCAGCACCAACCTCCCGGCAATGCCCTTTCAAGCAGCTGTAGAGAGTGATGAGGTCTCCCCTCAGCCTCCTCTTCCACAAACTAAACAGTCCCAGCTCCCTCAATTGTTCCTCATAAGATATATTCTCCAGGCCTTTCACCAGTTTCGTAGCCGTCCTCTGTACTCGCTCCAGCACCTCGATATCTCTCTTGTGCTGAGGTGCTCAGAACTGGACACAATACTCAAAGTGTGATTATTACTATTAAGAGATAAGATATATTAAGAGTACCTAAGTTCTGGAGAATATCATCAAGGAGGGTGAGGGCACTCAAGTCTCCACCTTTGGAGTGTATAGTCTAAAGCTGATCTGTTTCTAAACAGTATGTTTTACTTTGTCTATATCGTGGGGTGAAATCTATCACATGCATAACAGGGTCAGACTAGATGTTTAGTGCACTCATTCTTGATGTAAAGCAAAAACAGATTTAGTGTTTTTTTTTCCATTTTTGCTTTACACTGGCTTTTCCTTCTTCACCCACCAATCATTTTACAGAATAAGGAGGTTACTTAATATTTATAATATAGTTACAACAAGATTACTTTAGTTTTTCTGATTCCCAATCCTGATCTCAGACCACTAATCCAAGGCTTCCAATTTGTGGGCCTCCCACCTTCTATGGTATATTTACAACAGCAAAGAGGCACGCTGGATTATGCCTTTCAGAATATAAACTGTGATAAATTTCCAAATTGCAGTTTTCTGTCCGTGGAATCATGGTGGAGTGCTACAAATCAACAGAATTATATGATTTTATCTCTTTTTTTCTTTTTTTAGAAAAAATAAAGAGTCAACAGAGAGAGAAACTTTAGAAGAGAAGAGCGAAGTGACGGTAACAGTAGAAAATGGCATTCCTTGCGAAGCACTGGATTTAAAAGCAGGCCACATTAATGGGGTCTTTGCAGCAGATGATGAACGGTTCACATCCTTATGAAATGCTGCCATTGCTGTCCAGTGGTTCTTTGAAAGACTCCTGTTGCCTACCTTATCTTGTCACTACTCCTGAACGTCAAACACGAAGACAAGAAAAATGTCCTTTCACTTTATTTCCCTTGAGAGAACCTTTTGCTGATAACACATACACTTGAACCTCCATTACAAAGCTTTTGTTCATGAGCAAAGCAAATGAGAAGACCTCAAATTATACCCATTAAAGATTTCCAGGAGATGTGCAGCAGAACAGGGTCAAAACCTGCCTTGTTTCAGGCATTTAATTTTAATGATTTTCTAAATATGTCCATTGCTTGTTTGTCCCTGATGTAAATGTGAAACTGTATTATTCCTACGTGTCACTGGGGAGCTCATCTATCATTGCCAATTCTTGCTGGGCTTTATTTCAAGCCATATGCAAAAGTTTCACTGTAAAATGACTTCTGTTTGCTGATAGGCAGTATGCCTTTGGATGGAATAGTGATGGGTGTGTGGAAGTTTTCATTTATCAAAGAAAAAAACCCAAGAAGCTTTCACAGCCTCCATGAGAGCAGGTTGAAATGTATCTGGGTCATCTATATCTTTAGGGCTAGCAAAGGTCTAGTACTAAAAGTGTTTTTCACTTAGCAGTCAAAGTCACAGATTAGGCGACCTGGAAATTAAAAGTTGCAAAAGTTTGAAATTTGTTGAAGTTAAAAGTTGCAACAAAGGGCAGATTTTGCAAAGGTTTAGAGTGTGGTTAGTGGCCCAGCTCTCATTAATTCTGTGAGGGCATTTCACAGCTCTTTGAAAACAATCTTCCTTTCATTTTTTAATAATGAAAGTTGAGTAGATTTCCAACTTATAGCTAACCTGGGGTCAGATGAACCTTCATGTGACAGCTGGATAGCTTTTGAAAGATTCGGTGCTTGAAACACCAGCTGCTGGACTTGATGCACCTGACCCAGAGGAGAACATGTAGGTTGTGGTAAGTCAGCAGAGACCATTCGCTCCTGTGTTTCCAGTTTGCATGGCTGGGAGCTGAGGGCATCAGAGGGTGCCAGACCCTGAACTGCATTGTTGGATTACTTTGAAGTCAGGTATGTGTGCACAGTGTGGTCTCTGTGCCCTATTCCCATTCCCATTTAAATCAGTGATAAAACTCTGACTGATTTCAGAAGAACTGGGCCCCAGTACAGTGCAGTTGTATGTGCGGGTAACTGCACACGGAGAATTCAGGTGTGCTGAAGCAAATTGCAATATTTGCAGTCACCAAATAGTTGCCGAAGTTACTGTGACCATTAGCCTTTCTGTTTCCAGTGTTATGTTTGGAGGCAGTAATAGAATATCAACCTGCATTTACTTATTAGGGTTATTCCATCAGACTCCTCACCAACAGACCAACAGGAAGGGGGTAAACCAGGGTAAAAGCTGCTTTTAAAGTGTTCAAGGACTTCAGTGTTCTGAAGGATATAAAGGTTTCTTGTCTCCCAGGATACAAATCCTTCAGCATTTTGGCTATATTGAGCACCTTTTTCTGTCCATTTGACTCAGTGTTGGCTCTTGGGAAGAGGGTGAGCAGAAGGGAAGGAATAGGAGGCAGGGGAAGCAGCAGGATGAAGGGAGGATGCTGAGCAGGAGAAGCCCAAGGCTAGGGAAGGTGGGGAGAGAAGGGCAAAATGCAAAATAAAACTATCAAACCCATTGATTATTTGCCTCACATGGTCTCATCTGTCACTGGTTGTCTTTGATGTCTTGCTGGTGGGTCCCTCTGGACAAGGACTGCATTTTCTCTGGGTCCCTGGAGGGTGTGCTGCTCCATTCTGGATAAAGATTAATAAAGTCGGTTATTAGTGATAATTTCTCAGTGCTTCATAATTACCATCCACAACATGGACTTGTGTTTCTGACAGGAATGTCAAAGATTAAGCTTACCAGCGTTTAAGATCATTTATAGAGTACAGTGTTATTATTGCTTCCTCAGTCAGTGCTCCAAGGTCTTTCACTCAGGCAGAGTTTTATTGAGGTAATGCAGATCCCATCATTCCTAAACCTTCACACTTTTTGCGCTTTGCGTGACAGAATGCTGCACTGCAGTCTGACCGCAATGGGCTACTGTAACTGCAGCACCTCTGCAAGAACCCGTGGAAAATTTTGGTGAGAGTATCTTGGCGGTGCAAGAGCAACCTCGAGCTATGAATTGAGATTTCCTGTTATCCTGTATTGTACTATATGATACTGAAATAAAATTCCCTTGATATGAAAAAAGGGCCAAGTATATCTGAGCATACTTCGCAGGGCCTAGACAGAAGTTCAATTCAGCCTATGGCACTGGCCAGTGATTTGAAGAGATTGAAAGCCTCTGAACAAAATGTTATGTGAAGTGGGCTGACTCTGGTGGTAAGTATTTAATCACTGACTTCCTCCCAGCTCACCTTTTAGCTGCATAATTACTTTACAGCAGTTTGGTGTAATTTTCTGCTAATGATGATATGGGATTCACCCAGAGCGTACATCTTCTCTGCTGACAGAAAATGACTTGAGAGGAGCAAATGATAGATGAACAGGGAGTTACTGCGCTTAGCAACTCTTTGAAATCTGTGTTGGCATTGGCTCTTCCACTGAAATAGGTGCCCCAAACTAGGTTAATCAAGGGCACAGAGCTCCAGAAGAAATAGATCTCTCTCCTACTCTCTTTGCGCAGCAGAATTGTGTTAGAAAACAAAGAACACTTTGATAAAGCCTGTCCTCCAGAGCCTGCAAATGTTATGACAGTTTATATCCCTTCAGGATCTGGCCCAGATGTTTTATGTAACTTTGACCATTTATTTTCCCTAAACCACCTGCCATCCAAGGACCTGATAATAAACAGGAAAGTGAGTAGTGAGAAATATAGACTATACTGTAAACTGCTTCCTAAAACAATGAGTCGGTTCTGCTTTCAGTTACATCTGTGCCATGCTAATGAATTTCGACAAAGAAACATGGTGTGCCCAAGACTGAACTGTTTCATTTTCAAGAGCTGCATTTGATAAAAGAGTAGAGAAAAGAAAATTCAATTAGAACAAGCAATAAAGCCAGAGAAGTTCGGTTGGAAGAAAATCTGCAACATTTATTGCTAACTCGACATCCCCGGCGAGTTGACATTTCAGGAAGGACATTATGGTTCTGTTCAGGTTACTCAAGAGAGAGTATTGATGAGCACAAATCATGCAGGAGTAAGTTGTGTATGCTCTACATAGCTACACATTTGGAGTGCTGGAAAATGTCGGGAAGTCTGCAGTGCCCTCCTTAAATTAGGGGCAGCATTGGTCATGACACGACAATTTGCTGTGCACAACCTACAGCATTGTATCCACTACAGACTGGTTTTGTACATTACATTAGTAGTGCTCATTCATCAGTATTAATTTAGGAAAGATTGCATACTGTGGGCAGATGCTGAAGTCCTTACTTGAGCCATTCTGCCACTTGTTGTAAGGAAAGCTGACTGCTCTGTCCTGCAACCTGGTGCTTACTCTGTGTTGGAGAAAGCTAGACTGAAGCTTGTTCTGTCACACCATCATTTGCTTCTTCCAGGACAATGTACTTTCTCAAGAGAAACTGTCTATGATATTCACCCCCAAACATCTCTCTGTTAGCCCTCCTTGAAGACTGGTATTCACAACTGGACCCAGTATTCCCCTGTGGCTCTACTTGTGCTGAAAAGCCTGGAGGGCTGACATCATAGGCTTCTTGCAGACTATATGTTCTTATTTGTCTGTCCAGGTATGACATTTGCTTCTGTCATGTTGACCTTCAAGGAGAGCCCTTTTCTGGCTACGCCTTTGTACAGGTACACTTTTGTTCTGCATTTTGAGGGAATATATAACTGGAGCCACTTCACTGTTTCTGCTGTTGTTCATAAAAGAGAAGGGTGAAGTGGGCACAAGAAGACTTAGGGCAGGATTGAAGTCTTGTTCCATCACCTTTGTGAGAATGAAATAATTCCCAAATTATTACAAACCATGTGATTAGCACAAGAACTTCTGGTGTGATAGTTTGGTTCCAAGAACTGGATGTCAGTTTTGACCAAGCAAGGAGCTGTATCACATCTTGACGGAAAGAGTTGATCATATGTCAGAAAACAAAGGAAATTACTTTATTGCTTTAAAGCTTAGGACAGAAGCACAACAGACTTAAAATAACTCCCCGTGAAAAATAGCAATCTATATTTCTAGATACTCTTAAAATCATGGCTTAGATGCCCTCAAAAATTTGGTCAGTTCATCAGTGCAGTAACCTGCGATTCCTGAAATGAGCTGCTATAAACGTGCCAAGTTTTTATAGAAAATGCATTGACCAACTGTCCACAATCCATTAGCAATCAACAATCTGTGCTCCTTTTTCTATCGGCACTTCCTTTTGGGCTCTCATGGCTTTTGTTTCCTTTTAATGTGGCGTGCAAGAAGGGATGTGTGCAATGGAGTGACACCACAGCTTCCTATGCTACTGGACGATTGCTAATGACAAATTTGCACTGTTAGATATGCCTAATTTGACAGACAAAACTTGATAGTTTTCATATCACATAAAGCTAAAGTATGTTGACAGTGATGAGTGATACACATTTGCCAGTAAAAATGTGTCAGTATATTGGGTTTTTTGAACACGGTGAGCACTGTGGATGCACTTAGCACAGTGCATTTTCTTTTAACTGCATGTTCTGTGAATGGATCAATGCTTGCATAAGTCCAGGGGAATTCTACCTTTATAGCACAGATTCAGCTTTGTCCTCAGTAAAGTCAGCAGGTTCTGTAGGAACTGAATTTGGCTTAAGATGAGGAAGAAAAGTTTGATTTTGCTAGTTTGTGCTCCTCCTTCCTACTGCGTTTCTCTTTCCCTTGGAGGTGGCATTCTGAAGCTATCAAAGCATATTAGCTACAGCAATGAGTAAATAAAAAGCATTTCATTTGGAGAAATGGTGAGTGTTCTGGAATTATCTCTATCAGCTCCTGCCTCACTCCTATCATTTAGATCCTAATTGCTACCAATTACAGTGTGTAGCTTTTATCTCTTGTGGACCAACAGGAATTTTGGACTTTGGACTAACGTTCGCTATGATACTGCATCTAAACAACATGGTAGATGCTGATGGTCATGGACACATGGTCACTGTAAAATGGACTGGGACCACTCACTCCTGCCTTCATAAAACTGAAATGCGAAACACAGGTTGCACATATGAAAAGCTGTGTTTCACTGGTTCAATACCGTTCCCTTCGTTTTTGGGGTAAGGTGGCTTATTGTAATGGACAAGCTGTAAGGAATACACAATATTCTGCCTTTGAGTGGTTCCCTCTCACTCTGCCTTCTTAAAATCTAGTCTTAACTTAACATGTGGTTTTGACTGTGACCTTCAGCAATGACACTTTATTATAAGCCTTTGACACGGTCTCGCACAGTATTCTCCTGGGGAAACTGACTGCCTGTTGCCTGGACAGGTACACTCTTCTCTGGGTAAAGAACTGTCTGGAGGCCCGTGCCCAGCACGTAGTGGTTAATGGAGTTAAGTCCAGCTGGCGTCCCATTACAAGTGGTGTCCCCAAGGGGTCAGAACTGGGGCCTATCTTGTTTAATATCTTTATTGATGACCTAGATGAGGGAATTGAGTGTACCCTCAGTAGGTCTGCAGATGACACCAAGTTGGGAGGTAGTGTCGATTTGCCTGAGGGTAGGGAGGCCCTTCAGAGGGGATCTAGATAGACTGGATTGCTGGGCTGAGGCAACTTTTTCTCCCAAAAAGTGTGAGAGAGGCAACCTTTTTCTCTCAAAGAGTGGTCAGGCACTGGAGTGGCCTGCCCAGGGAGATGGTGGGGTCACCATCTGTGACAGTGTTCAAAAACTGTCTGGATGAGGTGCTACAAGACATGATTTAGTAGCTTAGTGGGTAGTATTGGTGACAGGAGGACAGTTAGACTAGATGATCTTGTAGGTCCTTTCCAACCTTGTGTTTCTATAATTCTATGATTCTATGATATCCCAATTTAACCTGCTAGTTTGTACACTCATCTGCCTTCCCGAAAATCATTCAGCTTCAAAGCCTTCTCCTAACCTTGCAAAATCACTTTGGTTTGCTGATGCTTATGGAAACTGACAGCATCTCTACACAGCTCCTGATGTTTATTCAGATGTGGGGCTTGCCCCTGCCCTCAGAGCACTTTCCCCCTTGGCAACACTGAGCACGCTTTGATTTGGGTAACAGCCATCAGCCTGTGTCTCGCTTGGAGCTCAAAGGAGCAGAGCAGAGACAGCACCTCCTCTTTAGGTCTGGCATCCATGGAGTGAAGCAGCCTGTCTTGGGACAGAAGCTCATGGAAAGATATGGGTCAGTTGTCTGAGGCACTGGCCCCAGCCTTGGGCTGGTGTGTTGCAAACACCTCCTGGCTCAGGGAGGTCACTGGGATATGACTGCGCAGCTGAGTCAGATACAGGAGGTGGGTGCAAGTCAGGCACCTATCCCCCCTCACCTCTATCCCCTCTGAGATGGCCACCCTGAGTCAGTGGGGAGTCTCTGTGCTCTGTACTCACCACCTTGCCCCCCATGCCCACTGGGCAACAAGGAATTAATCCTACTAATGCATGACCTGCCCCACCTCTTTTCTGCAGAGGAAGAGCCAGCTAAATGCAAACTGTTGATGTTCAAGCCAAGGCAGGCTGCTAGCATGTGCTTTTTGCACAAAAGCTTATTCTAGGTGTCTCAGTGGTCAAGCAGGACAGGATGTTCTTGCCTGCAGAGGAGCACAGATGTCCATCCTCCTCACCAGCACACAGCCTGGCTCCCCAGCTAGAGAGTGGATACAAGCATTTCATGAAAGCCCCCTATGTAGGAGAAAAGTCCCAGTGTGGGGGAAAGCCCCCTTCTCACTGAGGGCAGCTGGTGATCCAGGGAAGCAGTGCCTTAGTCCCAGGGCTGGCAGGAGGGCTTTTGTCTGCGAAAAGGCGGATGTCACGCATGCAGAAGAGTTAGTCATGTGGGAAAAAGGCTGCTCAGGGGATTAAAAGGACTATTTGCCCAGCCTCCAGTTTGAAGCGTGAGGAAGAGGGAGAGGATCTGGGATTGCCCCCCAGCGATGGCCAGGTGAGGTTGTGGCAGCGCGGCCCCTCTCCAAGCGCTACTGCTGTCTCAGGGTGATGCAAAGAGGGGCTGAAGCCATCCCTGGGCTGTCCACTGCCTCCACAAAGCCACTTTATGGGGAGTCCTCAGAGCAAGGATTTGCCAGGTATTTAACTGATGTGAACTGCTCTTTGGAAAACGGCAGAGGAGCTGCGGCTGCAGCCCTGCACAGGCAGTGGGGTGGCTGTCCCTTGGCGGCTTGTCCTCCCTCGGGATGCTCCAGGCCAGGCAGCCCCTGGCATCCTGCGGCCACAGCCTTTCAGAGCCCCTCTGTAAACTGCTCACCAAGTAATGCTTATGTCTGCCTTTTACACACTAGGCAGAATGATAAAGTGTAGCAGAGAGCTTAAGCAGTGCTCCTGCCCAGAAAAAAAAGGCCTGATAACGGTATTATAAGCAATTTTAAGGGTGTGTGGTGCCCAGTACTCAGCACAGTGTTTTATTATCGAGGCATGCCCTAAACGCATTTCTCTGTTATTGCAGTCCTAGCTGCATAGCACAGCTCAGCCAACAACATGAGTGATGAGGCAGAAAACTGCTCTAACAGAGCCAGGGCACAGCTAAGCATTGGTGGGTAGCTATTTAAGCAGATGTCAGACATCTCGGACCCTGGGGGCTACCGAACTGGGAGTACCAGGTAGGAGCTGGGAGCCGCAGCTCATGCTGCAGACCCGAGGGGTGGAGGGGAGGACTGGCACACCAGAGGAGAATGAGCTTGTATGACCATGTCAGGGTACCCACAGCCTTTGCACTGTAATGGTGGTAGTCATAGTCATCTTTTCTCTGAGCCAAGCAGGCTGGCTGCCATCGTGTGCAACAATGTATTTGATCAAAACCAGATTTTAACCCCCAGTTGCCCTTCTCCCATCTCCCCAGCGCAACAGCTGCTGCCATGCTGCCCTTGCTGGAGGTTTTGATTTCCTAACAAGGCTCGAGGTACTTCCCTTTCTCAGTCATTTGCTGTTGCCTTTTTGCTGTGTCTCAAACTGTCTCCAAGCTCTTGCCAGCTTTCCGGACCAGCCTGAAGGTCCACCCTGAGAGATGCTCCCAGCTCATCTGAAAATGGGTGCATCCTCTCCCTGAGACCTGATGTCACTGTGTCAGGCTACACAAATCACTCCCCTTTTGGAGCCTGTTCATCCTGCAAAAAGCCTGCCGTGGTAGTGAGGCTGACACAAACAATCCTGTATCCATTGGCCTCCCATTTGCTTGCTCCATGGGAGCAAATCCATCTGTGAAAGTGTGATGTGTGTGGAGCTTAGTGGCTGCTGTAATGCTGCTTTTCAAAATGTAAGTTTGTGCTAATTCATCTCACAGCTTGAAGTTTTTTTTTTCTCTTGTGTGAAGGCAATGGCAAGAAAGATGCAGTGTAATTCCTGTATTATTCCTCAGATATGATAGCAAGTATTGCATTTAGGTATGCAAAAGAAAAACCCTAGAAATAAGGCTGAAAATCTGCAGCATAATTCAGTGTGACCCTCCCTGCTACATTTTCAGCTTACCCCAACGCTTGCACGTGCATTTAAATACAGGTGCAGACACACTCCTTATAAAAAATAAGGAGACACCTTCTCTCCCTTCCAGGTATCCCCCAAGTATCCCCCTTGATGTTTCAGGGCTGTGCATGGGTAGGGGGCAGACCCAGCATGGAGCAAGGTGAATCCTGCACCATGGCAGCAAGGTGACAGCTATCAGGGATGCTCCTGAGGAATGCACCAGAGTGCTATAAAGAGTGAAAGAAACCCACCCAGCTGCATGTAAAAAGGGAAATTTGGGTCAGCCAGCTCTGTTTTATGACCCTAAAGTGTACTGAGTCCAGCGACTGTGCAGTTAACATTTCAGCAAAGAAGAGAAAATAAAAGAGTTAAGGCAAATAATTGACACAGTCCCTGTTCTCTACTGGAGGAGAAGAAATCATATCAAGGTAATAATAGAGATAATTCTCCACAACAGATAGAGACAGACAACAGATGAAATACCAACACAAAAACCTTTCAACATTTCATCATGTGGCAGTATCACTGGCAAATTAAGGAATGATATGCTAGACAAGAATCAGAAAAGGCACATAATTATTTCAAAACCATTTTGCATGGATCTCGGGGGACACTTAAGTGATAACTGTCCTGGGCCTTGCTGTATCCCATGTGATCTGCATGTGGGAAGAGAAAATCTAGTAACAGGTTTGTAGGCATTGCCAAGCTGGGAGTCCTTTGAAGGATTACAGTTCCAAATGGTCATAAGAAATTGGAAAAATGGTCCAAAATCAGTGTGATGGACTTCAGCCCAGACACATTAAAAATGGACTAATTAATGCTACCTTAGAGCCAGAAACAAAAAAGGGACGTACTGAGCAGGTAGCAGTGCTACGAAGAAGGTCACAACTGGAAAATGAGTCAATGATGTTGGCTAATGTCACCAGAAAGACCATTTGTATCATCAAGGTGCAGCACGTAAGATGCAGACGGTGATTGCATTACTAATCATTGGTAAGGTTTCAGTTAGGATTTGATGTGGACATCATTGCTGAAGAAGCCCAAAATGTGGTGATTCTGAATTGCACCAAGAAGAGGTAACATGTGATTTAGGGAACATGACCTCTGGAGAAGGGTTGAGTGAATGATGTTGGCTTTCCCTTGATAAAAAGAAAAACGGTTATTAGAGGATGCACATAGATGAAAGAGATCACTTGTCCCTTGTCCTCAGGACATGGGTATCAAAAGATTTTGAAGCAAGGTGCTTCCTCAAGGTCCCTGGTTTCTGTCTCTGCTTGCCAGGGACACCTGTTGCTGGTGGCCTTACTGGGCTGTGTTGTGTTTATCCCATTGCACATGAGAGGGCTGGAGCTCCTTTCTTGGGGTTTGGCAGTGAAGGGGCTGATTGCTGCTGCTCCCATGTGATAGTCTCGCAATGGTTTTGGAGAAACTCTGCTGGGAACTACAAACCAACCCCATGGATGTGGGTGCACAGTTGTGTCTCAAAAACACAGGTGTGCCTCCCCCCTCTTCCCCCTCCCCCGCTTCTTCCTGCTCCCAAGAAACAAGCAAACAAACCCAAAACCAAACCAACTAAATGATTCTGAGCAGAAATAGGCTAATTTAAAAAGTACTAAGGTATTGTCTGATCAATAACACTCAACTCAAGCTGCATTTCCAGAACTAATTCATGCATTGATTTCCCCATTGATTTGCAGTGAGTGCTAGGTTCCGAGCTAGATTAGCAAAGGTATTTAAATATTAAACTGGAGTCATTTTAGTAGTCTTAGTCACTTTAGTTCTTAAATCCAGATGATTTATAGTTCAGATTAGGTCTCTATGCAAGATGCTGTGATCTCATGAGTTCTCTTCCTACGCTTTGATACTTCAGTGAATGTGTTTAAAAATCTAGTTTTAGACACCCCAGTTGCTTTCAAAATGAGATACATTCTCCAAACTACATGAGCTTTTCCAAGCCTTTTAAAGCATGGGCCTAAACACTCAACCAAGTTCCCTATGTCAGGCTAACTGGGGTTTCTTCCTGCCTGGGAGTTAAGGTTCATGGCTTGGTGTTCCAGTGAAGTTTCTAAATATTTTTACAGCTTATCACCAACCTGTTAAAGGATTCACAGATTTTGAGCTACCAAAGACACGAGCAGGCTATAGATAAAGTGGCCAGCTGTATCATTGACAGCACATTTGGGAAACATTAACCAAAAGTAAAAGCCTTTTATAAGAAGGCCATAAAATGGCAGGAGTAATTATGTTTTTCCAAAGTTAATCATTGACTTTTGTTTATTTCGCTTTTTATAAAAACTTTTTCCTTTCTCTCCTACAATAGATAAAACCTATAAAAGGCCAAGCAAGTCAGATTCAGCCTCTTTTCTTCACACTAGCCATGCTTGAAGGCTGATGAGATAGAGCCTGACAGAAAAGCTTACCTGATGAAATATACTTCATTGGGAGGTTCTCAGCCTGGATGTGAATATGTTGGTCCATCTCTTGCTTTTCTGTGGACTGAGTGCTGTTGTGACACCTCAGGATGTCACACAACAAGCCCAAATGTTTCTAGTAGAATTTAACAGGAGAGCAGAAGATATCAGCTATGAGAGCTCCCTGGCTTCATGGAACTACAACACCAACATCACTGACGAGACTGCCAAGAAAATGGTAAGTGCTCTGTCCTGTGGAGTTTACTGTTGTTAAACAGTTAAACAGTTGGAGTGTACTGTTGTTTACTGTTGTAGGAATCTAACAGCTACTTTCTACTTTATTTTGCTTCCCAAAAGGTTGGCTGAAAGTGGAGTGCTGTTTCTTTGATAGCTGTGGTTTAGTTTCAGGAGGGTAGAGGGGCTTGCTTAAACATACCAATGCCTCATTTGAGGTGCTTGGATCGCTAATAGTGTCTACTGTCTAGGGTTGGTGCCTGGGCTGACCTCACACTGCATGGAGATGGTCAGAGGCTGGACTTGTCCCTGGCCATGATCCTGAGTCACTCTGGTGAGCGAAGGGAAAAGGCAAGGGAGCTCTGCATGTCTGGCCCCAAAATCAGAGCTGGATGAAGAGAGATGCCTTCTGTTTGGGATCCATCGCCACCAGTGCCTCCTGGCGTGGTGTTCCTGTGCAGGGCCTCTTTCCTCTTGGAGAGGGCAGAGCCTTGAGGGGATGGTCTTCCCTCAGAGGCTGGGCAAGGTGCTTCCCTGTGGCACAAGGGAGTGGGATTCAAATCTTGTGCCCACATGAGCTCAGGTGTCCCACTTTTTCTAAGACTGAACTAACAGTGAGATTTTTATGGTCATGGACAGCACTCTCTGTTTCTGAAATGCTTATATTTCTCATTGAATAGGTGAACATATTCTGAATTTAGGTACTCTGTTAAATGTTTGTGGATGGTTTTATATAGTGGTCCCCACCCTTTACACAGTGGGGGCCCTCCCCCTTGGCTCCCATCACTCTTCTCTTAGTCAGGGCTATCAGTAGACTGCCTGGAGGTATTAAACTGGGAAAAACGAAGTGAGAGCATGAATTTCCAAATCCCAGCAGTGGAGTTTGTAGTACAGTGGTCTAGTATGTTGGCTTGAAAGTCAATTTCTATCTGCAGGAAGGACCACAGCATTTGTACTTACGCTGTCTCGCAACACAGTTTGCCCGGCTTCTCAACACCAACCTCTAACTGTCCCAGCCAACGGGGTCTCTAGGAAAGCATCATGTTTACCCAGAACTGTCAGCCATGATCTGGCTGGTTACTGACACAGCCATGCTTCAGCCTAGCATCTCGTAACTGTGGAGCCTTTCAAAATGAACAAAACCACCTTAAATTTTGTAGCTGTGTGTACTTTAAAGTCAACTCAAGTTCTAGAGAAAAACAATTCAGAGCATAAAATGAAGCTGAACATTCTACATCTAGTTCTGCATAATGGTTTAAGTCTTCCACTTTGTGATTTTATAGCTTAATTAAAACATGGTTTAATTATCATATATCCTAATTAAAGCAAGGAGACTGTTTGCTGGAAGAAATCCTAATGACTAATCATTGTCAATCTGGAATGTTTTCTGAGTCACCAGGTACTTAAACTGTAACGTTTCCAAACACGTAAAATGAAAGCCCCATATAGTACTTTCAGAATTAATGAGATGATAGTAAAATACGTGAGGAGATACCAGCAATAAGGACCAATTAGTCCAGTGCTCAGAGATGATGTTTTCTCACGCTTGTTCTCTTCAGTAGGGCTGGTAATAAACCCACTGCTTCTCCTCCCCTCTTTTGGCTGGAGGAGCAGAGTTAATGAATACTGTCCTGTCTGGCTCTTACCCATCCATTCTCTTCGTAGATTGGGCCACAAAAGCAGTAGCTGTTTCTCTGACTTATCAACCAGTTCCTCTAATTGAGGAAAAATCAGACAGTAAGCCAGCTTTTTTCCTCTGGCTCTTGCAGCCAAAGATCCCTCCTCTTCCACCCCACCACTCCTAACACAATTCTCCATCCCTGCTCACAAGAAGAAGTTCAGAAACAGACTTATACAGTGATGCTCTGGGTGCTTATGAAGCTCTTGCCTACTGAGCTTTGCAAGGTGCTGAGCAGTGGTGGGGCTGTTTGCTCTCATGGAGGGGGAGAGTTAGGAAAGCCTCCCAGGGTTGGCTGCCCTCCTGCAGAGAGGTTGCTTGGGCAGGGGGAGATGCAGAAATGGGGCTACCAAAAGCTCTCGCGTGCCACGGCCTCTCTCCACCAGAGCCTAAAGTAGGTATAGTGAGTTCATCATGTATGGGGCTGGACAAGCTGGGCACAGCTCTGGTAAAAGCACTGGCACAGGGGTGAAGTGTTACTGAAAGAGCTTGCCAAGCATAATATGATATTTGTGTTTCCTGATGCCTCAGCAGAGAGGAACTGGCATTACAAGTTCACAAACCAGGAAGCTCTGGCATGAGCACAATTAATGAAACTGTCCCGAGGACCAAGGTTAATTAATACTGTTCTTGTTGCCATTTTGGACGGGTGCTGATGTGCTAAACTATGTACAAACGCATTTTCAAAAGGCGAATAAGATGGTCCCAAAACCAAATAATGTTCTTATGGTGCTACTTTATGCACTGAAATTTGGGGGTTTTGTGTGTCATGGTATGTAATTGGAGCAGTGATAAAAGCAACCTCACACAAAACATTCAGGTTTTATATGTCCAATATAAACATCTGTTCAGGGCCTCTTATGCCCAGGTATAATATTTTATTTACCAAAATGTCAGGAGAAAGTGATATTTGCATAATGGAAAACTCAATATCAATATCTTGGCTGCTGTCTGTCACTGCTACTGAAGCTGAAATGGAGAATGACATCTGGGTCCCAGAGCTCTTGTGCCCTGCCTTGTATGCTATTTCTATTAGGCACAGGTCAGGGAAGAAATGCAGTAAGGGAAGAATATGTGGTGATTTAGAGTAGCAGAGAACACAGCTAGGTGATGTGGGATCAGTTATAACAAGCATGGTGTGATGACCCAGTCCTGTTTTTTGCTATTTCCAAAGAAAATGGTTATCCAGATGTGTGAATAAAACAAAGCCAAAAAGTGCTTCAGTCATTTCATTGCACACTGCAAGTACTGAACCCACAATCCACAGGTGGTCTCCACACATGAAGTTCTCACCAGAAGTAATATTTTTGCCCACTGCTGCAGTCTTGGTGGAGTAACTCAAGGTTTGTGTGAATCCCTTCCAGGCTGAGGCAGGTGCCAAGTGGTCTGCATTTTATGACGAAGCCTCCCAGAATGCCAGCAGCTTCCCATTAGGCAACATCCAGGATGATCTCATCAGGCTCCAGATCCAGGCTCTCCAGGACAGAGGATCATCTGTGCTATCACTGGAAAAATATAACAGAGTAAGTCGCTGAATATAGCTCATTTTTGTTGGGAGAGTTGAGCTGCCTCTTGCAACACCCCTGAGTGAGGGCACGGGGCTGCAGCCACCCTACTTTCTCAGAGTGATGCTGTCTCTCAGCACCGGTTTGGAGAATGTTGCTCATAGGTGCTGCTCAGAGCAATACAGGACTGGAGGGGGGGCGTCTAGCTTAGGCAGCAGGTTCCCATTCGAGTCAGCGTTTTTGGTGTGTAAGCCATGCAATGAATTCCAAACACACACACGCCTCAGAGCTGTCCTTGCACAAATGGCTGGATTAGTCATAAGAGGAAAAGAGGACTTGTGGTAAGTGCTTGGCTAAGTCCAGACCTAGGGCAATGAGCAGAAAAAGATGGGTGAAAGGACATTCAGTGAGTCAAAAAGGAGAAGGTGGAGGAAGTCTTTCATTATTTTCGTTACTTCTCACAGGTAATTAGCAATGATAGAATGAGAAGGAATGGCTGCAAGCTGCAGCAGGGTAGGTTTAGGCTGAGTATTAGGAAAGAATTTTTCACAGAAGGAGTGGTCAGTCACTGGAATGGGCTGCCCAGGGAGGTGGTTGAGTCACCATCCCTGAATATCTTCAAGAGTCGATTAGATGTGGTGTTGGGGGATATGGTGTAGGGGAGAACTTGTAGAGTAGGGCTGATGGTTGGACTCAATGATCCCAAGGGTCTCTTCCAACCTAAATGATTCTATGATCCTATGATTCTATGATTCTCAGCATGTGTTGCATTATCCAACTGTGGAAAAGAGTCCAGTAGACACCCTGGAATGCCTGAAATTGGGGAAGGTTGGAGACATCTTTCCACAGAAAGCTGCTGGAGACCAGCAACACTTAACAAGATTCATAATGATATTTGACATTTCTATTGACAAGTTGACGTAAAAGGCATGTGTATGCATAATGACTGCATGTGGAATTGGAGTGAGTGGCTATGCAGACACAAAAGTTATAACTGAACACTTGAGGGTTAAATTAGTTTCATTTAGCTGGATATCAAATTAAAACATAGCACTGGGTTAGAGAATCCTGCAGTCCTGGTTATAGAAGGATCCTGAGATTTTTCTGCTAAGATCAGCAGTGTTAACCACCGTGAAGGAAAAGCAGTGGGCTGGATGGATCTCCTGTCTGATCTAAATAAGATGTGTTTCTGGAAAGACAGATTACCTTGCTGGGAATACTGACAGCTCATACAAACTTATATTTATTTTGTAGCACAGCAGTGCACTGATGGTAATGCTGTCTCAGTTAAGGAGGAATTTTCTTTGGTATTCTCCCTGTTTAGCCACTTGCAGTTTCCTAGACAAATGGCCTTTGGAGCTGAAATTGTTGATTCTTGCTTGAAAAGTGACTTTTTGTACAGTCTGGTGGGATTCCATAGGAACATTTAAATATTCTTCACTGATACAGAAATTTCCCTGGGCACCCATTTATTTTAGTGCTGACAGAGACAGAGTTAGAGCTAGTCATTAACAACCACTCCCACTGATAGCTCTACATAGTTCTGATTTAAAGCCTTAAATGAGAAATAACGTAGTCCTAAAGGAAAAGCTAAAAGTGGCACATGTTTTTCTTGAGGTATGAAAACCTGAAAGCAAAAATAATCAAAACAGAGCTATGTAGCATAGCTTCTGGGGTGGTACTGAATCATTTCAGTTGCATTTGGCCTGCAGCTGACCCAAGACGTGAACCGTAACATCTCTGTAATGGAGTATATATATGTGTGTGTGTATATATATATGTAAGCAATCAGTGTGATGTGATGTTAAAAACCACAAGCAACAGTCAGCCTGGCAGCATTTGCAGAAAAGGAACTTTTTTGCTGCCATTCAAAACTGTGACTTGCCTGGAAAGTTCAGGTGGGTCCGTGCCTACAGAAGCACATTGCTGAACTTTATTGTTTTATTGCTGCTTTATATTGATAGTTCTCTCATGACAGTCTCTGCTCATTAAATCCAGAGCTCTGTTTGACTGGATATTAAGGACCTGTAGGTTACGTCATATATTTGGGAGATTATCTGTCTTTTTCTAGCTAGATCCTTGTTCAGTATTGCATTTAGGCAAATTCTTTCATTAATCTCTACTGAGCTTAAACATATGCTTAAATGTTAAGCTGGTGGGTGAAATGTTGAATGGCGCTCTTAAGGAATTAGCATAATTGGCTGTTATTTTGTACAGAGTGGGTTTCTAATGGGCTATCTTGCATTTACTTGCAGCTGAGCGCTGTGCTAAATAATATGAGTACCATCTACAGCACTGGGACCGTCTGTAAAATCAACTCGTCTGAGTGTTTGGTGCTGGAGCCAGGTATGATACAAAACACTGATCGTACTGTGTCCTTTCCACAGAGGGTCCAAGGATGAAAGAGCCCAAGGGTGGCTCCTGACTACAAGAGAACAGACTGAAGTTTCAATAGATACACCTGCTATCGAAAACTTAGTCACAATTTATTTGCACCTTGCAGTTCAGAGACCTCCAGCAGGCCTGCTGCCCACAAGACATACTGTCTCCTACTTCTAGTAGACAAAATTTGGAGAGGGCTGCTCAGCTTATGTGACAGCCTGCCTGTCACCTGAGGTTTGCCTACATCACAGAAAGTCTATTTTTTTCCCCTGTCATCAAAGTCTTGTTGGACTCAGAGTTGTGTTGAGGCCAGTTGTGTTGAACCCAAGAACTCTACCAACGAATGCAGAGAAAGCGTTTAAGGGACTCATGAGCTGCTCCATGTCTCTTAAAGAGAAGGAGAAAACCTCATATCAGAAAAGGATACAATAAAATAATGGGATATTTAAGTATATCAAACACAAAGAGTTATCTTCTTATTTGATGAAATGGTTTGGCTTATTTGCCTGCTGTGAAAGAAAAATAAAGAGATTCTGATTTTTCAAGGACTAGTACTGATTTTCTTGTTCTAACAGGTCTGGATGTTATTATGGCAAACAGCACGGATTATAATGAGAGACTGTGGGCCTGGGAAGGCTGGAGAGCTGGTGTTGGCAGGATGATGAGACCATTATATGAAGAGTATGTTGAACTAAAAAATGAGGTTGCAAAGCTTAATGGTAAGTCACTTTTTTTTTCCTGGGTTTTTTTGTTCGTTTGTGTGTTTGCTTTTCTGGCTTCCAGAAATTAACAAATATGCCATTGATGAGCAGTGCTTTGTACATAATTTGCTCTTGGTGTGCATGTTGCAAAGAGAGGCAATGCAGGCAGGTGCCATTGACCAGCCTGAAATAAAATGGGCATGTCTTTGCTGGCAGCTTTCCCAAACACCATAATGAAACAGTGCCCTTCATTACATACTGCCTTACATAGAACTTCTCTCTTGTGACTTATGGGCAAGCACGCTCAATTTAAACAGCTTCTGAGTGCTGCACAGTCTTGGCAACATCTCCTCTTTTCTATCAGTCTTGACCTTCTGCAGCAGCCAAAAGTGGTGGTACATTTATAAGGATTAAGCCCTAACTGGAATGATCAGATTTGGTAGACCTGGGCCAGCAGATGCAGCTAGGTGCTTAAAAAGGATTTTGCACTAAGTATGCTTCCAGTTAGAGGTCTACACACAAATCACAGGGATCTGTCTTTTTAAAGAATAATGGCAGGTGGCTGCTAATTTTCTTTTGGGGTCTTCTAAAATAGCTTCTGAAGGAGCTACATCATTTGACTCTTGGCCAAACTACAGCTGTAACACCTATGCTCCTTGTTTTCTGAAAATTGTCAAGCTGGAGCTAGACACCATGAATATTACGGTCCAAATAGTCAAACAGGAAAAACCAAACATTAAGAAATGTTCATTATGACCTTCCTCCATAACACTAAGAAAGAAACCTCAGCTATGAGCCATTTCAGCTCCAATCTTGATGTAGCTCAAGGACTGAAAGACTTAATGGATCTGGGAGCTGAATTTCAGTCCTAGTGTCTACACCTGCCCTGGTGGTTTTGTTGCCAGAGAAGGGGGCCCATATTCAAAATCCACCAGCTTATACCTTCTGTGAGAACCCCTTAATATCCAGCCTGAGCAGAGGCTGCTCTCCCTCATAGCCGCAGGAGCTCCAGTGAGGAGTGATGATTTCTTTTGACCTCAATCTCCAGTTGAAATAACCCTAATAAGCAGAGATGTGACTGCAACTTCTGCATTTCTTGGAAATCTCTGATACCTGCACATTCATGCCGCAGAAAGTTGGGAGAGCACTCTTCTCCCCCTTAGACCACATAACTTCATGCTTTGCTGCTTCACTTTAGGGGAAAGGCTACAGGTCTGCATGTGACCAGCAGGGAGGTGAATGGCTCCTTCAGACCTAAGCAGTGTCATGTGTCATCATGTCCTGATGCGAGGCATCCATGCTTTACAGGTTATTCTGACTATGGAGATTACTGGAGAGCAAATTATGAAGCAGACTCTCCAGAAGCATACAAATACAGCCGTGACCAGCTGATTGAAGATGTGGAGAAAACATTTGAGCAGGTAGAGGCGGGAAAAAACTGTTACCTGGGCCACAGGGTTGTGTTTTGTGATGGTAGGCTCATGTGTCAATGTTGTGAAGGAAGAAGAGACCTACTTTAAACTCTCTAATCTCAGTCTGCGGGGGGTAAACAGATGCTGGGCAATATACATGGCATTTTTACCTCTGTAGCCATTCTAGGACCAGCTTGGTCCCCTTGGGCTGCACAGTGCCAAAGGCTGGGAAAAAGGGAGCTCTGCAGATCCATGTCTGTCCTCCATGTAGGGCTCATGGGGAGAGGTATGTTTCCTATAGGGTAGATGGCATCCTTGATACTCTGCATCTAAAGTTAGCAATGCTCCCTCCTTCCTGCCTGAGCAGGATTCTGGGGCTAGGACCTGGACTCAGCATTTGAGCTCCAAGGTAGGGGGCAAAGCTCAGATGCAGGTTTGATGTGCACTTAGCTTCCAGGAGAATTTCTTCAGAGACACCTGTAAGGCAGTCTGCTCAGGAGGGATGAGTGTCATTCAAAGAGAAAATATTTTTTCTTTCTCCTCCTCTGTCTCCAGATTAAGCCTCTGTACAAGCAGCTGCATGCCTACGTGAGGCACCGGCTGGAGCAGGCTTATGGCTCCCAGTTCATCAGCTCCACAGGATGCCTCCCTGCTCACTTGTTGGGTATGTCAACGCGGCCATGTCGTGCAAGCCTGACTTTGATCACAGGACAGTCACCTTCAAGGCACATGGGAACAGAGTCATCTGCCTGTTTAATCAGGATATTAACAAACAGGGTAAAGATCAGAGAAGAGGAGGGTAGAAATGGAGAAGTCATCCCTGACAGAAATAACAGAGGTGCTTAGCAGCAGAGGCAGGCAGGAAGGTGGGTGTCCTCATCGTTGCTGGAGCTGGCAGCACCCAGCTCAAAAATCCAGCACTGGGCTAGGACATTTCCCTCCTCTGCAGCACTTGCCTTCCTTAGACATGAGAATTTCAGAGACTTGTTTTTTCTTTTAACTCTTATCCTAAACTCCCACATTTCATGACTTTGCTTTCACAGCATGTAACGTCAAGCTTCTGTGACTGTAATGTACACGAACATGGCAGTGGCAGTCCAATGGACTTAACAACATGTGTTCAATTGTGAATAGACCTTTAAGAAGGTGATTGATCCTGAAATTGTACATGTATTGTACAAGAATAGCTGATCTTGAGGAATAAAAGGATCTTTGATTGAGTTTAATCTATGCATGACTTCCCAGAACTGCTCCCCTCCACATCTGGATCAGACCTGTTCAGATATATAGGAGTCCCTATCTATGACACTGAACAATTTATAGAACTGTCTGGCACTTTCAAATAATGTGCAATCAATCATTTTAAGTATTTCTATTTTTCCCCTTTTTGAAGGTGATATGTGGGGTAGATTTTGGACAAATCTGTATGACTTGACCGTTCCCTATCCTGCCAAACCAAACATTGATGTAACTTCTGCAATGTCTCAAAAGGTAAGGCATGCCTTTATGCAATATGCATTATGTAATGCATCTAGACGGTATAAAAATTATACATCACATCTCAGCTACTCTCTAGAAAAGCATAGCTAGCCTAAGGCAGATGCACTGCCAGCAAATCATTGCTTTCCACATCCTTCTTTGTTCTTCACCTTAATGTGTTCAAGCATCTTCCATTGCACCTTTTTCCTTAGTTCATCTCCTCTTCTTCTTCTCCATCCTCTTTCACTGGCTTAATATTTGCTCCAACTCTGTTTTCCTCAGAGACACCCACCCATTAAGAGATATATTTTGTACATATAAATATTTTAGATCTCATGTAGCTGGCTGTTATCAAATACGACCTTTGCCAGCTATTACCATAATCAAATGTTTGTGTATCACCGGGTATTTTTTACCAGTCTTCTTTATTTGGACGCAACTAGGAGACTGCAATGCTGCCTGTTATCTTTTGATAACTGCATAGTACCATAAGGTGTGTGTTTGAGATCTGTAGTGCCATGTAGTTAGCCATGACAGCACCTTTACTAGACTGAGAAAGTGGATGAAAATAAGTCTCTGTAGTCTTACTTAAGCTTCACGCTTTTTGTAAAATGAAAATTGATCGATGGAATTTAATTTCTGAAATGCGGTCATTCACCTGAAATCTATCCTCTTCTCCTAGGGAGCACTCCATGACAATATTATGCTGGCAACAGAAGGAATAGCTAAATTTGATACATAAGCTGCTTGCACAAGACTGCATCTCACCTCTATTTTACAGTACTGACCCCTGACACATAAATGTGTGTAGACTGAAGTACAGCCATGAGGAGGGAAGCATTACTTAAGAGCCTTGGCAGAAAAGCTAGACTTGTCCGTGTTGGTAGATGTGCACAATTTAGGATTCTCATCCAACCAAGCTGTCTGCTGCCTAAATCTCTGCAAAAAACCAGTCGAGTTAGTGCAGAGCTCCTGCTATGTAGAATAATGAAACTGGTGAATGACAAAAGTATTCTGGACATTAATGTGCGGTTACACTCTTATAAGCAACTCCTCTAGATATATTTGCCAGGTTTTATGCTTCTGGCTGAGATCTCCTCTCACATTCATCTGCTGGGAGAGCAGCTCCAGTCCTTCAAATGAGTTATCCCTTACTGAAGTGGCTGAAGGGTTGGATCCCAGATCTGACATGCTACTGACAGGAATGCCTTTTTTATCGTCACTACCTTACCTTTTATCGAGGGCTTCTCTGCTCTGGGTCAGGTGCTATCTCTCTGCTGAACCTCTGAGTGCAGAAACCTATTTTGTTTGCAGAGAAGACATTTAATTCGAGCTCCTAGCAGAATTTACAGAACTATTGAGGGCAGACACTGTCTTACTCTCAATAGGCCAGGTAGTGATCTGAAGTTGCTGGGAGATAAATATGAAGTCAGCTACCCTGTGTAAAGCTGGCCATCAGGAACAGGTTCTGTGCAGAAGCAGTGGTTAATAGTGGCGTTGTCTCTTTCAGAAATGGGATGTAATGAAAATATTCAAATCTGCTGAGGCCTTCTTCACCTCCATCGGCCTCTATGAAATGAATGAGGGCTTCTGGACTAACTCCATGTTCACGGAGCCGACTGACAACAGGAAGGTTGTCTGCCATCCTACAGCATGGGATCTGGGAAAAAATGATTACAGGTGTGGCAATTGCTATGATCTGTTTTTATACCATCTCCAAGAACATTCATATTTTTACTAAAGGTGCACCATACTGGTTTCAGTTATGATTTTTTCCTACTTATTTTTTTTTCTGGCTGATAAGAGGGGAAAGGAAGACAAGAGGGCAGGGATCCTGTAGGACTACAAACCTTTCTGTGTAACTTTTTCTGTGAACACCCAAAGACTATTATCAAATTTAAGCAGAGCAGTGATTTATATCTACATGAATTAGAGAAATAATTATTATGTTCTAGGGCTTAAGGAATGAGTGGAAATGCAGGTGCTTGTGGACAGCGAAATTTGTGGATACCTGCACATTCAGCATCAGTGGCATGGGGTCCTTGGGTAGCAAGTGAAAACCTCGTGAGTGCCCACCATCTATCTTTAGCAGATATATCCAGTTTCATGGTAATCTATCAACTTCTTTCATATATGAGAAAGGAAAGGGGCAGCACTTTTCCGCACGATGAAGTCTCGTGCGAAATTCTGTCTGTGCAAATTCTGTCCCTTCTCACAGTCCCCACAGTTACACAGGGAAAGAGGCTGGTCCTTAGCAAACCCTTAGTGAAAGCTTCCAACCTCACACCTCAGCAGTCCAGGGAAGGTGAAAGGAAACTCTATTTTGAAGGAATTCCCTTATTAAACAGTACCTACACAAGGATGAAGTAGAAAGACTCACTGACACAGGCTTTTTTAATGCTTTCTGCCTAAGTTTGATATTGTATTCTCACTCCAAGTGAGAGTTTGACAGTGTATTCTCACACAGTGAGTTTATCACCAAGTTTCAGAGAACAGCAGGTTCTCACAAAACTAGCACATTTTCTCTTGCTTCCAGCACAATTTCAAGGTGGCTGAAAGTGTTTTGCCAAGTTCCTCTCCAAGCCTCACTCTTACTGGAGGAACTGCACCCCATGCTACCATGTGGCCACCCAGGTTTTGTGAGGGGCAAGGGGCACTAGTGAGCTCTGGAGGCTGCTTTGACCTCAGCTGTGGCAAGCAGGGCTCTTGCAGCAGCTGACTGGGCCACTGTCTCTCTAACCACAAACACTTCACTCTCGTGTGCAGGATCAAGATGTGCACCAAAGTGACCATGGATGACTTCCTGACTGTGCACCACGAGATGGGCCACATTGAGTATGACATGGCGTACTCTCAACAGCCCTACCTGCTCAGAGGAGGTGCCAACGAGGGCTTTCACGAAGCAGTAGGTGAAATTATGTCACTTTCTGCAGCCACTCCTCAACACTTGAAGTCTCTTGACCTCCTAGAGCCAACCTTCCAAGAGGATGAAGGTAAATAAATGCATAAATATAACATATTTAAGTCAAAACACTTGCATGACTTTGTACAGACTTTTCAGACTTTGGAGCAGAAAATTTTGTCTGTGACCTGAGTCATCACCTGAGAGGCTTCTGAAAATCTTACCACACTAACTTACCAGAAATAGCAATTTTTCCCAAAATCACATGGTGAAGCAAGGATCACTACTTTATAACACTGCTACATAATTTAGAAACAAATAACCAGCACTTCATTACCTTCAGTACTGAACAACTCATCATTTATATCTGTAAATCTTTACATCTACATCATTTACATGAGCCTCCAATAGTGTTTTCCATTGCTGTTGCATGAATCCATACACATATCTACTAAGGTATTTATTTGGTAGTTCAAATGAAACTGAAACCTTGAGATTTATGTCTCTCACTTAAGTGAATATTGAGTGGAAAAGGCAAATAGGCCCTCATTATAGTGCAGTTTGTCTGGTTTCTCTGAGTATTACCTTAGAAGAATGGAGATGAACCAGTCTTCAGCTCAGAATTCCCCAGAGCCTGACAAGGTTTTCAGTGGAGGATAGTGAAATGTAAACACCAAAGGGCTAAGTTATTTAAGGGGTGGGGGAGAAAGAGAGAGAGACAAAACTGTATGCAATAATTAAGTGATATTTCCTTATGTGTAGTGAAAATTTGTAATTCAAACCAGATTAAGCATTAGCTGTAAAAGGAAGCAACTTTAGCTCTGAATCAGATCCTAATTGCTACCATAACCATTACCTTAACTGCTTCTCTCTTCAGAAACGGAAATCAACTTTCTGCTCAAACAAGCACTAACGATTGTTGGAACAATGCCTTTTACTTACATGCTGGAGAAGTGGAGGTGGATGGTGTTTAGGGGAGAGATTACAAAGCAGGAATGGACGAAGCGGTGGTGGGAGATGAAGTAAGTTTGAGAAACAAAGAGGATTTTTTGCAATTGAGCCTGCAAAACCAACCCTTCATAGTTACCCAACATACGGAGCTGCCTGTGCCCCCATAAAGCAGGATCTGTCTCTCAGGGTGTTTCTACAAATCCCGGTCAAAACCTCACAAGCCATGTATCCCCATTAGCACTGTGTACAACCCCAGGAAGTTCACCCTGCCTCTCAGCAGACTTTCTCCTAATTTTTAATGACAGTTTCTCTGACTAAGACAGCGCATTGGCTTTTGCACAGGACATTCCAGATCCCAGGATCAACATTGCCGTCCTACTGACGCATGCCCCAGGACATCTTCATAGCTTTAGTACAGCCCTTTCCTAAGTGTCATCAGAAATATGCTCTGGTTTGCTCCACCTCCTTAAAGACAAGTGGAAGGTGTAGTTCATTGTACTTGCCAGCCTGAGAAGCATGCAGATCTCAATCTACCATATATCTGTGCATGCTTCTTTATGTTTCCTCCCCATCCTAAAGTGGTTTTGGAGGCAAAGTGTCTGAAAGACTCTAGACTGACTCTTCCTTTCTTATGTATTAAGATGCCACCTTTCTTGGTCAAGAAAATACAGTTCCCTTGCCAAGTAACATCTAGAGGTGCCTTTTCAGATTATGCCTGCCAGCCAATCTATTTTCAACACCTTGGATCTCAGGATTAGAAAGCAGTTTGATTCAGACTGGAGTCTGTAGTTTCCCAGGCTGGTTAACACGGGGGCATAAAAATGCAAAAGAACCAAACAAGCCCCACACTGAAAATGGAGTCTGTACTCTAACATGAACACAAACAGTGAGCCTCCATCAGCAAAGAAAATCTATAATAAAATTTGATATAAGCAAGCCTCCTGACCCACTGTAAAAATCAGTCAGCTTTGATTTATTCAAAAGTAGCAGGGATGTCAGAGAAATAGTGAATGACAAATTGTTTGGGGAAGCTTACCACATCTGTTGTAGCAGCACTGCAAAGCTCTCTGCTGAAACAAGACCTTGAAATACAGGTTTACAGTAAATATTTCCATGTAAGCTTATTAGCATTTTCAGAATTTAGGGCATGGGTTTGCTTCTATTGTACTGGAAACATGCTCTTAGGAGAGGAAAAAAAACCCTTGCGTGCAGCCCAGTAGCACAGCAAGTTTTACACCCTTTGGGTCATCCAGCCTCTCTGCTTATTTACCCACCACCAAAACTGCAAGTTTTAGTCTCTAAATTTGGGGTGGTCCAGGGCAAGAGGGGTGTGTGTGAAGATTATGTCTTGTAGATTATTTCATACCACTAATTACTACCTGTACACCCTGTCATCATACAAATCCCTTGCACTATCAGTTTCAAAGCAGCATCTTCTCTATGGTCTCCATCTGTGGAGCAGTACTCATTTAGAGTTACTGGGATCTGTATGGACTTCTGTTTGGAAGTGAGGTGCTCATACTTATAAGACAATACAGAGGAAGAGCAGGGTCAGATTATTTTTCCTTATCATTTATTAACAGAAATCCCATGTTTTTCCTTCATCCCCAGGAGAGAAATTGTTGGTGTTGTGGAACCAGTCCCTCATGATGAAACCTATTGCGACCCTGCAGCTCTGTTTCATGTGGCCAATGATTACTCATTCATAAGGTAGCTCAGTGTTTAATTCATGTCTTACATTTTGGGCACAGAACAAGCCTCAACTACCTAAGCATTTACTGGAGGGTCTCAGGACACAATCTTATTTTGTTTAAAGTCCCGACTGAGGGTCACTGATTTCAGAGGAAGTTTTTCTGTGGACATCAGTGGCTGCTGATGCAATCTCTTAGCAGTGAGGAGGTTGCTGAGCCTCTTACCAAGCAGAGAAGCTATAAAACTAGTGGGAGCACATCCGTATGAGGTGTTTGCCTTTTGGGGAGATAGCATGTCCAGTACCACTGTCCTCTGGGCCATGGACAGGCAGCCCTGAAGCAACTAGTTCTGGACGTCCCTCCATGTCCCAGCCATCTCATTTTAGAGGGCTCAGCCAGAGCAGAGAGTTGGGCCTTAAAAGCCTTACTTGCTCCTGGTTTATGTGACAGGAAACAGATTTGAGGCTCTTCTGCTGCCCAAGCAGGAGTGCTGGCTGATACAGCAGAGTTTTCCAAAGGCCAAGGGCTTGTGGGTTTCATTACCAGATGACTAACAAAACACATGTCTGCCTTCTCCTTGCTCTTCTTTTAGATATTACACCCGGACCATCTATCAGTTCCAGTTTCAGGAGGCACTTTGCAAGGCAGCAAATCATAACGGCCCTCTTCACAAATGTGACATAACCAACTCCACAGCAGCTGGTCAGAATTTGAGGTAACAAAGCAAATTTCTCACACGTAATAAATCAGAGTATAACAAAGCCTAATTAATCCTTGAAAGCATCTGGAGTCAATGAGGTTTCATCAAGAATGAGCCTAGCTTGAAAATTTAGCATATATCTGCTGAGTTTATTTTGACAAGTTGACTA
The DNA here is from genome assembly GCA_013400555.1 of Jacana jacana. Lineage (NCBI taxonomy): Eukaryota > Metazoa > Chordata > Aves > Charadriiformes > Jacanidae > Jacana > Jacana jacana. The sequence continues at coordinate 33,748 of VZTM01000881.1, read as the reverse complement.
AATTTGTATCCACTGAGGATCTAAACATCAAAGGTTTAATTGCCTGTTAATGAGAAAATAACGTCTTTATTAATCAGAATGATGGAAGGAAGCAAAAAAACCCCAAAACTTTGATACCAATTGCAGATTGTTTTGCTAGATGTCTACATGGAACATGGCAATAACATATATTACCTCTCCTTCCACATACACAGCGAATTGCTTAAATTAGGAAGATCCAAGCCCTGGACTCAAGCCCTGGAAAGCGTAACTGGAGAGAAATACATGAATGCAACGCCCTTGCTCCACTACTTTGAACCTTTGTATAAGTGGCTGCAAAAAAACAATTCTGGCAGATACGTCGGTTGGAAAACAAACTGGGATCCATGTACGTATGGCTTGTGAGTGAATTAAGTACACTTGGTAGTCCTCATATCCCTTGACCAGCAAAGTCCCTCTCTCTTGTAGCTGTTGAAGGCTCTTCTACCTAGGAAAGAAGCATTACGGAAAATACACACCGAGCAGTAAATTTTACTCATGGGAAGGGAGACTGACTTTCTCATGGCCAAAGCTGGAGAAGTCAGCACATATGGGCTTTGTCACAACTTCACCCAGTTTTCAGAAACAGTTCTTATTTGTTTTTAATAGTGGCAGTGCTAGGAGTATGGATGGCTGTGCAGAAGGAAGAAAGACCAGAGGCTCAGACTTGCATGACACTTGCCTGAGAGCAGTGTGCCTGTTCTACAGTGCTGGGAGCCATCAGTCCTGGGAGACAGAGGACCCTGAGCTGGTGACATAGGGCAAACCAGTACAGAAAAATTACTATTCTTTTGTTTGATGTCATGTGCTAGTCAAAGAATGGAGCTCAAGGAGAGGAAGAGACCGTGGAAAAATGGTCCAGAGGAGGGCCATGAAGCTGATCAGAGGGCTGGAGCACCTCTCCTGTGAAGACAGGCTGTGGTTTTTCAGCCTGGAGAACACAGCAGCAGCAACTTTACAGTGTCTGAAGGGTGCTTACAAGAAAGCTGGAGAGTGACTGTAGTGATAGGATGAGGGGCAATGGCTTCAAACCGGAAGAAGGTAGTTTTAGATTAGGTATCAGGAAGAAATTTTTTGCTATGAGGGTGGTGAGGCACTGGAACAAATTGCCCAGGGAAATTTTTGAGGCCCTATCCTGATGTGTTCAAGGCCAGGCTGGGTGAGGCTTTGAGCAACCCGGTCTAGTGGGAGGCATCTCTGCCCATGGCAAAGCGGTTGGAACTCAGTGTTCTTTAGAGTCCCTTCCAACCTAAACCATTCTGTGATTCTATGATTCTATAAAAATGCATTTTTTTTGCCTATTGTGGAGACATTGAGTGTTGAACCATGCAGGTTATATATGTAATCACTAACAGTACTGGAGAGCACGACAACTCTTACAGTGCTGTGTCAGTCTCTAATGGTGGGATTCACCCAACCAGATACCAACAGCTGCATCTGAGCTGCTCATTCCCAATGGTGGAAAGGAGGCATTTCTTTTGGGAGATGTCTAAAGAAGACCAGAGGACCGCACTCTGGTGATGTGCTTGCTCTTTCTGTCTACTACAAAGTCAGACTTGGGTGACTGACAGCTCAGATGAGGATGTTTCAGTAGAGGCGGCTGAAGGGAAAGAAAATCAATCCCATCAAGCCAGCCCAGAGGAACTGAGGAACCTGTAAGGAAACTCTATCCATCCCAGCATTTTCTAGAACAAACTTTCTGTCACTGCAGCTCTGACACAGCCCTTCTATCCTTTTAAACCAGATTCTGAAAGTGGCATCAAAGTGCGCATCAGCCTGAAGTCAGCACTGGGGGATGATGCGGTAAGTGTGTTTGCATTGTGGGACTCTTCCCATTGCTTGGTCACTAGAGATGTTGTGCTAATGCCTCTCACAAAAGGTCGAAGGGTGTAGCAGATCTTTGTATCTGAAGAGTGGCATCAGCTCAGGTGAAGGGTCATTACATAAAAGATGTCTCGTCTAAGTTTGTGGTAAAGACTCCCTCTACAATTAGTGGAGGAACCTCTCCAGGGAGTGATCCCACCCATTTTAAGAAAGACATCTCAGCTAGGTAAGTTGAGTTATTCTGTGGAGGTACCTACTACAGGACAGGCCTGGAGGGCTAGCATAGAGGAACCTGAAAACACCTCTATTTTTCCCAACAATGCTGATGGGTCTCAATAAAACCTCTACCTAATTTCTTCTAATTTCCCTTACCATAGATATTGTGGCTGCCTTCAGAAGTTATTATTAGAGCTGCTACTTCACAATTAAATGTGAACCTAAAGCAGAGGGGTTGAATCCCGCTCTCTATTCTGAAATGTTCTTGACTTCACTATGAAACACTTCTGTCAGCATTCCTTTGCAGAATTCTGTTTTCCTGTTTGCTGTAATCTTTCCAGGCCTTGGAATGTATTTGGCTGGCTCCCTGCCCTCCAACCTTTATGGAGAGACAGCTTTGTTATTAAGATTGCAGGGACCAGTGCAGCTGCTTCTGTTTCAGATGGGGAGGAGGGCTTTCATTCCCAAGAGCTTGTTTGCTTTCCTCATTATACCAGCTGGTCCAATAAAATGTACTACAGCAACCAAAAAAAAATCTCATCAAAGCTAAAGATGGCTTTTAAGAATATAAACAGAGCATTGCCTTAGCCCATCAGCTTAACCCTCGCTGAAAATTTGCTCCTTATTCTAGCTATGCCTCTTTATGCTAATCTCACAGAGGCAGCGTAGAAGGCTTAAGTGTAGTCACTTTATTCCTGTTAATAGCTACTTTCACCTTGCACAACATTAGTAATTTTCCAAGAATGAGTATGTCATGAGGCAGGTCATTTAGACCTGCACATTGGAGCCTATTGGACTAGCAAGGACACAATACCATAAGCTCATTTGTCATATGAATTGATGCTCTCGGTTCTATCACTCTCTTACATGCAAGCCTCACTAGAGTTTTATTGCTTCCTAGACCACTGAGTCGAGTTAGATACAATTCAAAACTGATATCAACAGCATGAAAAGGTTCCATGTTACAACACATTTATTAGTCATTATGGTTAATGTTTTGCTTAATACCATTTTTATGCCTTTTTTTGCCATCATAGTCTTTTGTTGTGCAATTGAGCAGCTGTAAAACAATCTCATACAGATTACTTAATTTGAGTTATTGTATGGACGGTAGGTTCCTAAGATCTGGAGAGCAATCCATGCATTTTCCTCTCAAAAACAGTCCACACCACCAACTTGCAAGAAGCCTTTTCCGATAGCTTTCTGCCTCCCCATAAATTTGCCTTATGCTGAGCTCCCAAGGGAAGTGACTCTGAATGCTGGAATGCCAGCAGTGGGTAATGGTACACGTGTGAACTGGCATAGAGAAAAGGCAGGGGAAACCTCAGGTGGGAATCTCAGCCCAGCTGCACAGAGCAATACATTTTGGCTCCTTTAGGCCAGGAACTCAGTGCAACTGTTTGTTTAAGATGTAATTTGAAGTGCTTTGCACCATTAGGACAGCAGAAAGCATTCGGAGTGTGTGGTATTTCTGCTCCTTAGCACTGAATAGAGCAGAGAGAGAAAGACACCCCCCCGCCCTCTTCTGTACTGGGAGCTTTGCTGAGGGTGGCAGTGAGGGCAGCTGCAGTGCAGGCAGGCAGTCCTGCCCCTCTCAGCTACGTACCTTTAACTAGAAGGGAGGATTCAAGAGCCCAAAATTCTGGCAAATCAAGCCTCCAGACTCATGGATGGGCTTTCACACCAGTTGTGCCAGAGCGTATGCTGCTGCAATTACTTTACTAATTGTTTTCAGGCCGTTAGATTAAAGCTGCAGCATTGGCCAACAGTGGCCAATGGGTCAACAGTTGCAGCATGGGTCAACAGTGTAGCTGATGAGGCTGAAACACCCACTGCTTTGCTTCAGCTGGGGCTGTATGAAAGTGCTCTTCCATGGGAAAATGCTGAATCAAGACCCCTACTGAATCACTCAGGGTCTGTCTTATTTAAGATAAAGGCTTTTCAGGAGTGTCAATCCCCCTGACCAGCACTTGAAAACAGGAGCCCTCTTCAAACATTAATTCAAAATTCCCCACTGGGGTCAATGTCATATGTGTGATTATGTAGTAAAAGGCTGGCACGCAAAACAGTGTTAGGAAATAGGGAGCTGTCAGCCTGCAGGCATTTTGAAGTATTTTAGAATGGAAAATCCATTTTTTTTGTTGGTTTTTTTTTCGAATTAGAGGCCAGACTTACACTGTCTTTCAAGTCACATGTGGGATCTTGGAGGGAACAGAGTAGGGGTGCTTGGCAAAATTCATTTAACTCTGAAAGGCAAAGCAGCCTCTAAGAACAGTGAGCGCCAAGGTAAGTTTCTGAAATGCCTAGGGAAGGCATGTGGGTAGTCATTACTCCAACACAGCTCAGAGGCCATCTAGGTATTTCCCATCCACACAGCCTGTAATGGTATTTATAGAGGCACTTGAGAGGCACAGCAGCAATTCAAATCAGTTAGAGTTAAAAAGAGAAAATAAGAAAACAGAAAAAATAAATTATTAAAGATGCTAAGTACAGAAAGCAGCAGTAGAGGAAAAAGCAGCAGTAAAGGCATCAAGCTCAGTCAGCTCCTGACTAAAAAATAAAATAAAATAAAATAAATAATAAAAGCACTGCAGATCCTAAAGATGTTGGGACTAAATGAAAAATGAAGAGGGCTGCCCTCTTCTCCCCGCAATGGCACGGTTGGCTGTGACAGTGAACACTGCCAGCTGCCGGAGACAGCAGCGGTAACAAGCTGTGCTTCAGCACAGGGTTTTTCTTGCTGCCCAGCAAGCAGTAGAAAGCCATGGGCATTTGCCCAGGCACAGGCAACTCACAGCTTCCACCTTTGCTAGTGGGAACCACTGGAGCTGGCAGCTGCCCTCTCCCAGAATCGGACTTGGGGCTGCTGTGTGCAGCAGAGAATTTGGGTCGCCTGTGTGTTTCCCAGGGGCCTGATCCTGCACAGTCTGACAGCAGCCACCTCCTTCTGCTCTTCCCTCCCCTGTCTTTCTCCTTCGTCATTTTATATCAGTGTCAAGGGAAGGAAAAATGTAGCTGGGTTTTATACAGCCTGTTACAACGGATCTACCTTCTGCCACACCTTTCCTGAACGATACCTGAGAAAGTTGGGAGCTGTGTAAAACTGTCACTGACAGCAGTTACAGGCATTCCTGCTCAGGTACCATAAATGGAATAAAATCTAAGCCTTTGGAGGATTAAAACAAAACAAAACAAAACAACAACAAAAAACCACCCACCACAGAGTTCAAAGAGGAATTTTCCCTTTGTGCACAAGTAGTATTGCACAACAAACCAGTATTGCACAGCAATAACCACATTATCTGGTGGTTTTTGCCCCCTGTTTAGCTCCCAGCTTCTGCCCCAGAGAAGCTGTTTTTGACTTCCACTGCAAATAACTTTGGACTCATAAGGCGGGCTGGGAGGAGCCTGCACACAGGCAGTGCATTTTTTATGTCATCTATCTATTCTGCAGTGAAAACCAACAGATATATGCCTATTGCAGAAATACTGATGCAGAGAGTTTTTTACCAAGACAAAATAAACCTCAAACTAAAAGCCGTTTTCACACCACAACCCCACCTCAGAGTTTCTCCTCCTTAAAAAACACAGATGTGCAAATAAAATTATGTGATTAAAACAAGATCCAAATTATGAAATCTTTAGCCTTCAAACAGAATGGATGGTATTTAGTGGGAATAATGTCACTCCTGTTGCCTTTGCTCCCCATAAGGCCGGGAGATGGGCTGTGACTGCATCACCTTTAGCAGCCCCACATAAAGGTACTGGAAAATGCCGTGTCTGGCAGCAGGGGTGCCTGCTTGGTTATTCTGCTGCAAAGCACCCAGATTAAGAGAGCTGTAAGGTTTGAGCAGGTTACTGAAGTGCTATCATGGCAGAAATAAGTAATACTGAAGTGTATGCTGTGCATTACAATGGCTATTTCTGTTTAGAATGTTTTCTTAGAGTGAGATAACTTGCCGTATAATTACCATCCCTGCTGAATTTCTCTTACACTGTTTTTCCAGTATAAATGGGATGAAAGCGAGCTCTTCTTGTTCAAGTCATCCATCGCCTATGCCATGAGAAAATATTTCGCAGAGAAGAAGAAACAGGAAGTTAACTTCCAGTGAGTGGCTTGCTTAATTGTGCCAGCTGAGTCTATATTGCTTCTGATTTACTAGTGGCCCGGATTGGCGGAATTAATTGTGCCTTCTGTCAAATATAAGGTGTTAGCAAACAATGTCAAATGTCAGCTGTTGTAAAAGGCAAGGCACCAGCTTGGTTACAGGCTGTCTTTTCACTCAGGAGTCTGAAGTTTAGGAGTAGTGTGTTGAAGTTAGGGAACTTGAGTGGATACAGAGGGCTTTGTGTCCCACAGTTTATCAGTGGTGGAAGTGAGCCTGGAGACTTTGTATCCAACACCTATATAGGAATATGAGGGAAGATGCAATAGTTAGAAATAAAAAATTCTGGCAATGTATGCATAAGATACTGAACATCCAAGAGGTTTTGGTCCCAGGAAAGACGAAATTATTGATTATAATGCAATAATGTTCCGTACAGACCTACTAATCTTACCTAGGTTCACTTACAAACACAAAATCCATCATACAAAATTGATTTTGGTGAGAAAATCATCCCTTTTTCTTAGGTCTCTTCAAAAAGTTTCAGAAGCTATTTGATATTACTTTCTGGAACATCAGCCATGTAATGTCTAAGATCTATTTCTGGCACAATCTAGAAAAAGGATTTTTTTTTTTTTCACTTGGTACTTCATACATCACTTCATTCATGAGACCTGCCCCGAACATTCTGTTCTGCAGCTGATTATGTGCTTTGGAAAATTGCACCAAGGATTGTCTTACGTATGGGGTAGACTCCCTTCATCTCAAATTGCGAATTAGTGCACAGAAAAAGAAATTCTGTCAGAAAAATTGAGGTCACTAGGAAGCGTTCACTCAGCATAAACTAACCCTCTGGCATTGCTGATGAAACACAACTGTTCACATGCATAAATGTAAAGTTAATGTCATCTCAACAATCAAAATAAACTTTCTTCTCTGTTTCTAATTAAGGATTGCAGACATTCATGTTAAGGAACAGACACAAAGGATCTCTTTCTACCTTACTGTCAGCATGCCAGGTAATATCAGTGATGTTGTGCCCAGACTTGACGTGGAAAGTGCCATCAGGTGAGATTTTGCTCTCTGGTGAAAAAACCCAAACAACCAGGTGAAAGGGTGGAAGGGAAAGCAGTGCTCAAGTCACCTGAGGCAGAGGGGGTGATAAAGACTGTTCTGCAGTTAGTATGGAAATAGTGGGATGAGAGAAACTGTTAGGACAGAAAGAAAACAGTCCATCTATCTGATGGTGTCTTGGACAGCAGCCAGTATAAAATGCTTCAGAGAGCTTGTAAAACTGCCATAACACACCTAATTGCATCATACCTTGCCAGGAAATATCATTGCCCAAATTTTAACAGGAACTATCTAATATTCTGAAATCCGGGGCATGGTAATGGTGTGTGCATGCATGAGTGTTTTCATCTCATTAGTGAAGATTCAGTGCAAGAATTATTGTAGAGCAAGGGCTCCAGAATAACGATGTACTAGAAAGACAGCCAGATATATTTGATTATACAGAAAAAGAAGAGGTCAGAGCAGGAGCTAGTTCCCACTTATGGGTCAATGAAGAGCTCTTTTATAGCACAGTATGACACCACTGTAAGTCATTGCTATAAAAATGATAAGTAGAACTGCAGCTCTGCAGGTGGTCACAGATAATGTACAGCGGGAAATGAAGAGGGTACAAATTCTAAACACAGCAGCAACATGAGATGGGGTTTAAAAAGCAGTTAGAGAAGCTGGTGAAGGGGGAAGAATATGTCTATGAAAGTCACTGTCTGGTTAGCATTCACTAGCAGAAGCAGAAGTTCAGGGAAAAACAAGGCACAGAAAACATACCAGGGAAAGGTTTTTCAGGGCAGTGGAAAACACAAGAGTCAAAACTGTGGAAGACTGAAGAGAGGAAACAGGTAAGAAGAAATCAAAGCTGTGGTTTCCTGTCACATATCCAAGAAGTTTACGGATAGCCAAGAAACTTAGGGTAAAGAGAATGAAGTGCAAAATGCAAATAGAGAGGGAGATCAGATGGCTGTTTGCCTCATTTTGATAAATGTTAAGTCTGAACTTGAAGCAACAGGTTGAGAGCCTAAGGTACTGTGCTTGTCACCTACCACCCTATGCCAGAAGAAATATGGGTTTATCAGCACCTTCAGTGCAGCCTTTTCAATTGAGCAGTTCAGGGCAAACCTGAGAGACAAGAGATTTATAAAACAACTGAAGGCTGTTTAGTTCCTTCCAATGAATGTGTAAAACTTTGAATTTGCTCTTGATGGCAGGTTCTCTCGGGGACGAATCAATGAAGCTTTCAGACTGGATGATAACACACTGGAATTTGATGGCATAATTCCAACTCTGGCCACACCTTATGAACCACCAGTCACGGTCTGGCTAATTATATTTGGGGTGGTCATTGGCCTGGTTGTCATTGGAGTTATTGTCTTGATCATCACTGGACACAGAGATCGAAAAAGGTGAGTAATATTTTTGATACCATGATCATGACCATTGGGAGACATCCTGATGGTTGAATCATCACATTGCTTACAAATGGGCTGCCAAACCTAACTAAAGCAAGTTAAGAAATTAAAGCTTATTATCAACATCAACAGTGATGGCTAAAATTTCAGCTCCCTGCCTTTCAGTGCAAGGCAGCTTTGGCAGTTTAATGCAATTTCCCCATCATCATCAGTTTAACCAAGGCAGCTGGACATGGTGGTCACAGAGAGCTGAGGTGTGGTCAGGATTCTGCCAAGCCCACTGTGAGGTGGCTGGAGTGGCCTGCAGAGAATACAGTGCCTTCTCCAGCAGTAGGGTTTGCCCACATTCCTCAGCACTTGCAGTTTTCAGTAATCTTGTTGGAAGTTGTCCAATGATGACATTTTCCTTAAATATTACTGTATTAACAGCAGTTTGGCTGGGTTGATTTTCTGTGTCTCTCTATTGGAAGAGGGTTGGAACTTGATGATCTTTAAGGTCCCTTCCAACTTACCATTCTATGATTCTATGATTAATGGGGTTTCTAAGAATATAGTAGGTTTGCTACAGTTCCCCTACACATCAACACAATTCCTTTTGGTAGAAATATTCCCAGCTAATCACAACATTATTTGCAATATGTTCTTTTGGTGATCCAGAAGGACTGGAACAGAACACAGGCTTCTAATATAAAATGAATTTTTATTACAGGAGAGCAAGAGCAAGTGGGAGCAGTGCAGAATCAAACTGTGAAGAGGTGAACCCTTATGCTGAAGAGGGAAAGACCAACATGGGTTTTGAGCCTTCTGAAGAGGCACAAACGTCATTCTAGAAGATACTAAGGGTTTCTGGTTTTTTACATTTAACTTTTCAAGATAGTGCCTAGCAAGGACCAAAACACTATGGGGGTTATCATACATACTGTATTCTGGTTGACTGCTAATCCACCAGTTCATAGACAACAGCAACTAAATCTGATGGTTTTGTGGTAACTAGAAAATATGCAGAAAATGCAGATGTCCTGTGGCTTTTCTATGAATTATGCGCTTAATATTATGCACTATTTGTGCTGCTTTTCCTAAGTGTGCTGCCTCCAACTTCTCTTTGTTTCCTGTGTAATGAGATACAAAAGCTTGGAAATACAGAGTTGTACACAGACCAAGACAGACATAAGAATAACACATACTCCTAATACCCATGAGGAACACCTTGATCTTTCCAGAGGGAGACCTAAAAAGTGTATCTAATAGGAACTGAGAAAAAACCGACCACCAGAAGAACCCTAGTGATGAAAAACTCAAAGTGAATTGTTAGTTTTTTGGGGTTTTTTTTTGGGTTTTTTTGGTTGTTGTTTGTTGTGGGTTTTTGTTTGTTTGTTTGTTTTTGAGTATCTTATCCACTGCCTCTACTATTACAAATACTGCATTACAAATACTACATGCTACAAATGCAAATTGCTTGTTTGTTTTTGGGGAACAGTAGACTGAAGCTTGGGAGAATCAGGTTGCACCTGCAAAAGAAAAGCTGTTCACAAAGAGGGTGGTGCAGCACTGGCATAGGTGGCCTATTCCATGCTGAGGGAGGGGTTGTGGGATCTCAGGTAGACAAAGGTATGGGTGACTGAACAGAGAAGACAGTCCCACTCTAAGTGAGAAGTTTGGTTAGATCACCCCCGAAGGTCCTTTCCAGCCAGTGTTTCTATGATTCTGTGACTTGTACATCCCATGCCATACCTGTCACTGCACCAGTGCAGTTGTTCATACACGCCAGGATGACTGAAAGGCATGAGGTGTCTACTCAGCCCTGTCTTCTGACAAGGAGACAGTGGTAAATATGAGCCTGCATGAAAAACGACCAGCAGAAGCACAAACTCTGAAACTTACGTGCCTCCAAAATTATCAGAAACTGTAAAAAGCAGACAAACATATATCTGAAAACATACAGCTGGAGTCTCTGGGATCCCAAAACAATTTTGTAGTGCTCCACACTCATTATTTGATTAAGAAACAAGACCCTTAAATGAGATAATTCAAAATGGTAGGCAGATGATACTGATTCACTGCAAACTGGAATATAAAGGAATGAAAAAAATTTCTCTTTAAGTTGCCTACCTACACCACATATCCCATTACCATAATATCCCCAAACCTTTAGCTGAACCTTTAAGATAAATAATTCAACTCTATATGATCTTCCCACGTACGGTGCAGTAACAGAAAAAGGGAATGGCAAGGCCGGAAACAATCAAATAATGTAATTAGTCATGCCCATCGTCTTCAGGTCTGTTATTAAGTTTAACATTTCCATTAAGACAGAGCTTTGATTTCAAAGCAATTCATCTTAAAATCTGTGCTATGAATAAAAAACCACCATTCAGAATTGTCAACACATAAAACCACCAAAAAATATAGCAGGATGTTGGAAGAACAGAAATAAAATGACAAGGTTTATATTAAAAAAAACCTCAGCTGCATGCATTATCCCCAACAATATCTCATACCCTCTATGCTGAGGTGCCCATCCTCCTCTCATATCTTATCTTTGACAGTCCTTTCCCTGGGTCATCACTCTTTGCTCCAGCTTGATGCAGAGGCAACATGATACCATGCCCCATCTCTCCCTCCCATGCAGCCTCCCATGGCCCCCCAGGCCTATGTAGATCCCCACAGTCATTTGTGTGACCCCAAATGCTTCTGTCCCTCAAACAGGCACACAGCTCCCCGGGTAGACGGGGATGTGCTCTGTCAGCCAGCTTCCAGTTAGGGGACCATGCAAGCACTGGTACCAGAGCCTCTGGCTGGCCAGAGAGCTTCATTTCTTTCTCCCTCTCCCCACACATCCACACCACATGTTTCTTACTCCTTGAATCCAGGTAAGCTCAAACTGGAGCTGCAGAAGGGTCCCTGCTGGGGCTGAGCCACCTCCACCAGGGAAAGAGTGAGCAGACGTCAGTTGGACTCCCAGAGGCGTCACCCACTGAACTACCTCAAATATAAGGAGAGGAGAGGATTTTTTTTTCAGACCTTATTTTATTTTAAAACCCCTTTATTTGATACATATCAGATCAGCATTTTACAAATGTCAGTGCCTAAGTTTAGACTCCCCTGTTATAGTTATGTAGCTTCAGATGTATTTGGTTTCTCTAGACTTATTGAAGTTAGCATTAATTTGTGTAGTGCTATGCACATTTAAAAGTTGGGTGCTCCTATTTGAGAACTCAGTGATAACATCAGGAGGTAAATTTCAGCTCCTCAGCAGTAAAAAATTTGGCTAAGCAATTATATTAATAGTATTAACAGTTCTCTTAAAATCTTTGCTCTTCAGGTTTTATAGAGATCAGGAAATTTACCATTTACTATTGCAATGACTACGGAATTCTGCATAAAACTTTATTTTCTCCATTTTCACCTGTAGTAGGAAGCAATAACACTCTAGTAAACACCTCATGTGTTGCTAAGTTGCAGATATCTTAGATATGTAGCTTAGAATGAATTCCAAATCAAGCATACACCCCGAGGGCTCAAACTGAAGTCAATAGTACTGGTAAGCAAACTGATACAATATTTTACCAGTAGTAATTACCAAATAATTGAAAGTGAGACTATAACTATTTATGTTGTTTTCACTTGAAGCAATTCTAACTTTGACTTTTGGTGTCAGCTTCAAGTGATTACAAAGAGAAAATGCATTCAGTTGAGTTATGATAATCAGGAAACCAAACAAACATATATTTTCCTGTTTACATTTCCAGTTAAGACCAAATAATGACAGCTTGGAAACACTGAATGAGTGTATACAATTGGTATACATATATATATACACATACATATATATCAGTGTCTGAGAAGTTTGATTTGAGACAATGCTAACAAAATGAGTTATATTATTCTTCCACAGCATCCTTCCAAATTCTGTCACCCACAGAGTCTCACAAAATCTTTCTCCATACATGTCTTGCTCAACTCCCTGATTAAATGAGAAGAACGCTAATATACAGAATAATAGGGCTGGCTACTGTCAGGCAAATTTCGGATCTAGCTCTTGCACAGATGGCAGGTGATATGGAGCCATTATGCAGTCATCTGTTTATGAATCTTCTTTTTCAGACTCTGTTGTCTTCTTTCAGTGCCTCAAAAAATGACAAGAGCTGATAAAAGGCAGGGCGCTTTTCTGGTAGCTAAATGAAGCAAAGATGATGGGTATGGTTATTTAATTTTGAAATCATTCAAGAACTGTAATTTGCATTAGTTTTCTTGATTTTAGCATGCAGAAATTTGTAGAGATAGTGGTACTTATGAGGCAAATAAAATTAAAGTTACTTTTTTGTATCTTTCTTATGTTGTGATAGTTTAACCTTTTTCCTTTGCATTAACATAAGTTATTTTTCTCATTTTTTTCTGACAAAGAAATCCCATATCAGTGTCATTTCATGGTATCACCAGTAATTTGCCAAACAGCTCTTTGTGGCTGGTGAAAAACACATCATGATCCACAGACAGCTGACTAAAATTTAGATGATGAAGAACAATAAATCAGGGTAATTCTTGGCACAGCAGACATAAATGTCTCAGAATAAAATGAGCTTGATCATCATTTGACCTACAACTCCTAGGAGAGACAGATGGGATATCACATCTGCTCCATTCTAAGGGTGGGGTTAATTCAAACAACGTTAGATATCTAAACAGGCAGAGGTCTCACCTAAATTAGTTGTTTAAGATCTCTGTGTATGAAAGCAGATATCTTTTATTCTGTGGTGGCTAAGGAAGAAAGAACAAATGACCATGGAGAGGTACCAGTTATGGTCCTGTAGTTAAAGATGGAATTTAGACAATTCAGAAAAAAACCCAAAACTTTAAACCATTAAAATTAGGTGAAAAGATTCTCCCTCTATATTATGTTGATGGTGAAGGGTATTTTACCATTTTTTGCTTAAATGCATGGTTCTGAGAAGAAAGGAGGAAATCTTTCATTATGCTGTGTTTCCTGTACTAACAATGTCCTGAACTAGACTTTTGTATAAAAATGTAGTACACATAAGCAATTACTATTATAAGGGATATTTTCCACTATGAACATTAATTGATCTATCAACAGTGACTTCTAGTGACTCCTATTATTTTATATTCTTCACATTGCATGTGGAGAAATACATACCTCATGCCAGCAGTTGTACATTATCTGGTAGACGATGTCTGAAACTAGTTGTGGTCTATAAAGTCTGTATCCTTGTGACACTTTCTCAATCACCTGCATGTTATCATAAAGCTCATAGGGCTGCTTTCCCAAGGTGAACACCTCCCACATTAAGATACCTGAAAAAATATTCACAGCAATGGAAGACAAGAAACGCAAGATAACCCCCTTTTCCTGGAACAAAAGACATGCAACGTGCAACATGTAACCGATCAGACTCTTTACAGAGAATATTGTCCAAAGAAAAGTGCAGAGATGACTGACAAGTATGATTCTGTACCCAAACATACTTCAACTTCTACTCTAGTAGAAGGTGAAGTTAGATTCTGCAGTTAGTTATAAAATGTATTCAGTGTGGACAATAATAGCAATCCATGGACTATAGTTTTTACAAAATACATACAAACATCCCCTTATATATACACATGTTTGTAAACAGAGAGGGAGAGAAAGGGAAGGCAAACCAAAACAACAGCTATAGATATCTATGTTTTTACAGAGTAAATCATAAGAAACTTTTTACTGATTTTGTGAAGTGAGTGGGGCATATGCTCCTTTGGTATCCGAAAGATTTCTGAATACTTTTTAGTGTTAGCTACACATGCCTATAAGAACTGGATTATACTGAAGCAATAGAAACACTAGAAAATATCATAATAATTAATTCATAATGATAACTTTGCAAGAAACAGTTTTTGTGTAACAACAAGTGATAATTGGGCCAGCTGTAAAGTAAAAAAAGCTGTGAAAAAATTATTTCACAATGATATATAATACTGATGGTAAAGATTTTTTTTAAAAATAAATTTATTGGACCTTTGAATTCCCTCCAGCTTGAAGGCCGGAGCATTTCTGTGTCACAGTGGGATCAGAATAAAGTGGTATCTGAATCCCAGCTTTCCCTAATGAGAACATTAAAAGAACAAGATTATTTGTTCTTTGACACCTGCTTGAATGCATCAATTGCATTTTTTAGCCCTTTAGAGCTTCAATTGTTTTAAAAAAAACTAACAAAAACTGGTGGAGATCTCTCCCCTTGCTTCCACTGCATCAACGGATAGTGTTAAAATGAGAAAAGATCTTCTAAGGATAAATAATGCTTCTCACTGTAGTTAATGACAATATTGAAGTTAATGACAATAAGGCCTGGATTCAGGATTTCATTGATTGTCACCAGAAAATCTAGCTTCTGATTTAATTGTATATGTTATAAACAATAGGAGTTTATGAGTGCATGAATGAGCTGTTTCTCTGCTAGAGTCTCTAGTTCAGAGACTAGATGAAATTAAAGACATGAAGCAGCTCAGCATTTGGAAACACCTTCATTCATGCTTTATTCATCATTGTTCAATGTCAAGAACAGTGGGTTGCCAATCTTTCATCAACCTGACAGCTGCCAAAATTTTCCTCCTGGAGGAGCAAACCCATGGAATTTAAGTGGAAGTGGAATTTAAGCCTGTTCACAAAAGGCTCTGTTCCCTTTGACATCTCTTTGCAGACTTTTAGAAACACTGAACACACTCCAGAGATTTGAAAATCAGAGCTTGAAAACCACCAAATAGAAGTTCAGATGTTTGAAATTCTTGGGTAGAAAGTGATCTGGAAACACATCTTATTTTTGTTGAGATACGGGGTCCCAGCTCACACAGACTCTCTTCTGCAGCTGGCTTACGCACAGAGTGCACTCTGACCTTTGCAACTAAGAAAAAAAGCCTTTCTGACTCAGGTAGAACTGATTTATGGTCTAGATATGCCAAAGATACTGTTTGATCTCCACTGCCAACAGTTTAGTTTACCAGATTAAACACATATATAGCAAATAGGGAGCGGGCAGAGCTTCTAAGGGTCTAAAAGAAAAACAGTAGGGCTGAAAAAATCCAAAGAGGATAGGGCTTGGATGCACAAAAATATTTAACAAGAACATAAGCTGTAACTGCTTTTTACATTCC
This sequence comes from Jacana jacana, assembly GCA_013400555.1. Lineage (NCBI taxonomy): Eukaryota > Metazoa > Chordata > Aves > Charadriiformes > Jacanidae > Jacana > Jacana jacana. Next base: position 17,964 of record VZTM01000881.1, on the reverse strand, counting down.
TTCAGTGTGTAAATGTCTAGCATTTCTGCTTACTAAGCTGTGGAAATCCAAATATAATGGCATATATGCATAAATATTTATGTATCAAATTCCATACGTACCAAAGGCCCACACATCTGACTTGCTGCTAAATTTGGTGTAATGAAAAACTTCTGGTGCTGACCACTTTACTGGAAACTTGCTTCCCAGTGAACTTATATACAGGTCATCCAGAACATACCTGCAAGGCAGGAACCAAACTTGTTAGTGACTGAGTTACAGGGAAATACTATTCATTGATTCTTTCTTGCACATAAAATGGTTGCAAAAAACAACCTGGGCAGAATCCCACATTTCCAAAGGATACCTGGCAGAGTTATTAGATATAATCTGTAGAAAGATCATACCCAACAACTTATTTGAGAAATAATGCAGAATCATGGAAACACATGTTGTAAGGCCATCCAGCCCAGTCTCCTGCTCAAGTAGGATTATTCCCAACATCAGGTCAGGTCAGCCATGGCTCTGTGTAGCCAAGTCTTTAAAGCCTCCAAAGACTGCAGTCTCATAGTCCCCATCTGACATGTTTCACTGTTCCACCACCCTCCTGGGGAGACAACTTCTCTTACTGTACAGCTTGAACTTCCTGAGCTACAGTATGTGGCCAATGTCCACTGTTATATCACCTGGCATTATAAGACTATTTGGCTCCATCAGCTTTGTAGCTGTAAGTAGCTATATGCAGCTTTTAGATCCTCTTCTTCACTAGACTAAGTAGTCTGCTCCCTCAGCCTTTTCTCAGAGGATATGTTCTGTAGACTGCTCATCATCTACAGCTTCTCTCCATTGAGGCTGCTGATTAAGATGTTTGGCACCCAAATTAGGCAAAAATCTGGTGCACAAAGTAAAGTCTGAGAAATCTTTAAGAAATGTAACTAGTGAAATTTCTCAGCTGCCACTTGCCTTTAAGCAAGTGCTTTTTTGAGACAGCAGAATGACTTTATTCTACCCCCATATTCGCTTATGGTCATTAATGGAAAGGAGACACAAGGAACTGTATCACACCCTGTGGCTTAACTTTCCTAACAGCTGTTGCCAATTGATCAATGCCAGTAAACCATAGAACACTAAGATCATAGCTTTAAAAGGCTCCCAATTCTTTTACTTACCTAGTCATCCCAAAGTCAGATACTTTCACAGTAAGATTGCTGTCAACCAAACAGTTCCTAGCAGCCTTCAGTAAAAAAATGAGAGAAGAGATGAGGTGAAAAAATACAACGAATAAAATGAGAAGCAAATAACATCATGTCTTGGTAATTTGCTAAGAATAATTTATGTCCTCTAGCATTTCAACGATTAATGGCATTAGTTGATTGAAGGAATTATGTCTGGAAATATAAGGGAACAGTAAGTCATTCTCATTTCGCTTTCTGATTATTGATCGAAAAATATTATTTACCGTTTTTCCGGCTTTATAAATAAGGCCAATGAAGAAACAGAGGTGAGAAACTTGTATTCACCTAGAAAACCAGCAACAGAGCCGGAAACTAAACCCTGTCTTTCAAATTGTGTCCTACTCCAGGGTCCTTTTCAGCAGTCTCAAAATTTACAAAAACATCAAAAAGTGAAAAACATTGATTGGATTATTCACAGTGCACTATAAATAGAGTGGAAGAATGAAAGGTGATTTAAACAGCCTGATTTATGAAAAGTTCACTATAAGCTTCATTCTGCAGATGATCACTTGATAACATTTATCTAAGGCTGTATTCTCTGCTGCATGCAGTTTGCACTCACAGTTTTCAACCTGAAAAAGCTCAGGTTTATTTCTGTTTTCCCATGGCATACATCCAGGTTTTGGGAAATAGCCTTTACATTTACAACTTGAATTGTGCTACCTAAGCTGTCTGATACTTCTGATCTCTGAATCTGGGTGTTAAAATTGGTGAGATAAGAACTTTGTTTACACATAAAGACAATTCTTTGAAATCATCAAGAAGGCATTTAAAATGCTACCTGAGGAGACGGTATCTCTATTGGAAAATGAAACAAATTTGTAGCATAAATTGTCACACATTTTTGCCTAGAGTTGGAAAGCGAAATACTGCTACTGAATCTGAGGTGTAATACACCAGGAATTTGGATAGGTTCACTTTTAATAGGCCAATAAAGAACAACTTATTTCCCCGAAGACTTATATACCAGCATTCTTGAAAGCTGAGCTTTGCATAAACTTTGGGTCTAAATCCTTGGAAGGACTGATCCCCTTATCAAAAGCTACTTGAAATACTTGCTTGAAAACTGGCAGATAAACATTTAAAAGAGCTAGGCAGCTGCAGACTTTCAAGTTCTGTTCCTGCTTGCAATACACCAGAGTAAATTCCAGTTTATCCTAGTCATGTTCACACTTGTTTTATAAAAGAATTAGTTTCCCAATTAGATAATCCCTAGCTCATTAAAAACCATCTAAGTGACCCAAATCTTTAATGTTTTACCTCTTTCTCCTGCAGGATTACAGCATCATTTGACAGAACCCTTTACTCCAGTGGACTAGTTCTACAGTTGAAGGTCTTCACTGCCAACCAGTGCATCACTCTTTGATGCTAGAACCCATGCGGGGCTGCAGGCCTGTCAGCTCAGCTCTAAAGCAGAGCATACTAGCTTGTGGGCAGCGCTGTTTACACAGGCCTTTAATGCTTTGCTCATCCAGAGCTGCCTTGCATTGGGCCAGATGGGTGTCCCTGCTCAGCAGGCCACACTGCTTTTTGGGGTGAGTGCCGACAGACCCAGGGCAGCTGTGGCTGATCCTGGGTGGTATTGAGTGCCTAGTGTTAGGCCAACCCCCTACCTTCCAATTCTCCCCATGGGGTAGCTTACCAAATCTCGATGTATGAACTGACAGCTCTCCAGAAATGCCATAGCATCACAAACATCATAACATATTTCCAAGAGCTGAAGGGGATGCAGTTCCTTCCCATGACTCCTTAGGTAGCTAAGCAAAGAGCCATTAGGCATGTATTCTGTCACGAGATAGATGGGATATGATTTTGAGCATACACCATACAGTCTAACAAGTTTGGGATGATTAAGTTTCCTGAAATAAAAAAAAAAAGAAAAAAGATAAAGTAATAAAAGAATAAATAGAGAATTTTGTGCATTTCTGTAGGTTTTGTTTTTCAAATATTAATGTGAGGTACTGAAAAAAACTAGAGGCTGGATACAGTCCCGTCTCAGATTTTAAATATTCTTTTTCAAGAAGAACTGAGTGTCCTTCCCATTGCTTTGAAACCCAGTACTGACAACCAAAAGAAGACTGAGTATTGATGAAATGACAGCTTTATAGTCAAAACTTGAAATAGGGTTTAGCAGCAGAAAAAGGCAATCTTAGTGGTGGAAGAAAATAGTTGTGAAATGGTGGGGTAAACCTTAGGCCTTAAGGTTTTCTGCTAAACCACATTGCAAAATTTTCAGAGGGAGAATCCTGATCATATAATCTAGTTAACTGACAGGAAATTAGGATACATGATATTCCAAAATATTCTTGAATTTGTACACTCCAATTAAAATCTCATGGAATTTCATTGGAAATTCTAACATCTTTATCTCTTGAGAGTCAGAAACTAAAACTTTAAGTCTTATTGATATTTCTGGCATTTCTCAATTAAACACTCATTCCTACCTGCAGGATGGCAGGAACATCTTTCTAACTGTTTCCATATAAATGCTAATGAAGCAGTTTTAAGTGACATAGATGGAACCTCTGAAGCTGTGGAAAAAATGTTAATTGAAAACTTTGTAGATGATTCTATCAGCCTTTGTGAAGTTCCTTTGGTAATACTTCAAATATTCTATGGGGTTACCTATTTAGCTTCTAATGCACTTGACGCTTAATACTATTTTCAAGAGGAAATTCTCTTTCCTTTTTAAGCTATACATTACTGATTAACAGTTGGACAGATCACCATTTCCAAATAATTAAGTGATGTCATAGCTTACATCATGGTCTGAGCTTCTTCTATGAATTCATCTTCTGACATTGCTCCCTCTTTAATCATCTTTATGGCCACATCATATTGTTCCTTCCACTTTCCCTGGTACACCACTCCGAACTGACCACTCCCTAGCTCTCTCAGCAGGACAATTTCTTCTCGTTTCAGCTCCCAGATTCCTAGTGGGACAAAAGAAATTCCTTCAGCAGAAAAAAAAAAAAAAAAAAGCAGGCATGGTATCCCCCACATGCAATGATGTTGGTTTCTCTGGAAGGTTGCAGAACCACGCAGCACTGAACTATCTATCTCTTGGCTTTGTGTTTGAGTTATGGAAGGAGACTACATTTTCTGCAAGCGTTGTTTGCTAACCCTTAGGTTTAAGCATTATAAATAGCTCTAAGAAAAATCTATGCATCAAATGATGATACATTTTCATTTAGGAGATAGAAAAACAGATATTACTGTGTTAGATACTGTGGCAAAGGGAATGAATGCCATGGCTCAGATGTACTGTGGAAGGAAGCATGCAAGGTCTTGCACTTTTGATAAAACTTGACATAAAATACCTTAAAAAGGGCACAACATAAACTTTGATATAAAATGTGTTTGCATTCACTGATCCCTGGATGTGACCTAGACGCACTTGATACCTTATTTCACAGCACCAAAATCTCAATGTTGTAGTGGACGTGAGGAAACTACATAAGGGGCTATTCACTGAAAGATATCCCTCCCAAATTCTCCTATTGCCTCCTGCCTGGGCAAATGGAAATGGCCACCAAACAATGAGCTCAAAGATCCTGTGTAATCTCCTGCAAGCCTGAAAGCAGTAAGAGACATGATTTTCTGGTCATTCTTTTTTTGGTGGCCAAGGTTGACATCAGTTTCAAAAAGGAAAGTTATCTTCATACCATTTCCTAAAGATGCTGTGGTTGGGACTTTATTCATCTGTGTAGACACTGTATGCCGGAGTCTTGTCACCATACCTACAAAGAAAATCTTTTAAATGTCACAATATAGACATGACTCTTATGAAATCACAGAAAAGACAGGGGAACTAATAACTCTCTTACCCATCATATTACTAGCATCCAGATAAAGACAGATATTCTATATTCAATATTCAGCTGCTGCTGTATCATGACACAAAATTTTCTGTTCTTAATGGCTAGTCCAGCAAACGTATCACAGGAAGTAGTAGTACAATACCAAAAAGCACTGTACAGAAAAGGAAAGCAACTATATTGATTGTGAATATATTTGATCAGGTTCCATCTAAATTCTCCCAAAAGATGTTTTGGTATGTTGAGCATTCAGTATCAGAAGAGATTCACCATAACTTTGAAAAGTCCTGAAGCCCAAGCCAAAGCCAAAGTAGAAAGAGTACATAACATTACCGGCTGAGTTGTGTTGATGGTAGTGTATAAGCTTGGGAATTGATTCAAAACAGTAATTTTCAGCAATGTAATACTTGTTCTCGGGCGTCTTGTGCACATGGTAATGTTTGACTGTTCCTTTTTTACTTCTGAAAAAAATCACAGGGTGCTGTACAATTCAAAGCCATCCAAAAGGCCTTCCAACCCATGCAATAATAGATTAGTCATTTGCTGAATAAACTGCAACACACCAGCTGGCCAAAACCCAAAATATGTAGTTCGTGCCACCAGGAAGACTGTTACATTTGCCTCAATCTTGTTGTGTCCTGTCCGTCCCGTCCATCCTGCCCCCCTCCCTTACACTTGCTGGCTGTGTAGTACAGACTCCTAATACATTGGAGACTTCTGCTGCATATTCTAACACAGTCTGGTGGTTTGTACTTGTCTGTCAATAGTCACACCTAGAACAAAAGACTTTCATATACTGCCCTTGTAATGTTTCTACACCTCATTTTGAACTCCTTCTATTCCCTTTCCCATTCCCATTCCCATTCCTATTCCCTTCTTTGTCTTCCATTATTGAGACTGATACTCCCTGTGCTGGTTTCAGCTAAGATAGAGTTAATTTTCTTTCTAATGATTGCCGTGTTTCAGATTTGGTGTGAAAGGGATGTGAATAAAGCATATTGTTTTAGTTGTTGGTAGGTGATGATTATAATATTCAAGAACCTTTTTTCAGTTTGTCATGGAAATTGAGAAGGAGCATAGACAAAAAAATGGAATGGCCAGTAGAATATTCCATACTCTAGACATCATGCTCAGTATATAAACTGGGGTTATTTAGGGGCTGGGAATCCACTCTTTGGACAGGGCTGGGCAACTAATTCATTGGGTGGTGAGAGTGACTCGTGTATTACTTTATCTTGTATCTTCTTTTTGCCATTATTATTGTTATTTTTCCTTTTTTGTTATTTTTCTATTAAACTGTCTTTATCTCAACCCATGAGTTTTTTTGCTTTCCCTGTTCAGAAATCCAGGGACATGTACAGGTTCAGGTAACTAATGTGACCTGAATATGCCCAAGGTTCACCTTTAACACAATGTAGAAAATTTTTTGTTGCCCAGTCACACCAAGCAGCATGCCCATAGCATGCTCATAGAAATGATGCATATGCCTTGGATACTCACTCAGAAACCTTGCTGAATACAGACACTGTATACATTCCTGCTTGGCTAGATTTCCTAACCATGAAAGCACCTTCTTTCCCCTAATTTAAAAGGAAAAAAAAAAATAGTTACAAGGAATGATTATANAAAAAAAAAAAAAAAAAAGTAGTTACAAGGAATGATGATGTTGGGATTCGTTTCAGTGAAGTTTAGACTTTTACATTGCAATGTACACAGAAAAGGAGATGTGAATTATCTGATCTCCTTTAAGGACTACATTAGGACAAGAAGAATTATGCCTTAGAAATATTTATTTCTTTCCACTAAAAAGAGTATCTAGGCGTGTGACTGCTGAATCCCACTGTAAGTCAGTTTTACCCTGGCCTAGACATGAAGAAAGTAGTCCACAGTTTTGTTTTGGCGCACAGATAAAGATTTGTAGCTGAAAAGATGGAGCGTTGTTAACCCTATCTCCTTCCTCATGTCCACCTCCCAAGGTGGTGCAAGTTATAAGACCCAAACGCTGCCAAATACATCCATCCCATCTGAATAAAAGCCCTGTCCACCACACTCAGTTCCCTTATGTGATGTGTTAGACTGAAGTAATTTCTATTGGCAAAGTATTTCTGAATATTTGAATAAGTAGAAAGAATTTCACTGCACTCTATTATGTGCGGACTATTCTTAGTCTTTATGTGGTATTCCAGTCCCAACTTTCACTATCTACTTTTCTTCTGTTAATGGTTTAGCATACTGGGCTGAAAAGTCTGGTTTTCAGAGGTCATTTAGCATTTACACCTCTAATGTGCCAGAAATGGCTATTATGGGGAGGAAAGGCAGTGTCTGGAACCTTACACACAGGCCAAATGTCATTGCTATGAAGTTCAAATGAAATTTCATGTCCCCTTAAAATTAACCAAAGTTTGAAATATCCATCATCTTTTGGGACTGGGACCTAATTGTCTTTCTCCAGTGATATGCAACACTTGAATTTCATCCCTGAACCTATGGTGGGGGTCTAAGGGAAACAACACTAACCCAAGGCTCCACTTATGTCAAAGTAGTTAGTGGCTAAGTGCCAATGATACAGGCTGTGAGAAGGCAGTAAACCACAAGGAGAGAACTTGTTTACACAGCACACCCACGCACAGAGCACGGCTGAGGCTGCATCTCCTTCAGAGAGATACATGGACAAACCTCTCTGCAGTCATATCCTGCCAAGACTTGTACACCTGACTAGTCCTGTGGTGCTATCCATCCTTCCTCCTAGTCAGATGTGCCCAGCCAATGCTTGGTGGCCATAGTACTGCGTTTGGTGAGGGTTGTCTGCTTGTCTGGGTGAATTTCTTTTACTCCACATTTGTATATTGTAAAAGCGTCACGGGCAATTCCTCTAGGCTGACCTGCAGAAAGAGCTGTACTGGAGCAAACAACACAAACCTAGAGGTAAAGTCAAAAAGAAGAGCTTTGAGGGGAAATGCACTGTGTGGCTTTGTTCCAATCCTATTTTAGTAGTGTAGCATTTGTTCATTTATGCATAGGAGCCATAAATGCATCCAGACATTTTTGGAGACCTGTTTATCGATACCAAGTTAGCACAAGTGTTTCTAGCACTGTCTAATACCACAGCTATTTAAAGAGCATCAGCATCCTCTAGCTACACAGCATAGCAAAGACAGCAGGCAGAAACATTTCCATGGTTGTTCATACGCAAGTGATAAAGGATATTTAGAACCTTCTGACGGAGCAGCTGCTCACACTGGGCACGGGAGATATTACCAGCATACCAACTGCAAAGAGAAATATTTGGCATATTATTCACAGGCCAATAAGGCACACACATGCAAAATGCCAGACATTGTAAATATTTTCAAAACTGCTTTTAAAAGCCAGAGGGTAGCGTTGAGATTTGTCCTGCATGTATGATTTTAGGCCCTGAAGTAGAAGGAAAACTACTCATTCCATTTGCTTCCTCTTGTCCAGTGGGTCTCCTCATCCTGAAATATCCAGGCCCGCTCTGTGACTCTGACTTTTTACAGTATGTTCTTAGAGGAGGATTCTACTGCCCTAAAGATTTGCCAGGAGCTCTACCAGAAGTAGTTTGCTAAGTCTCCTGCAGACCATGACACAGCTGTCTCTCTAAAAGCTGGGAGGTGCGTAATTCTCCTCTAATCTTGAACCTTCTGGTTGTCATAATGTTGAAGTAAACCAAGAGATCACAAATGGAGGAAACAAGCTAAACATGCAGTTTCAGATCAGTTCAGGGAGCTCCAATGAAGTTTTTTTCAATAGCAGTTCTCTTTTGTGAAGCATCCCTTTATTACTGTACAAGCCTGATCTGTCTAAATGACTTTTTTTTTTTTTTATCTGAAAGCAAATATATTCATGCATTTAGAATTCTGTGAGCAGTGATGTCGCTGATGACAATACCTATAATTATTATAACAGCTCTGCATAGGATACCATTGCTCTAGGTGTAGCGGATATGTGAATGGAAAGACAATCTCTTGCCCAGAGAATCTTTTGTTTCTCATGAAGACATTCTATATACTCACTCATGATTAGCAATACTCTGTTCTTCTGCCAAAGTCTGTTCACTGACACTGGAGTTTTCTCTGAAAAGATTAAAAAAAAAAAAAGAGTTTGTGAAAAACTAGTTATGAAAAAATACCTTTCTTGGGTTAAAAGTCATACTAGGTATATTTTTTGAGTAGTTATGCTATGGTCTAAGGTGAATATTTGAAAAAGTTGAGAAATAATTGTCTGAATGTTTTTGTTATTTGGTAAACACTTATATAGCCTTTCTCCTCCACTGTGTAATATATTGGAAAGCCAACTATTCTCTGTGCATGCTGTAACAGCAATGAAACTACACATCCCTTTAGTGACCTTATGACGAGATTGCATGTACCTTTTCAAAATTTACATGGAAGATTTCCAAACCTGTGCAAACCTAGACTTTCCAAATAGTTGTTCTTAGCATGACAGACAACAGAGGGACCTGGAGGTTCCGGTTGGCAAGCAGCTGAATATGAGCCAGTAGTGTGCCCAGGTGGCCAAGAAGGCCAACAGCATCCTGGCTTGTATTAGAAATATTGTGACCAGGAGTAGGGAGGTGATTGTCCCCCTGTACTCAACACTGGTGAGGCCACACCTTGAGTATTGTGTCCAGTACTGGGCACCTCAACAGAAGAGATATATCGAGGTGCTGGAGCGAGTGATGCGGAGGGCAACAAAGCTGGTAAAAGGTCCAGAGCATAAATTTTATGAAGAGTGATTGAAGGAGCTGGGATTATGTAGTTTGAGGAAGAGGAGGCTGGAGGGAGACCTCATTGCTCTCTACAACTACTTGAAAGGACATTGTAGAGAGGTTGGTGCTGGTCTCTTCTCACACGTAAGTAGAGAAAGAACAAGAGGGAATGGCTTCAAGCTGCAACAGGGTAGGTTTAGGCTGAACATTAGGAAAGAATTTTTCACAGAAATCATGGTAAGTCATTGGAATGGGCTGCCCAGGGAGGTGATGGAGTCACCATCCCTGAATGTGTTTAGGAATTGTTTAGATGTGTTGGGGGATATGGTGTAGGAGAGAACTTTGTAGAATACGGCTGATGGTTGGACTTGATGATCCCAAGGGTCTCTTCCAACC
>VZTM01000880.1:15754-31678 GCA_013400555.1 Jacana jacana | reverse complement strand
CCACCATCCACGAGTCAGTACAGAGATAGAGTGGTGACCACTTTTCTTGTTTAGCAATGTCTAGGCCCAGCTGGATGGCTTTTATCTCTGCAAAGTGACTTGATTCACCTTCTTCTTCAGTTGCTTTTGCAACTCGTTGAGTAGGATTCCATATAGCAGCTTTCACTTTTGATGTTTTCCTACAATACGACAAGATCCATCAGTGAACAAAACATACTGTTTCTAATTATCTGAGAGTTTATGAAATGTTGGGGCCTCCTTAGNACCTGGACCGGAGAACCGCCCCCTACGGACTAGAGGAGCAGTCCTCCTGGAAGAATTCTGTCTTCTATCTGCGTTACCTTGCAACTCACTTACTCGTACTTGCAGGGCCAAGGTAGGTTTCTTATCCCACCAGTTATGTCTGCTCCATAGTCACGGAGGCAAAACCACAGGATGCTTTGTAGTATGTTCTGTTTCCTTTGAGTCCGTCTCATAGGAGGGTGTCTACTCCTGACAGCTGCAACATTGGTCCATAACAGGGAAGAATAGGATCTTTCCTCCATCCTAGACAGTATATCAACAGTTTATCCAACAGTTTCTCATTTTTCTCAATCATATTCACAGTTTTATCAGACAATTTTTCTACAGCTGCTACAGCTAGGGGGTGAGAGAGACCATCTTCATACTATTGCATTCTGCTAGCCACTTCACTTATAATTAGTGAATCATCATCATCAACTCCTGCCCAAGTCAGTAGTGACAAAGTGTGGGAATGCATTGGTGGTGTACTCCATGCAAAATTCTGCAACATAGGTTGTCTGCATGATATTTCATCAGGATTTAGAGTTTTATCCCAAGTCACCTTAAGTCACCTCTTTCACTGCCACTTCTCTCAGGTACTTAATACCCTTCATTATATTATGCCCTAATATAAGGCCATAATATAATGCTCTTATATTAGGCATTAATACCTAAATGCCAAAGGAATTTAGGTAAAGAAGTCATCCATTCAGTCACAGTGTTTATCAGAATCAAACACAAAACCAGCAAAGCATGTTTGAACCACTGTGTACAGACCCAAAGAGCAAGTAAATTATACAACACATAAGGCAAATTGTACAGTGCTGTATCAAGACAACTATTCAGCTTAGAGAAGAAAAGGCTTAGTGGGATCTTGTCAACACTTGGAAGGAGGATGCTAAGAAAATGAAGCTAGGCTGTTTTAAATGGTGCCCAGTGACAGGACAAGAGGCCATGGGCACAAACTGAAACACAAGAGGGTCCATCTGAAGATCAGGAAACACTTTTTCACTGTGAGGGTAACTGAGCAGCGGCACAGGTTGCCCAAAGACATTATGGATTTTCCGTCCCTGAAGATATTCAAAAGCCATCTGGACATGGTCTTGAGCAAGTGGCTTTAGGTGGTCCTGCTTGAGCAGTAAGGTTGGACAAGATGGCCTCCGGATATCACTTCCAACCCCAACCATTCTGTGATTCTGTAGTTTACCTATCAAATTATATCTCAACAAAAGTTTCTCCTGGTGGTGGAACAGAAACAAAGGGAAGTTTAAAATGAAAACTTAACCCCCCCCGCCTCACTGATTATGATACAATTTTAGGGAAATTAATATTGACATGCAACGGTGATCAATTCTAGTCTGAGTTTTGATGAGTGTCTAGTCTGGCTAAGTGACCAACTTTCTTCTTATTTGAAAGCTCTGTCTTGCTTTATGCAAAATGTGAGTGTTGGCTAGTTATGAAGGGATCAGCCCTGTCCTGTGTCTAATATCCCTCTATGTTTTCTGAAAAAACATGTTCTCTGTGGGTAGTGAAAATATTGCCAGCAGATGCACTAAAAATGATGCAGTCATAGAAATAACTTTGCTTCCTTTATAAAGAGTTGGTTTTATCTTTAGGGTGGAGATATGGTTGAAGTATAGCCAGAATGCTGGCCACGCTGCCTAGCCTATGAATAGGTGGACCATGAAGGGCAACTTATTGCCTTTTATGTGCATCACAATATATTCAGATAAATACTTGCTAATCAAGAACTACCAGCCATCTTATGTCTTACTTGCAACATTAAAGAAAATGCATATCCATATTTTAGAATCTTAGCCAATCAATAGCTCTACACAATTCATTATACTTAATCAAATGGCTACTGTATTTAGCTGAGTATTTGTGCAAAATTTACAATTGAATGTATTTCCTTCCATCTTTAAAGAAACACTGGTATAGAGATGGTACATCATTTTGAGCATTTTTGTTATGTATATTCTGCAGGAATATATTAGCAAAACTTCTACCAAACAAACATATTACTGAGATGGATTTTTACAGGCTTCATAACATACTCAAAGTTCACTTTTCTTTGGTCAGCCCGGACAAAAATAATCTTTTCTTTTACAAAATTTCAGTAATATTTTGAGAAACCTGAAAAGTAAAAGCTATCACAGGTGTGATATCATGTTAACATTGTCTTTTGTACAGCTTATTTCTAGGCCACGTTTAGCAGGTGTGAAAACCTGGTAAGTAAATAAAGAATGACTATGTATTTTAAATACCAAAAAGGCTTTGTGGCAAAGCAGGAAATACTGTGACTTTGTCATTTTAACTGACTTTTCCACACAGAACCTAAACAAATACAAGTATACGGACCCTAAAACTGTGCAATAGTAGTCAGTGAATAGTTACAGCATTTAACATTACTAAGTTACAGATTGTTTAATTCTCTCAAACTACAGAATCACAGAATGTTTCAGGTTGGAGGAGACCTCTGGAGATCATTTAGTCCAATGCCCTTGCTCAAAACTGGATCAGCTAGAGGAGGTTACTCAGGCCTGTGTCTTAGCAGATTTTTAATATTTCCAAGAATGAAGATCCCAGAACCTGTCTCAGCAACTTGTTCCCGCATTCAACCACTCCCACATTACAGTGTTCAACTACTCTCATATTAAGAAAAGTGAATCAAAGCAAAGTAAGTGAAGATGACTGGTATATTCACTTCAAGGGTGTACTCTGATCCAGTCTAAAACACTTTACATGAACTCACATCAAGGCCCAGACTTAAGTCCATTGTAAAGGCTTAAGAAAAAGAAGTCTAGGTCACTTGATGACATCTTCTCATTGAGATTAACTTGTAAAACAGTCTGAGAAGAAACCAAATTTCTGATGTAACATATATTGTTTGTTGTGACCACTACTAATGGTAAGATAGTATAGTGAGAAATGCAGAACTATTTTGCCAGTATTCATTCTCTCTGGCAGAGTGGTGAATTATTGGTGTTTCAGACAGAAGTTTATTTGAAATGAATGAACCACCACATCAACTGCCATTAGTAGTTAACTGACTAGAAATTCACATAAAGGAAGTGCATATTCAGTGAACTATGAGCCAGTAATGTAACTTCTATTCTCTAAGGATTTTTAAAAATCTGTGTCTTGATTAATTGAAAAATTAATTGAAAAACCACTCAATTAATGGGTGAGTCCCTACTAACTTTATTTCAGTGTGCATCAAACCTAACTTTCCACACTTGTTCTGCAGAAGAATCACACAGAAGAAAAAATATAGCAAATATCAACAAGAATTTATAGATGTAAGGAGTAAATGAGGTTGCAAAACTCATCAGCACAAAAAATCAGAACATTTTGGAATGCTACAACTCACCACTACATTCTGAGAGTAGTAATAAGGCCAGGATTGTACATAGCAGAATTGATACTTATTTACCACCTTACTCTTGATACTATGAGACTCATTTCTAAAAAAAAATGCTTTAGCTGTATTAGTTAGCCTTTTGGTTAGAAGATTTTTAGTAAACTGTACTTGTATAGTCATTGTGCAGCAACGGTATCATAATAAAAGAATTGCTCTTTTTCAAAAATAAAATGCCTTATAAATCTACCATTTATATTCCCATTTAATCAGGGGACTCTGGATTATGAGATGAGTCAGGGTACAAATATTTTTTAAATTACAAATATTCCGGTATTTCATATTTTAAGTCTAATATAAATTCTTAGTCAATATCTGTCATTGAATATTATTTGAAATTTTATATTCTTTACTTCTTAACCTTAATAGCTATTTTACAATGTCTGTATTTAGCATTATATTCCACAATTTTCTCACAGAGCCCAATCAGGAAAGGATGAGCTCACTGTTAGAAGAGAAAGTGAATGGAGAAGGGAAAGGCAGGTCATTGCTCAGGTTGTTATAAAGTCATATAATTATATAGTATTTCAATATCTCATTAAAAATGTGCAACAAAAAGAACAAAATAGCAAGAAAAGCAGAAAGATAACAATGGACCATGCCTGTGATCAGAGAACATGAAGTCTATGTGAATGTGAGGTTTGGAAGGTCATCTGTCCTTCTCACAATTTTATTCTTAGGGCATGACTCGAATGGGACAACTGTGAATGTAAACAATGCTTCAGATAAAATCTCCTCTACCTATAAAAACTGCTGAAATAGTTGCTATCTTCCGAGGAAATTGAGTTTGTTCACAAGGGTAATTTTATAGATATACATGTGTTAACACATCCACTATCTGGAGTAATGTTGCATTTTATTGAAATATCAACATGTGCACTACAAACAACAGTCTGGAATTCTTTTTCTTATCACTTCATGAATCCAATTGAGCTCTTGTGCTTATCTACAAGCTGAAAGAGATTTCTCAAAATTTCTTCTTCAAACTGTCAGGACTCCTGGCATCAGTATCAGATACTAATTTTGACTTTACCACAGAGTATTTTCTTCTTTTCTTTTGTTTGAATCAGGTCTTATTGTTTCTCCAATGGAAAGGGAAAGGCTGTGGATGTTGTCTACAAAGCCTTTGATGCCATTTCCCACAGCATTCTCCTGGAGAAACTGGCTGCTCATGTCTTGTCTGGGTGTGCTCTTTGCTAGGTAAAAAACTGGATGGAGGGCCAGTCACCACCAAAGAATGGTGGTGAATGGGGTTAAATCCAGTTGGCAGCTTGTCACAGATGGTCTTCCCCAGGGCTCAGTGTTGGGGCCTGTTCTTTTTAATATCTTTATCAATGACCAAGACAAAAGGATCAAGTGCACCCTCGGTAAGTTTGCAGATGACACCAAGTTGGGTGGGAGTGTTGATCTGCTTGAGGGTAGGAAGGCTTTACAGAGGGATCTGGACAGGTTGGATTGATGGAACAAGGCCAATGGGATGAGGGTCAACAAGGCTTAGTGCTGGGTCCTGAGCTTCGGCAACAACTGTATCATGCAGTGCTACAGGCTTGGGTAAGAGTGGCTGGCAAGCTCCCTGGTGGAAAAGAACCTGGGGATGTTAGCCAACAGTGTGGCTAACAGAAGTTGGCCAGCAGTGTGCCCAGGTTGCCAAAAAGGCCCTCATCATCCTGGCTTGCATCAGAAATAGTGTGGCCAGAACAACTATGGGAAATTATGAGGAAAGGAGGACCCTGGGAATTACTGACCTGTCAACTTCACCTCCGTGCCTGGGAATATCATGGAACAGAACCTTCTAGATGCCATTCTTGGACACATGGAGGACAGGGAGGTGATTCTGGACAGCCAGCATGGCTTTACTAGGGTCAGGTCCTGCCTAACGTAGTGGCTGCCCATGGTAGGGTGACTATGTTGGTAAACAATGGACGACCTATGGATGTGATCCATCTGGATCTCTGTAAGGCTTTTGACACAGTCCCCCACATCATCCTGCTCACCAAACTGGAGGGATACGGCTTTGATGGGTGGGCTGTTCAGTGGATAAGAAACTGGATGGATGGTGTTATCCAGAGGGTGGTACTCAATGGCTTGAGGTCCAGATGGAGAGCAGTGACAAGTATGGACTTCAAGAGTCCATACTGGGACCAGTGCTACGATATAGATCGAGGGATTAAGTCCCCCATCAGCAAGTTTGCAGATGACACCGAGCAGTGTGGTGTTGTCGATACACCAGAGGGACAGGATGTCATCCAGAGGGACCTGAACAGCCTGGAAAGGTGGGCCCAGGTAAACCTCACAAGGTTCAACAGGAGCAAGTGCAGGGTTCTGCACCTGGGCCAGAGCAATCCTCACTATCAATACAGACTAGGGGATAAAGTATTAAAAAGCAGCCCTGAGGAAAGTGATTTGGGGTGCTGATGGATGAGAAGTCGGACATGAGCAGTCAGTGCA
Organism: Jacana jacana; assembly: GCA_013400555.1. Classification (NCBI taxonomy): domain Eukaryota; kingdom Metazoa; phylum Chordata; class Aves; order Charadriiformes; family Jacanidae; genus Jacana; species Jacana jacana. The sequence goes on along the minus strand of VZTM01000880.1, from coordinate 25,527 downwards.
CTTGCAGCCCAGAAGGCCAATCACATCCTGGGCTGCATCCAAAGGTCCGTTGCCAGCATATCCAGAGGGGTGATTGTTCCTCTGTGCTCTGCTCTGGTGAGACCTCACCAGAGTACTGTGTGCAGGTCTGGAACCCTCAATATTGGAAAGACACAGGCCTGATGGAGCATATCCAGAGAAGGGCCCCAAAAATGATCAGGGGGTTGGAGCACCTTTGCTACCAGGACAGGCTGAGAGAGCTGGGGTTGTTCAGCCTGGAGAAGAGGAGGCTCCGGGGAGACGAAATAGCAGCCTTCCAGTACCAGAAGAGGGTCTACAAGAAGGTTGGAGAGGGTCTGTTTAAAAGGGCCTGCAGTGACAGGATGAGGGGCAATGGCTTCAAGCTGGAGAAGAGCAGATTTAGATTGGATATCAGGAATAAGTTATTTACCATGAGGGTGGTGGACCACTGGAATTGGTTGCCCAGGGAGGTGGTTGAGGCCCCTTCCCTGGAGATATTTAAGGTGAGGCTCGACAATGCCCTGGGCAACCTGACCTAGTTGGGGGTATGCCTACTGACTGTGGGGAGGTCGGACTAGATGACCTTAGAGGTCCCTTGCAGCCTGGACCATTCTATGATCCTATGATTCTATGATTCTATTCTGAGGCTAAATGGCATTCCTATAGAGTGGCTTACAGTTTCTAGTAGCTGCACAGGGGCTAATGAATCTATAGTTTCCTGATCTTGTTGGAAAGAACGAATTACTTTTTTTTCCTTCATTTCTTCAAGCTTTTTAGTTCGTATCCCACCCTTCTGACACTTCTTGTGTAGAACTTTCTGTGAGATTAACTGACCTTTCAACTCATCTCAAATACTTTACCTGGAAGTTGCTGATATCACCAACCTGTTGCATAATGATACTGTGAGAGTTAAAGTACTATAAAAATGAAATCATATTACTTTCTATTTTCATATCCACTAGAATAGCTGTTTAGTTCCGAGTATACTAGTTTTAAAATCACAACTTTAAAAAACATACGCCAGTTCTTTCACAGCACTAACATGTACTAGAATACCTAGATTTCAAATGTGCTTACCCATGAAGGCAGTTATTGTATATGTTTACTCTTTTATTACAAGAGCTTAATTGGAAGTTTGCTCATCAGGCTATGGAGAGTTTAATTAAACTCAATGAAGAAAACATGGAGAGGAAAAAAAGCAAGCTCTTAAATGTTCTATTTTTGTTCTGATTTTACAGTGACATTTTTCTCCCTGATTGTCCTATCTCATATTAATAAACAAAACAATAAAACCCACCTCTGGATTCTGCTAATTTAAATATTGGCAGCTTTCAGGCTAATTTTGTATTCTCAGCCTAGCTTGAGTTTTTTAACATCTCCAAGAGAGCCTGGAGGGGCTTTTTTCATTGGAATTCATATCTTAGGCACACGAAAAATATTTACTTGCTGCTGTTATTTTGTGATTGAGGAGGGGGACTGCTTCCTCACTGCAGCATTTGTATCTCCTTCACCAAAGCTAATGGGAATATGCTTATGCATCAACAATAAGACAGGGGAATGTGCCCACCTATTTAAAGCGAAGAGATGAGAATAGGCATTCTAAGATGACGTTACAATTATTAACTAGAATGCTGTCTTACAAATGGAATCTGGAAATGAAAGAAATAAGGTAATGGTGCAAGACATGGCACTCTGTCCTTTGTAAACCTTCCCCTCTTGATGAGAAAGATTCTCTCTTGATGAGGAGAACTCCACTCAATCTTACAGTCAGAAATAGTATATTCAGGGGTCCAATGCTGACATTTTGCATAGCTGCCACACTGAGAGAACTGTTTAACCTTTTCTATTGTTAACAAAATTTCTGTACCTGTGCTTTTCCACCAACAATAACAACATCTTTGCCACATGCTTTCTCCATCTTTTAATGTGAGGTGCGTTTTACCAATCCTGTGGCATCCATAGACATGTCCCTTGCAAAAACACTTGGACCAGGGTTAGTCATACAAAGCGTCTTTTCAGTCTATGGATTGAAAGGAGAGGGTTTTATTTTCCAAATAAAGGATTTCTTGTATTGCTCTTCTGGAATGCAGATTTTTTATTTTTTTTTTTTTTCAGTTGCATACCTAAATGTAGCCTAAAAAGCAAAGTGATGGTAAAATACCCATACAAAGAAGAAATTCTGACCTTAGCTTTGTCCAGGCTTAGGGTTGGATTTACACTGTCATGAGAATAGAACCCGAGTCATCATTTACAAAAAAAAATAAAGGGCACTATCCTAAATTTTCTGTTAGCCAACTACAGATAATTTTCAGACAGCTGCTGCCCTGCAGACTCTCTTCTCCCTCCTCCCCTTGTCTTGCAACACCATGTGAAAACCTGGAGAGAAGTTAGGGATTAATTTAAAAGCCTGAGCAGCAGGGAGAATGGCACGCTCCATGGGATAGATAAAAACAACAAATAACTATGTCACACTGATTCTTTAAGCCTGGCTGTCTAGAAGGTAGAGAATAAACCCTCCTGAGAAGTGTAGAAATCAAAGAGAGAAAAGACTGGCAAACTGGAATAGAAATGGCTTCAGAATACAGGGACCCACCAGCACAAAAAAAAACCCCACAAGGAACCGATTGTCTAGAAAACAGTATATTTAAATCAATTTTGGCATTCTTTCTCTTAACATTTAACTACATTGAAGCAGTAGAAAATACAGTGAAGAGTAGAGACTCTAGAGGTGAAATTTTACTTTATTCATAACGGTGTAGATTGATTTCAGTGGAAAAAAAAGAGTTGTAATGATTAAGTAATAAGAGAAGTTTTTCAAAAATGTCTTTCTCTTATTCAAAGAGGTAATTTTTATAGAAGCAGAAAGCAAGAAATGCTGCTGTCACATCCAGTGTTAGATGTAGCAAAGACTTCTGAAGTGTGAAAAGCTTTGTAGGAAAAAAAAAGACAAACTAAAAAGGTGCCAGAATTTGCAATAACCTTCCAGTAAGAATCATGAGGGAGAAAAACAATGACTGTTTTAAATAATAATAATAAAAAATATTTTTATGTTCACTTGAACATGGAACTGGATCCGAGTATCCTTTGGTCTTTGGAACTGGAAGGTGAAAAAGGAAAAGGTACCTGAAGAAGGCATGGGAATGTCAAAGAGAGTAACTGGGAGGCCAAGGGTGTTTTCTGTGGAAGCACACTTTGCTCTGCTTATAAAAAGTTGCTGTAGATCTCTGTGCCACACTGGGGACTAGAGACCATATGCTTTCCAAAAAGGCCAATATGAGCTTGAAAGGAGTTTGCTTCATATTTTTTAGTCTATCTTCCTGGAAAATTCAAGATCAAGAAGAAATGGAAACGTAGCCTCTCAAATCAGCATACATCTTTGTTCCAAAGAAAAATGAGATATATTTTAAAAAGTTTTTGTTACCTCAGTGTATGCTGAACTTCCATGATTTAATCATTCAAAATAGCTAAGAAAGACATTTATAGGAGAAGAACAACTTAGTCTGGATTGCATATTCTCTGGTTTATAAGTAGGGACAAGAGACACTAGGAAACTACAGGCTTTCCTATAGTGTCAAAGCAGAGTAATGCTCACTAGTTAGTCCTGCTTTGCATTCAGAGATAAATGCACTCCTGTATTGAGACTCTGGGAGAAACATTTTTTTCAATGGCACTCAAATAAATTTAAAGTAGCTTTCTCATGATGGTATTGTAGTGCCACAACAGGATCATAAATTAATCTCAGCCTTGAAATGAATCTCCCTAAACATTTACCTCCTGCACTCTCCATAGAAGATCACAAGAGGTTTTACACTCATAAAGGATTCTTTTACTAAAATGTAAATTAGAATAATTTGCTTTTCACAGGAGGAAAAAGGAAAAAGAAAAAGGGAAAAAAGAGTAGGTAAGACAGAAGAGTAGGTAAGACAGAATAGAAATGAGAGATTTACATGAAAATCTTTTTTTTGACCACTGTGTCCCGGCAAGGAAGGTCCTTGTTTTAGTACTTTCAGTTTCTGGTCTCATCCCTATGAAATATTTCTGTCTGTCACCACAAAGGCCTGGCCCTGTCTGCCTGCCCCTTGCTCATCTCATTGGACTTTCCCAAACTCTCAATTTTAATGATCACTTTCTTGCTTCTGTCTTCCATGTTGCCCCTTGCAGTCTCAAAGTATCTCTGCCCTCAGGTAGAGCAATTACAGTACAGCAGCAGTGTAACCGGGAAAGAAAAGAATTATGTTCTCTGCATGGATATTGGTGAGCAACTCCTCATCTCTTCCCAGTGACTTTAATTTTAAGAGGAACATACCAAAAAACTGACTACAAAGTAATTAAAAAAAAAAACAAAACCAAACAAACAGTCTGGGATAGTGATACTCTGTCCTCTGGATGTGAAATGCAGAGTAGCCACTGACATGGTAGTTGATCAGAGCTCTAAATTATTGCCAACAGCTCTGTTGTAGTATTTCCTAAGAGTGTCATTCATCCATCAGGACCTATTGCCCTCTGTTGTGCAAAGAATGAGCTCAGAGCTGGTCCCTGTCTCAAAGAATTTAAAATCTATGCTTCAGAGAAGTGGTATCAGTGTAGATAGATGGACAGGTGAATGAAACCCAACAAAGTAACAAAACAAACTGTAGATTAGGTAGTTATTTCAGCATATGAAATATTGCCAAGTGTAGAAAAGTCTCTTCTCATGAAAGATTTCTTCTATTTTTCACACTCCCAATGAAGAAATTTATTTTGCAGTCCTACAATCTGGAACAGTCAAATAAACTTGACATAATGTAGGTCTTACACAGCTGAGAAAGCTGTATATAATGCTACGAAATACTTGCAACAATACTCAGATAATTGCCTTATTTATAGTCATTGCGTATGTGGTATAAAGATGCATTTATATGCCCCAAAAAGCAACTGATCAGCAAAGGTTCCCCTTTGCAAAACTAGAAAAAGTTTGCAAAGCTAGAAAAATAAAGAAAGACAGGGCACCTCTTAAGCCACGATGACTGTTCCTGCTTTCATCTCTGCTTATGGCTTCAATGTTGGGAGCACAAGGGGAGAATTATGTAGGAGATTCAGGATTCATGCAGTCAGCACATTGCAGTCAGGAAACAAAAAAAAACAAAGTAGAAATAATTGCCTGTAAAGCAACTGAGATCTGATTTAACACCTAGGGAGCTTCAGTGACCAGAGGTGCTGGGAAGCAGAATATGCAAGTAGAGCCTTAGCATTTAACACAGGAGTTAGCATGTAAGGCTTTCAGTGCAATGACCATGGTGATGGTCCCAGTCCTCAGCATTGGCTGGAACAACTGTCTCTGTCACGTCAAAGACCTTGATCCAAAAAGGAGGGAGAACAAATCAATTTGAGGTTTTAGAAAGTGGTGAGCTTTCCTCCCTAATGCTTGGGGGAGATACCTTGGGAAGGTATGCTCTAGCTGAGTTGCTGAACAACCAAGTGAAAGGATTGGTGGAGGATGCAAGTCATATGGCATCAGGCATGTCAAGTCAGAGATGGAGAAGCTCTTATGGACATGCTTTTATCCCCTAGTTATTTCCTTGAGGAACAAGGGCTGCAGGGATGGGGCACAAGTCAGATAACAGAGCAGAGCAAATCTAGCAAGAAGGACCTAAAACTATGTTTTTGAGGGACTGGAGATCAAAGCAGAAAGAGAAAGGGAAGCACAGGGGAAACACAGTGGGCTGCAGTATGAACAGTAGTGAGCAATGTGCATGTTGAACCTGCTGCAGCCATTGAAGGCTTAATGCATACTTGGTCATATTAGCAAAGTGCAGCCAGCTGGTCAAAGGAAATTATTATCCTCATCCAATTGGCTATTCTGAAACTATGTGTGGTGAACTGTGTTGAGCTTTGCACTACCCTGTGCAAGAAAATCCTCCAGTAGAGGAATTCCAAGATGGTTAAAGAGAAGGTATGGGAGGAGGCCAAAGAAGTTGACTTTGTTCAACTTAAAGAGAAGGCTAAGGTATCATCTAATACTGCCATCAACTACCTAACAGGTGGTTAAAGAAAGGACAGAGCCATATTCTTCTTGAACATTGTGAAAATACAGAAGGTTATGGACATTCCAGCAGGGTAAATTCCAGGTAATTGCAAGGAAATTTTTTCACCATGAGGGTGATCAAACACTGGAACAGGTTGCCTGGGAAAATTGCCAAACTACCCTTGGTGATATCTGAAATTCGAGAAACTTCTAGAAAACCTGTTCTGAATTCAAAGTCAGTCCTGTTCTGAGCAGTCATTTGACCTCCATTGTCCATTCCAACATTTTATTTTGCATTAAACCACCACTGAATTAAAATCAGAAAGAGTTAGGCTGTTGTGTGAAATACAACATTTTCCTTCTTTCTACTTCTCTTCATAGTACCTGTTTGAAATTTTTTGTTGCCCAATACTGAAAACTGAAATAAAATATTTTGACAAATGAACAACTTCCTTAAATCCTAATTAAAAGTACTATGGAGGGGAGAAGGGAAGTGGAAAAAGGTAAAAGCTGAAGTAGTATCCTGATGCTTTGATACACCCTGAATTTCATGGAAGGATTTTGAAATGATCTTCATCTATTTCCTTCTGAGCTGCAGCAATGAAGGAGCTGATTTCATAGTTGCCATAACCACACCTTTAGAAGAGATGGGCATGTTATTTTTTAAAATGTGCTCCTAACATCACATCACTTTGATTCTTTCTTTTATTATTTTCCATATTACTTTTCTCATCCAGGGTTCATTCTAAGTTCTTCTACATTCTTGCTGGATATTTTATATCTTTGATAGGCTATTTTCCTGCTTCAATTATTTTTAGACTTCTTTGTACATCCCTATTGACCTTTTTTATTCTTTCAGTATTTATTGCTACATGACATGCATAACCTTTAGACATACATTAATTTAGCTTTAAACACTTTCTATTCCTTTCCCTGCTTTTCATTTTGATATTATTCCTCCCAGCTTGCCCTGAGAATTTTAGCTTTTTTGGGGTGGGAATTCAGTTACATACTCCATGCAAATTCTTCAGATTCAAAGTGCTATACTTAACCCAATTCTGCTCATTTCACTAATGCTTAGAAACACATATACTCAGTCAAGCTGTAGGCAAGGGTTGCTGCTTTAGTTTTCATAGATGTTAATCCACTTGAACATTGAAACTAACTTTTTTGCTGTAAGGTACAAATGGCAACCTCCCTATCTCAGCTCTAAGCCCAGGTTCTATTATAATACAATTAATTATATCAGTAATACTTGTTATATTGTTTGATTTGAAATTATATAACCCTGCAATATAGTATTGCCATTGCTAGTGTCAGGCCATAATCTTTGGACTGAGTTTACAGGGTTTCAGGACTGAGACAACTGATCTGTTTCGTTTTCTCCTTACTTGCCTGCAGCTTTGTTTCACTTGGTCTAGTAGTGACAGTGTAGTGATCCTGGTGGGAAGGCCATCATACATTGAGGAATTAGTGATCCACGTAACAGTTAACCCAAGTGGGTGTAGGCATGTGCTGGACTGTGCTGTCATGCACGTACAGCGTGGCTTTCAGGCCTGTGCTGTGCTGCATGTCTGCCCTAGCTGCGGGATGCGTGTAGCTGGCTAATTGTAACAGAGGAACCTATGGGTAGTGAACATTCTTTTTATCTGATGGTAAAAATAACTAATAGAATTGCTTTCCTTTAAGAAAGTTCTGTAAGAGTTGAAATAACAAAAATGAGGTTTCTCTCTCTCATGAGACCCCGCCTAGAGTACTGTGTCCAGCTTTGGATTCTTCAACACAGGAAGGACATAGACCTGTTGCAATGGGTCCAGTGGAGGGTCATGAAGATGATCAGAGAGCTGGAGCAGGTTGCCCAGGGAAATTGTGGATGCCCCATCCCTGGAAGTGTTCAAGGCCAGGTTGGATAGGGCTTTGAGCCATCTGTTCTAGTGGATGACAGGTGTCCCTGCCCATGACAAAGGAGTTGTAACTTAATGATCTTTAAGGTCCCTTCCAACTCTAGCCATTCTATGATTCTATGTACATATCCATGAATGGGACCTTAATGGCATGCTCTGCTCTGGCTGGAGCCCATTTGATGCCACACAGCTTCAAGTTCCCAACACCTGAAGCGATGTTACATTATCTGTAGTATCCTCTTTTCTTTACACAAAAAACTGTTTTAAGAGATACTCTCTTACTCAGATCAGGATGAACCAGCATCACCTTGAGGCAAGACACCACCAGAATCCTACAGCTCATTAAATTTTCTTTTGTTTATCTTTGTGTATTATGACCAGTTTTTATATAGATAGCTATAACAAGCAGTTGCTCACGGTAGAATGAGGTATTTTTGACTCAAAGGTCATGAGACAAAGCAGAGAAATGCAGGCCTAGTATAATTGCAGAGGCCTTTATAGGGGAGACATGAGATGCAGAATAGGGAAGTACAGGCCTGGGATGATAAAAGTGGCACAAAGATGCCACTGGAAGCCTCATGGATATAAACAACTTACCCATGGTCAACAAAAGAAAGATTTGGAGCTGGCAATCAAAACCAAAAAACTTTTAAAGGGGTAACAGAACAAAGAAGTTACATTTAACATGCATAAAACCACTATATACAGTGAGCATGAGGCTGAAAATCAGTGAAGAAAGAAGTACATTACTAAACATATGAAACTGTCCCTGAGTGGATCCTAGACTTAGGAAGAAGCAGCCAAGGACATCATGCTCCTCCTAGTGAAGTACTTCACATGTTGGTGGACAAATCCCATAAAACACCATCCAAGATAAAACCACTAAGCTTAGGACCCTGAAGAGCAGTGGAAGGTGAGCAACCGAGAAGTGTGTGTAGAACAATTGTAACTGAATTTTTATTCCTTTTTTTCTGTAACAATTAGATCTGGGCTAATAATGATTAGACTCATAAAATTTCAATTATACAAAAAATGAATTCTTGCCTTTACTTATACATAAGATACCGATGAATGCATTTTACCTGTCTCAGTTTTCAGTACAATTTCTTTTCCAAAAATATCTATGCATCAGTAAATAGGCACACCTTTTCATTGTACACGTTTTAGGCAGCACCCCACATGTTTAAACTGTGTGCAATATAAGTTAACAGGAAACATTTCAGGCTTTTGTTGTTGTTTTTTAAGTATGTACTTATGTGCTCCTGTTGTCACCGAACCACATCACGTCTCCTCCCTCTAGGGAGGCAGACAGTATCAAAACATACTCCCCAAACTGCAATATTCTATTAAAAAAGACTGCAACAGTTTAGTACAAAACTGCAGCAGTCTAGTACAGAAAGTACTGTTACACAGTACCAGTGTCAAGTTAGACTTGTGAGGATATAATATGTGAAATAAGAAAAGTCTACTCAAATGTATTTACATTTCGGATATACACAAAATGTTAAGAAAAAATTCCTCTAATGCTACAGGTCACATCCTGGAGTGCTGTAGCAGAATGTTTCATATATTTCTAATGGTGTAAAACTGCCTGTCAGGATAACTGGTCAATGGATATAAAGAAAGGTTCATAGCCCAACAGGCAGTGTTCCTTCCCTACTCCCTCCCTATGGCCAACAAATAAAGTGTTTTGACAATGTCTTCAGTGACTCCCCTTGCAGTCTTGGCTACCAGGAGACAGAAATCAATAGATACCCTGCCTGATGAGAGGAGACACAGCAACATAGACTGATAAATGGTCTATGGGCTTAAGTTTTTTGTTTGTTTGTTTTTGGGTTTTTTGTGTGTGTATTTTTGTGTTTTTT